>JALAZF010000709.1:1200000-1800000 GCA_022829125.1 Lathyrus tuberosus | reverse complement strand
CTCAAAGGTGGCGTGAAATTGCCGCTCAAATCTGTCCACCTCTTGAGGAAAAAGAGATGACAAAAATCTTCTTAAAGACCTTAAGCTCATTTTACTATGACCGAATGATTGCCAGTGCACCCAGTGATTTCACCGAAATGGTCGGCATGGGTGTACGTCTTGAGGAAGCCGTCCGAGAAGGACGTTTGGTAAAAGACACTGGATCAACAAGCGGTGCTAAAAAATACGGTAGTGCTCTCCCTAAGCAAAAAGAGCAAGATATTGGGAATATCTCTCTCGGAAAGCAAAGGCGACGTTATCAGCCAGTAGCAGCTGTTACTCCTGCTATCGGCCCCGCGCCTGTTCCTATGTATCAACCTCAGGTTGCGCAGAGCCAACCTGACCAACAAAGGACACAACAGCCTCTTCAGCAGGCTCGTCCTCCATGTAACAACAACCGTATAACACGGCCACCAGGATTTGATCCTATACCCGTAACGTACGCAGAGCTGTTTCCGTTACTGCTGGCTAAGGGGCACATGCAGACTAAGTCTCCCCTTTCAGTTCCGAAAAATCTGCCTTTTTGGTTTAAAGCGGATCAAACATGCCCTTATCATCAAGGAGGTTCAGGGCATAACATTGAGACTTGTCTCAATTTCAAATCCGACGTGCAAAAGCTTGTTAGGAGCGGGCTCTTATCTTTCAAAGATACGAATCCTAATGTTCTTACGAACCCGCTGCCTCAACATGAGAAAGCTGCAGTCAATCTGATTGAGAAAGAGACTAACAATGTCTATCAAATTCATGATGTACTCTTGTTAAAGACCAATCTGGTCAAGATGCATTGTAGACAGAGTGGATATGGCCATGTGCCACCTCATAATTATCACCAGTGTGATATCTGCTCTAAAGACAACCAGGGATGTTCTGTAGTGCAAGCAGCCCTACAGGAACAAATGGATCTTGGATGGATCCTAGAGCACCGAGTTCGTGGAGTTAACATGGTCTACACGAATTCTAACGTCATTCAAAACCACGACATCCGTGCGATGAATAACAACTTAGTGGCAATGCACTCAAGGCAAAGCCAGTATCATAATCTGCCGCGGCACGATTACAGTTCCTGTCTGATTTGCTCGGTAAACAAACAGGGTGCTCTTTCATACAAGAGGCCCTCCAGCGTCAGATGGATCTTGGATGGATCCAAGACTACCATGATAGGAACTCCTATCAAATCAACATGGTTCAGATCTTTGACATTCGCGTGATGAATACCAACCTGGTAGAGTTACATGCTGAGCAGGTCCGACTCGGATTCTTAATATCACATGATTATCAAAACTGTAAAGCAGGTTGCAAAAACGATCGAGGTTGTACCCTTGTCCAGGAGGCACTTCAGCACTTGTTTAATCACTGGTGGATGCCAATCTATATGGACGAAGATACTCAGCAGATTAGTATCAATCACAGGAATCCTACTCGTCGTCAAAGTCAGGATGTCCGATCAATGGAAGATAACCTAGTGAGGTTACATTGCATTCAAAGTGGGCGTGGCCAGGTGCCACCACACAACTATGACAGTTGTAGCGTCTGTTCGTAAAGTAACCAAGGGTGTTACCTTGTGAGAGCAGCTCTTCAGGGTCAGGTCGATCATGGAGAAATTCGTCCATATCCAGGTTCAGGACCCATCATTTGGTCGCCGAACTACCTTGCCGAGCAAGTTGAGGATGTTGTCACGATCTCTGGTCATCACAGGACCAGGGATGTTTTTGCCATCATCCCTCTACTTGACGAATCTAGAGTTCCCAACCGGGAACGGATCAAGGTTACTTATGATGGTCAGAAAAATCAGAAGGTTCCCATAGTCATCTATCTACCGGGGCCACTACCGTATGAATCAGCTAAGGCAATCCCTTACAAATACGGTGCAACAATAATCGAGAATGGAAAGGAAATTCCATTACCCTCCGTCGTGAATATTGCAGACATCAGTCGTGTAACACGGAGCGGTCGAATCTTCAACCGAGGGGTTGGAGAATCCAACAGAGAAAAGGAACTTCAGGCAGAAATTCCTGATCCACCAGTCGGTCAATCTAGTAATCCAGACTTTTCAAAAGACAAAGATGAGATGCTAAAGCTCATCCAAAGGAGTGAATATAACATTTCTGACCCTCGGAACGAGTGCAGATCAAAGGGGTTTCCAACCCCATCATAACCCCAACTCACAACCAACATGATATGAAAAATTACTATCATATAACAACACAATTAACATGATTAACAATATTTCCATTCACTTCAACACAAGCCCTAACCCACAAATATTCTCATTGTTTTTCCCAATTCCTTACCCCAAGTTCCTAACTAATGGAACTCACCATGAAGAAGAAAATAAGATGAGTTGATGATGAAACCATGGCCTTGATGATGATTGAGAACTTTTTCTTCTTCCTCATTCTCTTTTCTTCTTTTCTTCTTTCTCTTCTTACCAAATTTCTCTTCTTTCTATATTCTTTTCCACCAAAATTTAGAGATATTTTGTCATAAATATCTCCCTTTGATATTTTGTCATCTAACACCAATTGACCAAATAATAGAGATACCAAAATATTCTTTCTTATATTTATTAATATTGGTCTGTCTCTTTTATCAGTAATTGATCTCTTCCGAGTTCACTAGTTACTCTATTGGTCCCAACATATAACATTTAGAGCACTTAGGTGTTTCAACTATTCCAATTAATAAAAGATAGAGTACATAGGAACTCAATTTATCTCAACTGACACCCAATTAAGCATTTAAGAGAATATGGGGTATTACACTAAGTGTTGTTGACTTCGATGGACTCTAGTTCCTCATTCATTGCTTTCTTACACTTAGAATATTTCAATGCCTTACTTGCATTGACTGGTTCGACATCTGCGTAGAAAACATAGTGTACCAGCTCACTTTCTTCATTGACCACATCATCTGATGTAATCACACGTTCTTGCAACCTTGCAGGCGTGTGTCTTGTTCGTTGATGTCTGCTTGGTCTTGCTTCACCTCTGACTTCTTCTTGTTTAACTTCTTTTTCGACTTCACTAGCTGATTCTTCACGTAAGATTCTCATTGAATCCTTCTTAACATTCTCAATCAAATCTCATTCCTTAAGCTCACAAATTTCTTGTTCACTGGGTCGAACAACTTGTATCCTCTTGTCGAGTGATATCCTATTAGGATCATTTGACTGACTTGTCATCAAGATTTCTTCTTAACTGATCTGGCACATGCTTATGTGCTATAGATCCAAACACCTTTAAATGACTTAGGCTAAGCTTGACACCAGACCAACATTCTTCTGGCATGATTCCTTCTAGCTTCTTCGTCGGACATCTATTCAAGATGTATGTTGCAATCGACACAGCTTCTCCCTATAATTCTTTGGGTAGATGCTTGCCTTTCAACATATTTCTCACCATGTTCATGATGGTTCTATTCTTTCTTTTTGCAGTTCCATTATGCTGTGGAGTGTAGGGTGGCACCACCTCATACACAATCCATTCTTTATCACATAATGCATCAAAATCTTTCGACACATACTCTCCACCACCATCAGTCCTCAAAATCATTAGCTTTTGACCACTTTGTCTTTCGACCATAGATTTAAACTTGGCAAATACCTTGACCACTTCACTTTTCTTCTTGACCAGGTAAGTCCACCGTTTTCGACTGAAATCATCTATGAAAGTGACAAAGTATATTTTACCTCCAATCGAATCCACCTGGATAGGACCACATACATCATAGTATATGACTTTAAGAATTGCCTTCGACTTGCTTCCTGCATAATGTCGATTTCTGGTAATCCTGAAACCATATTTCTTCTCTTCAAATATTTGATGTCTTTGAAATTGAGATGGCCAAGTCTATAATGTCATATCCATTCATCTCTGTTGGCTGCAGTTGCACTTATGCTCCATCACATTAAGTTCAATCTTGAAGGTTCTATTTTGAGACATTGGTGCCTTCAAGATTAACCTACCACCTGAGTCGAGAACTCTCATCATCTTGTCTTCGATCGACACCTTATAGTTCTTTTTGACCAGCTGCCCTATGCTGAGCAAACTACTCTTCATGCCTGGTATGTATAATACATTGGAAATTACTGACCTTTTTCCATCTTTCCTCATAATCAGAACATCACCAATACCTTCAGCTGCTAGAGTATTGTCATTTATAAATTTTACAATGTTCTTCATTGAGGGCTTTATGTTTGCAAACCAATCCTTCCTACCAGTCATGTGTGATGAGCATCCTGAGTCCAAGTACCATTGGTCCTGGAATCTTTCTTCATCTCTTGTTGTGACCATCAACAACATCTCTTCTTCTTCTTCATGTTTCGCCAGTTTTACATCAATTTCTTGATTCTTTTTCTTTTTTGGACAATCACTAAAATAATCACCATACTTCTGACAGTTGTAACACTGAATGTGACTTTTGTCAAGTTTTCGACCACCACCTATTCCTCTATCTGCAACACCACCTCTTTGGCTTCCTTCGTTCTAGGGTTTTCTCTGATTTGACTAGTTTCCTTCTTGCTAATTTCGACCAGTTAAATTGTTGTAGCCTCCTCTGCTTTTGTTGCCATTTCAACTTCCTTTTCCTTTCTTTTCTTTTGTCCACATCACTCTTCGAATTTCCGGTAGCTCTTTCATCCATCCTTTGTTCATGAGACTCAAGTGTCCCTTGAAGCTCTTCCTTTGTCAATGTTGACAAATGTTTCGACTCTTCTATGGCTACTACCACGTGGTCGAATTTTGGAGCCAATGACCTCAATATCTTTGCAACAATTGATCTTGATGTCAACGTTTCTCCACATACTTTGATTTGATTAACCAATTTAGTAACCCTAGTGAAGAAATTAGTTATGCTTTCACTTTCTTCCATCTGAAGCAATTCATACGTCCTTTTGTGAGTTTGTAACCTCACCTCTTCCACCTTCTCTGCGCCTCCAAACGATTTCTCCAAGATTTCCCATGCTTCTTTTGCTGATTTTACATCACTAACCTTTTCAAAATTATCTGGATCAACGCATTGATGAATTATAAAGAGAGCTTTATAATCTTTCTTCTTCAGTTCTTTGTATGCAGTCTTTTCTTGATCCGCCGCATTTTCTACAAACGGTGTTACTCCTTCCTTCACAAGACCCCAAAGATCTTGATAACAAAAAACTACCTTCATATGCTTGCACCAATTCTCATAATTATTGTTCTTGAGAATCAGAAGACTCGTCGGAAAGTGCCCGTTTGGATGATTCATTGCCATCATGATTTTCTTCCCAAGAATCGCTCAGCCAGTGCTCAAGATACCAGTTATTGGAATTAACCTAAAACTTTGAGAAATTCTGAATCAATCTTGATGAACAAGATACAATCAACCGATCGAAATCCCTTGTTCTTCACTCTTCACTCAAGTGAAAAAATCACACCTTGATTGCAAGAATGATTATGCGCATAAATTGTTAATGAAAGAAGAAAGAAATAAAATTGAATAAGAAAGAAGATTAAAGTTTGACAAAATAAGGGAAGAGGAGAATGATTTATACAGAGTAACTCCCTGTCTCTAAAACTGAGAAAATATTATTCAACTGTGCAACTGCACTTTCTGTTGTGTGTTACAATGCTATTCTCTATTCTTCTTACTCAAAATAGGGGTTACTCCCTCTATTTTTAATTGAGCTACCTTGTTTCTTAAGGTAAAGCCCAAAAACACAAAAGCCCAAAATTTATATTTTGGTCTAAGTCGAAATCCTGTGTCAAGCAATCTGCTTTGACACTTCGACATCTAACCCTACTCGACACACACTACACTAGGCTAATTTTGACACATCTTTGTTTCTGTCGAGCTACATCTGCTTCGACACAAGGAATTACAATCTCAACAATATATATATATATAGAAACACACCAACATCATATGATACACTGTATTCATTGTTCACCAATACGATAAAAAATGTTTTATCATAATAAAATAATATTTTATCATTTAAAATTAACTTTGTTTTTAATTATTTAAATTTTTTTTTTTGGGATTAAAGAGTACCAATATAAAATTGTATGGTTAATCAATTTCTATCACTTCATTAACCAAAATTTATATTGCATTAACCAACTTTGTTTTACCAATATAAATTATTTTTAATATCTTGACACTTATTAACCAAACTATAAACTTTATTAACCAACTTTTTACACTCAATTAACCAATTTTATTTTACAGTGTTCACACATTGTTTTATATATATATATATATGTTAGGATACAACAGGACAGACCCAATCGCAACAGAAGGAAGCCCAAGTGGCTGGAAGACTGCATTTAATAATAGTAGGTGTATCAGTATTTTCATTTTAATTGTTATTTGTGCTTTTCATTGAGAGGCCCAGGCCCATGTTTTAGGATATCTCAAACCCTACTATTTATAGTGTAACTCTTGGATGAAAGAGATATGAAAAATATGTTCAAGCTATTTTATGATTATGTTCTTACTTTAACTTTGATTTGATTATCTCTCTCTCTCTCTCTCTCTCTCTCTCTCTCTCTCTCTCTCTCTCTCTCTATATATATATATATATATATATATATATATATATATATATATATATATATATATATATATATATATATATTTTATGATTATCTTCTTACTTTAACTTTGATTTAATTATCTTCATATATATATATATATATATATATATATATATATATATATATATATATATATATATATATATGTGTGTGTGTGTATGTGTTTTTTTTGTTTTTTTTAACGTTAAATAGGCTTTGTTTGGTTGCTTTGAAAATTGACAGTGGGTTGAGTGTATGGTAATATTTTATTAGAATAAATCAAGAAAAATACGAATATGTAAAAAAGTGTGTGAGACTACTTCTTGGTAACTAGGGGTGTTCAAAAAATCCATAGAACCGTACTGAACCATAGAACCGAACTGAACTATTATTAAATAACCAAACCGTTATCTCTGGTTTATGAACCGAACCACAATTTATCAAACAGTTCAATAACCAAACCGAACTACAATTAACCAAACTGAACCGCAGTTAACCGAACCGCAATTAACTAACTATATGTATAGCATGGTATTACTTGATTGTGGAACTTGGTTCATATTTTTTCTACATTGATTTTTTAGCATTAAATTTATTTAGGCTAAAATACAGTTTTGGTCCCCTGTTTGTCAAAATTCACGGTTTTAGTCCCCCATTTTATTTTTTAACAGTTTTGGTCTCCCACCCTCACTGTTTATGTATTGTTCATGTACGGACGTGTACTGTTCATGTACGGACATGTACTGTTCATGTACGGGACCAGTTACTGTTCATCATTTTTTTGGGTCAAAATTGGGGTGGGGGATCAAAACTGTTAAAAAATAAAATGGGGGGACCAAAACCGTGAATTTTGACAAACAGGGGGACCAAAACTGTATTTTAGCCATTCATTTAAAATATTAAAAATTAATTATTTTATTAAATCAAAAATATTTTGAACGATAATAATATTTAATTTTTCCAATGAGTGATAAATGTGATAAAAAATTGTCCGAACATTCAATCAATTATGTAAAAGAAAAATTATTTTTCATCTAAATATTCAAAATATAGATAATATGTTAATAATAAAATAAAATTAATGCTAATTACCCATAATATTGTTTTGAATAAAAATGTTGTTTTGAACAAAAAATGGAGTTTAGAATATTTTAACTATAAAATAAGTAACAGTATAAATGAAAATATTAATTATCTATCCTAATCATATAATGGTTTTAGTCAAATTACATTTCATATAATATAAACAATATATAAAAAGAAGGAAAATATTAATTATATTTTAATCGGTGAAATTTTTGGTATTGTTTTATGATATTTTTTTATGATGAGTGTGATTTAATGTGAATATGGAATTTGACTCTTGAAATTAACATTTTTGATATTTAAAGAGAAAGACATAATTGAATGTGTTGTTCGAAGCACGTACAAGAAAAACATAGTTTTTGAAAAGTTAGCATTTATTTAATAAAACAAGTTCTTTATTTTAATTATTTATATTTTGTATCCAAACTCGTCTGAAAATACGGATATTGATTTTCTTCCTTTAGGAATATTTGAAATATTGCTCAATTTTAGTAAATCTACGCTTCTCTAAATTTTATTTTGGTTATCGTTATAATTATTTCATTTTATATATATAAAAAAACATCCATATTTTTAATTGCAATTTTAAATAATACCTTGAAGAAAATTCAAAATTTTATATAATTCGCCGTATTTTTTGATAAATTTGATAGACTATTTTTTTAATTATTTAAATAATAAAAAATTAACATTATCGAATTTTTAATAAATCAAATTTGTATATGTTTGGATTTTTGAAAAATCAATATAAAATCATATTTTTTTTCTAAATGGTTTTATGCTAATTTTTTTAAAAATTTGATATAAAATGATTTTTTTTTTCTAAATTTTTTTTATATATGTTTTTTGAAATATTTGATATAAAATCATAAATTAAAAAAAATTATTTTAAATTAGATTTTTTATGAATCCAACTTTGATGTGTTAGATGCAACTTTGATGATGTCACGTAAAGTGTTCTAGAATGTCATTTTTGTACCTAATTTTTATTTATTATATATTGGGCTCTTCCCATTTGCTGTTCTAGAATGTCATGAAAGTTTTTGGGTCAGTTTTAAAGGAGAATTATAAAAAAAATGGAACCGTTGAATTTTAAAATAAATGATTAAAATTGTGTGTCAGTTTTTTTCTCTCTCTTCTATCATTTATTTTAATAATAAGAGAAAGAGAAAAATAAAAACTAAATATAATTTCCACAATTTATTATAAAATCTAATGATTCAGAATAATTTTCATTTTCTTACATAAAAATGACATTCTCATATTATATATATATATATATATATATATATATAAAGATTTTTAAAATTTGAAATAGTCTACTGATCATATAATTGAATTAAGGATATGGATCCTATCATTCTAAATATTTCATGCTCCAATCCAAATCTTTAAATTAATCTATAAACAAGAGAGGAAAAATGTGAAGGAAAATTAAACCAATAGATTTAAATTCAATGGTTAGATATTAGACATGAGTGAAGGAGACCTGTATCCTTAAATTAAGGAGGCGTTTAAGACAAAACGAGAACTATGTGGTTCATTGGAAAAAAAACATAAAACATAAAATATAAAAGATATAATATATTATGTTCAGTTTATTTAATATGTATAATATTCTTTAAAAAAAGTTGATTATTTCCATTTTTAATGCATTGAATACACATTTTAATTTTTTAAAATGTGTATTTAAAAAAACGTGTCTTTTTAATCTCTTAAATAACTTTCAATTTATAATTTTAATTTTTTAACCTGTGTCTCAAAAACACTCGTTAGTATTTTCCAATATAAAATATGTATCATTAGATTTTATCATTGGTTCATATTTATTTGGAAAGAAAAAACATCATATATTTCCTTTTACAATTCCACCTCTATCTTATAAAGTGGTATTCATCTATTTTTTATTTAAGGATTAAATATTTTATATGTCATTTTAAATGCTTAAAGAAATTCTTTAAAAAATTGTCTCTATAAAAATTTTGATCTATAGTTTTCATCTCTCTTCTTAAAATCGTCGTAAATTCAACAATAAAATAGTAAATCTTCGCTAAAATCGTCATTGATTATATCATTAAGTTGTAAAAACTGTCATTAAATTACAATAGAGATTAAAAGTGTGGATGCAAATTTTAAAAAAATTATTCTTAAAAGAATTTAAAAAAAAATTTAAAAAAAACAAAAAGTATAATATATAATATTTAGAAGAATCACAAATATATTTAATTTTTTCTCTAAAAATCCAATTTTCCAAAAACTTAAGAAAATAGTTTTTAAAATTTAAAAATTAAACAAAATAGTTTTTCAAACATAAATTCAAACCTAGCATGCCTCATAAAATTAAATTTGAGAAAAAACGTCAACACAATTAAAAAATTCAAAGTTGGAATAAAGATAGTTTTTTCATGTACTTGTCATCAATTTTATTCACAAGATGCTTAAATATTGCAGATATGAGAAAAGGGGACCCAACGCTGAAATAGAGGAGAAAAAACAACTTTATATTCTTTGTGATTTAATTGAAGTAGGTTTGTGCAAATTTCTCTATGATTCTAGAACAATAAAAGGTAATAAACTTTTGAAAGATAAAAATATCCCTTTCTTATTATTTTGTTATTGATCTGAAGTGAATAAACATTCTTTCAATATATTATAAATAAATGTAGATTTAAAATAAAAGGAATATATAAACAATATTGATAGTTATCTTTTGCAGTTTGTTGAGGAAAAACGTTGATATATTTACCAAAAACTTTAATGCATCGGATATATGGATTATTTCGTTTATAAAAGTGTTCAACATTTATTTTTTCAAATAATATGTGTAACTTACAATTTATACTTGTTTTATTTCAGACTACTTCTTAATTGTGAATCCATATATTATTTATTCTTAAATAATAATTATTTTCTCTAAATACACTTGTATTATTGTTAACACTTTTACCATGAATAATTTAATAAAACACGTGGTCTAACCAAAATCATGTCAAAATAAATTTCATTACAAAAAGTCAATCTTTTACTCAAACCAACAACTCTAATATTCTCCTTACGTGAAAAACTCACATTAGCAGCAAGTATAATATAGGGGGCTTAGGTCCCAAGTTTATACCTATATTTAAAGGCAATTTGAATTATATTTTCTAATAAAATATCAAATAATTTGTAAATTCTATAAGATTTTCTTAAACTTTATCTATTCAATAATAATTCTCAATTCAACAGTGATATTAATTTAATTAATATTTTATAAAAAGTTATTGAAAAATGTAAATATACTAAGTTTAACATCTACTTGATCTTGATTCATATGTAAACAAAGTCACGCTTGCAAACAAATAATGAATATTGTCACTTTCAACGTTCGTGGGTGCGGTAGTTTGCTTAAAAGGAGGAGAATTAATCTAATTCTATCTAAGGGGCAAGCTGACCTTTGTTTGATTCAAGAAACTAAGATCAAGATTATGAAGAACTCAGTGGTTAGTAGTATGTGGCGCACGGGGGAGTTTGATTGGTCTGCGGCTAGTTCTGAAGGCCAATCAGGAGGATTGCTTATCATTTGGAAGAAGCATTGCTTGTCGGCCATATCCAGCTTTAAGGGCAAAGGGTATTTAGGTATGAATTTTATTTGGAAGGGTTTCAATATCTTTGTTATTAATGTTTATTCCCCTTGTGGTATATCAGATAAGAGGAGACTTTGGAGTGATCTTCTGACTCTTAAATCGAATTCTCCAATGGGAAAGTGGTTGATCGGAGGAGACTTCAACGCCATTAAAGATGTTGACGAAAGGTAGGGGAGAGGCGAACCGAAGTATACTGAAATGGCTAGATTCAATTTCTTTATTAACAGTTTAAAGCTTATTGACTTGCCAATGGCGGGGAGTAGATTCACATGGTTCAAACCTAATGGTAATTGTAGAAGCAGGCTTCATAGATTTCTGGTGGATGAATTTTTGGTTGACAGCTGGAATTTTAAGAATCAGGTGGTGGGCAATCGCGATATTTCGGACCATCGTCCGTTGTGGATTAAATCCAACAGTTTAAACCGGGGTCCTAAACCTTTCCGGTTCCTTAACTGCTGGTTTGGGCATAAGGATTTCCTTAAGTTTGTCAATCAATGTTGGTCCTCTTTCGAATTTGTTGGATCTTACAGCAACATTCTAGTGAAGAAATTTAAGGCGATGAAGCACAAACTCCGGTGGTGGAATACTAACGTATTCGGTTGGATTTATTTGAGTATAGAGAAAGGGGTGGACTCTCTCAACAACATTGAATTTGTGATGGAAGGGATTGACAGTACTTTGCCATCCAAACTGTTGGAACAGAGATGTCAAGTCCATCAAGAGTTGTGGAAAAATTCCGTATTAAGGAAAGCATTCTACACCAAAAATCGAGGTCTAATTGGGTGCTAGACGGAGACTTGAACACTAAATTTTTTCACGCTTCTTTGAAGAATCGGAATAGAAGAAACCTTGTATCTGGAGTTTTGGTGGACAACATTTGGGTGGAGGAACCTTCTGCTGTCAAACAAGCAGCAAAGCATTTTTTCAGCAAAAATTCTCTAGTAATTCTACCAGGAGGCCCAATTGTGACATGGGAGAAATTGCTAGGCTGACTGAGGCGGATAATTTGTTCCTGGAGGCTGACTTCTCGGCTGAAGATGTCCATGAAGCTGTTCTTCAATGCGATGTTAATAAGTGCCATGGCGTGGATGGATTTAAGTTCAGCTTCATTAAGAATTGTTGGGATATAATTGGCACTGATATAACCAATTGTGTTCTAGAATACTTTAGGACTGGTATTCTTCCTAAGGTGTTCGTTTCATCATTCATATCGCTTGTTCCAAAGATCGATAATCCTTTATCTTTTGGAGACTTTAGGCCTATTAGTTTGATTAGCTGCATTCTTAAGATAATATCCAAGATGCTGGCATCTCGGCTGAGTCGAGTTATAAGTAGCTTGATATCTCCGTCGCGAACGGCTTTCATGAAGGTGTGAAAAACGCAAGAAAGGGGGTTTGAATTGGTTTTTCAAAATAATCGTTTCTTTTAAATAACTTTCTTGTTAAAACTTTTACCCTCACTACTACGAAAACCCCATTTAACGACGTCAGGTTTACCACGGTTTCGTATCCCACCATTGTAACAGGATTAAAAATTTATAACGCCATATTTAACGACGGTTGTATTAAATAACCGTTGTAATACAAGCTGTGTAACAAGCTTCGATTCCCAGCTACTATATTTTTTTTCCATATTTTTACATTTTAACACACTTGTATTAGAAGAACGTTGTAATACATGTATCACGCTTCGATTCACAGCAATGTATTTTGTGTCATATTTTTAGATTTTAAACATGTATTAATTTTTTAAACATGTCTAACGCCATGTAATGTATGATGTATATTCCCAGCAATGTATTCTTTAGTATTTTTAAGTGCAATAGAGTATATATATAACTTTAAAAATAAAACTGTAAGAGATGAACATATATAGAGATAATTTTATTTTAATATTCCATTGAGAGTACATTGATAAACATATTACATATCAAGATCATTGTCAAAGCCCATAGCATAAAATGCATCTTCATAATCTAGACATCTCTCCTCACTCCCCTCATCGGAATCATAATATACAGGCCTCATTTTCTTCTTTATCTTCTTCTTCTTCTTCTTCTTCTTATCCTTCCTTACCCTTAAGGCATCCCTGAAGTTGGAAGTTGTTGGTTGGACGACCTCCTGGATTGGCGCCTGACGTTCCTCATTGAGGTTTCTAGGATTCTCATTTGTTGAACTCATTGTTACGAAGAATATATTATTTAGATATGTAAAATTGTCTATTTATAGATGAGGTTGAAGATGAAAAGACTGATAGTTTAATGCTTGTAATGATGATAACTTGTAAACCGTTCATATTCTGGAACGATATTTTCTTGTAAACCGTTCATATGTTGGAAAGTGCAACGGTTAATAATATTACGACGGTTATAAGTAATGACCGTAGCGATATCACTTATAATCCAGGTGTAATTTTAGGAAAATGTTGTTGTCTGGTGTCGAACCTTGTACCACGTATAAGGGGTATCGCTACGGTTATTATAACTAACCGTTGTGATATTATTAAATTAATATATAATCTATCATAACGGTTATTTAAGAAAACCGTTGTGAAAAATTTACCTATATAAGGGAATTAACTTTCCCTTTTTGACAGTCGCGCTGTTTCCTTCACAGCGAAACCCTAGCACCCAAACTTCATCTTTTTTTAGAATCTGCGAAAAGAAATTCAAGAAGTATGAAGCATTTGATTTAAGCTTTTTCCTCCTTGAATTCCTTCTTGCAGAGTCTAAAACTAGATGAACATGGTGATGATGCTGGCGGTAGCAAGCGTAATGTACATATTATTTATGGAAAATAAGGTAGTCTTCTACTTCAATCTTTTTGTTAGATAGTTCCCATTATCTCGTTTGCTTCATGTTGTTTTTGTTTATTGTTCTCATTTTGTGCAGATTCGACTTCAATGCTTCACAAGCAAGGTGAACTTCATTGTAATGGTACAGTCCCACTTCTCAGGGTTTTGTTTCAACTTTTGGTTGTTTTGTTTTGAATACTAACTAATTTTCTTCATTGCTTCTGACTTCTTAGGGTTTGTTTCACACGGTGATGATGATGGTGGTACATATATATATGAATTCATTCTGATAAGGTACATATATATGAATTCATTCTTATATTATATATGAAATTTAGTTTATTATATATTATGTATATTGTTTGTTTCACTATCCTTTTATTGAAAATGTAATCAGTTAAATTAATATAGAACATTAGTTTATTATATATATATATACTATGTATATTGTATATAGTTAAATTTAATACTAACTAATTTTCTTCATTGCTTCCCACTTCTTAGGATTTGTTTCACATGGTGATGATGATGGTGGTACATATATATGAATTCATTCTGATAAGGTACATATATATGAATTCATTCTGATATTGTATATGAAATTTAGTTTATTATATACTATGTATATCGTTTGTTTCACTATCCGTTTATTGAAAATGCAATCATTTAAATTGATATAGAACATTATAATCTGAAAATTAAGATGTATTTGAAAACCAACCTTTATCATGTCAATGTTTTCCGAATTGCATCCATTTCATTCAGCACATTTAATGTTCCTTAACATAAAATTTATGGTCCAATGGTCCGTTTGCCTCAATTCATCGATATCTTTTATTATAGTTTACCTCATCGTCGTCACTAATCGTCGTGGTTGTTAAGATCATGATCATTGTTATGATGATAAAATCGTGATGATTTTTGGCGATGATGAGGTAAACTATAATAAAAGATATCGATGGGTTGAAGGAAACCGACCATCGAACCATGAATTTTATGTTAAGGAACATAAAATGTGCGGAATGAAATGGATGCAATTCGGAAAACAGTGGTGTGTTTAAGTTGGTTTTCAAGAACAGTTTAATTTTCAGATTATATAGTTCTTTACCAATTTTAATGGTTGTATTTCTTTAATTAGGTGGATGGTAAAACAAGCAATATACATTTGTATTTAATAAACTAAGGGTACATTCCACAACGGTTGAGACAAATAACCGTTGTGATAGTTAATATATATGACAACAGTTCATACTGATAACCGTTGTGATAGTTAATATATATTACAACGGTTTAAATACCTAACCGTTGCAATATATCGCGTGCTTCCATAATACAACAACGGTTTCCAGACCATTGTAGAAACGGCGAACTTACAACAACAATCTACATAACAACGCCTTCGCCCGCGTCATTATATGTCATTCCCAACCGTTGCTAAATGGGTTTTTCGTAGTAGTGCCTTTTCTAACGAACAACAGCTTAGTTAAACAAAGAGATATAAACACGTTATGTTTATACTAGTTCACTTGAGAATCTCTCAAGTTAATCTAGTCCACCCGCCAAGGTGATTTCGCCTCTCTCAACAAGGTCTTAATCCACTATTCAACAAAATAGTACATGCACGAGCTACACAGCTGGTGACTAACAACAACCTCTAGAACTCACACGTTCTAGACTTTTCAAGTAATCCAACCACACAGGTCTTACTTAAGGCACAACCTCTAAGACACACGTCCTAGACTTCTCAAGAGATCTGGTCACTAAGACTCTCTTAAGGAATGCAACTTTTAGTTTAAATACAACGGGTTTACAGAGAATTGCTTCTTATCAAGCTGATAATGTAAACAAGTTTTTAAACCAAGAATGACTTAAGAAAGAATAGAGTTAGAAAGTATTGTAGCTGTTCGCATGTGTATCTTTCTTCAAGTCTTTGAGCTTCCTTTTATAGCCGAGTGAAAAGAGCCGTTGAGATGGAATCATGATAGATAAGTAGGCTTACGGCTATAAGCGTGAGGACATGTACAAAATCTTCTACATGTTGTGCGTCTTATCTGTGTCAGTTTGTATTTCGCACAGTCTTCAAGAATTTTAACGTTGTAATATGGTACAGCTGTACAGTGTGGCAAGTATTCTTGGCTTCTCAACTTCAGAGGCTTTTTGTGAGCATGAGTAATAAGGGAAAACATTGCTCGGTTCTTGAGATTATCAAGTCTTCGAATCATCAGTTATGTGCTTTCAGAATCTTCAGAACTTGTCTTTAGAACCTTGTTCTCTTAATCCACTTTTTTCATATCTTCAGAGGCTTCTGATAATATTTGATTGAAGCATGAGAGTCGACTTTGGGTAGGTCTTTAGAACCTTGATCGAAAATCATGAGGCTTCAACATCTGGACTTCGTTCCATCAGAGCCCTTGTCTTTTGACCTTCAGAATTCATTCTCTTTTCCTTTCGTATCAGAGTTATGTGAATCTTGTCTTATCTTCGAATTGAGTTCAGCTCTTCGAAGCATCTTTCATTAAGCATTGCGCCAATTCACGAAAGCAGAACCTGTTTGCTAGGTTCTCACAAATAACAACATTAGTTGCACAAAATTGTTCATACAAATATTCATCTGTTATCATCAAAACTTAGAGATAATATTGCAGAACCAAATCTTGTTCTCACAATCTCCCCCTTTTTGATGATGACAAAACTATATATTTTGATGACACAATTTTGATATATATATATATATATATATATATATATATATATATATATATATATATATATATATATATATATATATATATATATATATATAACACAGGGAAAATGAAAAGGTTTTTAGGATAGCTTATCCTTTTTATGAAGTACTCCCCCTGAGTATTAGATTTGATTAAGGTTCTTGCTTGGGCTCCCCTGACTTCATTAACCTTTTGAGTCTTTCTTCATCATCAGAGTTCTGAGTTATTTGCACTGAAAAAAAAAGACAGGAAAACAATCTAATAGAGATGATGGATTTTTCTGTTTGCAATGTAAGCAACATTGTTTTTCAGAGAATGACTATAAAATCAAAATTATCTCATTCATATACTTTCTCCCCCTTTTTGTCATGAATAAAAAAGATAAACGCAGGGTAGTCCAAGGGTGAGAAACACAGAACTAAAACTTAAAAGAAAAACAGAGGTTTATTTGCTGTCAGAGGACATCTTGTCCCAAATCTTCTTCATCATGATCTGAAGATTTTCATTGACAGTATCTTGCTTGTCAAACCTTTCTCTGAAGTTCTTTTGTTCAATTCTGATTTCATCAATGGCGTCTCCCAAACGCTTGATAACAGGATCAGAAGTGGAAGCAATCATAACACTTTCTTTAGCTCTTTCAGCTTCAGCAGCTTCTTGTGCCTTTCTAGCAGCTTGCTCTTCTTCTTATTTAGCAGCCTTTTCTTTAGCTTCTCTCTGCTTGGCAGCCAAGAACTTGAGTACTTTGACTCTTGCTTCAGCTTCTACTCTCTCCTCAGCCTTTGCTAGTTCATTAGTTATGGTTGTATTTGAGAAAATTACAATTCTTGCAAGTTCCATGTCCAGCCATTTTTGAAAGCTTTGGCAGGCACTCTCAAGTTCCATGAGCTTCGTGCTTGTACAAAGTTCCACTTTTAACTTAGCAAACATCTCAAGTGCTTTGTCATGAAATTGACTTGTACATTCTTCAAAAGATGTTGGAGGTGGAGCATTGTAGATAACCAGAGCGAGATTAGATTCGGTAGTTGGTTTCTGGTGGTGTTTGCTGAGATGGATCAATCTCAGTAGGAGCAGGTTCAGGTGGTTGTTGTTGGTCGTTAGGAGAGATTACTTCTAGATTGTCAGAGCTCATGAGGTTTTCAGGTAAGACAATTTCTAGAGATTCATAGGAGGTTCCCTCAGAACTAGATTCAGTATTAGGAGCTTGAGATTCAGAGATTTGATTTGTTGGTTCTAGTTTATTTGGTTGAATTGTTGTGTTAGTTGTTGTTGAAATATGGGTAAAAATAATCTCAGACAGGATTGGGGTAGTTATTGATGGATTTTTGGTTGATTGATCAGTGGTTGGTAAAAGAATGGAGAAAGATGGAGGTTTAAACCTTACTTGTGGAATGGAGGTATAGGTGATTGATGAGGATGGTGCGACAACATATGGATTTGCATCAATTTTATTGATTTTCTCAAGAAGAAGGGCTTCTTTTCTGGAGATTTCAATTTCATCCTTTTTCTTCTTTTTACACTCCGCATCCTCTTCAGTAAGCTTCCTCTTACTCCTGGTAATATGCCTTGACTGAGGGACAGCTTCTTCAACTCTAGATTCTGCTTCTCTCATTATGGCAATGTAAGAGGCTATTGTTGTTGGATTATCTTCTTTGCGGTAGAATGGATAGTTTTCCACTGGATTCCTGATCTTTTTCACTGTGTCGGGAGAAATAGGTGTTGGTTTCACCTCTACACTTGCAATCATCTTCATATGTTTAATATTTACAGCATTGAAGGTTTCTCCAACCTTTTCATTCAGATATTCCGTGAACTTTGCTTCCTTGGTCAGATAATCCACTAATTCGCTTTCAACCAGAATGTCAGAGATCAGCCTTCCAAAAGGGATGTAGTTAACAATCTTCTTTTCTGGTGAGGCCGTTGTTCTTGTTTTGTGCACCATATCCCTTAAATAGTAGAACAGGATTGAGGGAAGGCACATTTTCTCATGTTTGTGCAAGTAGTACAGCATGTGTTTTTGATTTGCGTTGGTAAAATCTGTAGCACTCTTTGCCGGTCTTGGATTGATGCATCCAAGAATGATCTTGTGTCAGATCCTTAGGTTGTCACACAAGTTTTTGCTTTTGTAGTTCGTTGTTCCTGATTGACAGCTTTTGAAGATAGCTTTGTTGATGACTGACTCAGATTTTTCAGTTTTTCCGTACACCCTCTTTCCTTCCAAGAACTTCATTCCTAGCAATTCGGAAATAGATCTCTCAGTGATGATAATCTTCTGCTCCAGAACAAAAGATACCACATGGAATTCGTCTGTATCTGCATGTCTCAAGAATTCTTTCACTAGATCATCAAAGCATGGACCTCTTAGTCTATCAAAGTAATTCTTCTATTCTTGAGCACCCAATTGATCAATTAGGTTAAACCCATTATCAGAGAGGTTGTTGAAATCAACATCTAGCTCTTTCAGAACAGTTAGATCGTTTGCATGTGTCACACATATCACAGAGCGAGTTTTCTGGGTGACATGGTTTGCATCAATTGAGGGAAGATTTAATGGATCTGAAACAACTGGTTCAGTCGTTGAGAGAGTGGTAGTGGATGTGATGGATGAGGATAGTAGTTCTTGGGAGATTTGAACAGTATCTTGTTGATGAGTGTTCATCCTTACGGTGGTAAGAAAGAATGAGGATTGAGTTTTGAGTTGATTTTGAGGGAGTGATAGATAGAGAGAGAAATAGATGAGAGTCGATTAACTTTTTAGGGTTTGTGTGTGTGTGTGTGTGTGAGAGAGAGAGAGAGAGAGAAATTCTCAAGGGATTAAAGGACAGATACCTTCTTGAGGGGATAAGTTAATAAATGTGATAAAGTTGAGTCAATCTCGAGAAAAATGCTGCTTGTTCAATTTGAATAATTAAAGTGACTTAATTTTATTTAAATCTCGTGCAAAAATAATTTTCGAATATATGACATGTCACATACTTATCAGAACTTGAGATGCGTTAAGAAAATGGTTTTAATGATTTGAAAAATACTTTTCTTCTGACTAAACACATGAGGTTCTGAACATGTTTTATTCTGAACAGTACTTCATATTCAGGTGTTTTAAAATGATTAGAAATCTATCTTCAGCTAAGGGTTTTGTGAAAATGTCAGCCCACTGATGGTCTGTATCAATGAATTTTAAGCATAGAGTTCCCTTCTGAACATAGTCCCTAATAAAATGATGTTTTATTTCAACGTGTTTAGCCCTAGAATGCAAAATTGGATTTTTACTTAAGCAAAAAGTAGCCGTATTATCACAGAAGATAGGAATGTTACTCTCATATATCTGATAGTCTTCTAGCTGATTTTTCATCCATAGCATTTGAGTGCTGCATAGGGAAGCCGATATGTATTCTGCTTCAACTGTTGAGAGAGCAATTGTAGATTGTCTCTTGCTTGACCATGAGATTAGGTTGCTTCCTAAGAACTGACAGTTCCCCGATGTGCTCTTTCTTTCTAATCTGTCTCCGGCATAATCTGCATCGCAGTAACCAGAAAAAGTATACTCTGATGTTTTCTTATACATTAGGCCAAGGTTAGTTGTTCCTTTCAGATACCCTAGAATTCGCTTGACAGCGGTTAGATGTGATTCTCTTGGATCTGATTAGAATCTATCACATAGATGTACGCTGAATAATATATCAGGTCTAGAAGCAGTTAGATATAAGAGAGAACCTATCATACCACGATAGAGTTTTTGACAAACCTTAACTTCTGTTTCTTCTTTTCCCATGACACACGTTGGATGCATTGGTGTTTTAGTAATGTTGCAATCCGTCATATTGAACTTTTTCAGAAGTTCTTTTGTGTACTTGGTTTGATGGATGTAAGTGGCCTCTGATCTTTGATCAACCTGAATTCCAAGGAAGAACTTCAGTTCTCCCATGAGGCTCATTTCAAATTCAGCCTGCATTAGCTTTGAAAATTCTTGACATAGAGAAGAGTTAGCAGAACCAAAAATAATGTCATCAACATAGATTTGAACAATAAGAATGTCATTCTTATATGTTTTGCAGAAAAGAGTTGTGTCAACCTTTCCTCTAGTGAAATTGTTTTCTAATAAAAACTTGCTCAATCTATCATTCTAAGCTCTGGGAGCTTGTTTTAAACCATAGAGCGATTTTTTAAGTTTAAAAACAAAGTCTGATTTTTCTGAATTTTCAAAACCAGGAGGTTGTTTGACATAAACTTCTTCTGATATATAACCATTTAAGAATGCATTCTTAACATCCATTTGATATAGAGTGATGTCATGATTTACTGAAAAGGATATTAGTAAACGTGTTGCTTCAAGTCTTGCAACTGGAGCAAATGTTTCGTTGTAGTCAATTCCTTCTTGTTGACTATATCTTGAGCAACAAGTCGTGCTTTGTTTCTGACAATGTCTCCCTTTTCATTTAGCTTGTTCCTAAATACCCACTTGGTTCCTATTACTTGAACATTCTTAGGTTTAGGAACTAGATCCCAAACGTAATTCTTGGAGAACTGGTTAAGTTCTTCTTCCTTAGCCAGAACTCAGTCTTTGTCCATGAGGGCTTCTTCAATTGTAGTTGGTTCTATCAATGATACTAGTCCTACAAGTGTTTCTTCTGATGTTCAAAAGGCTGATCTGGTTCTGATAAGAGCATCTTTGTTACCCAGAATTAGTTCCTCGGGATGTGATGTGGACAGTCTTCTTCTTCGTTGAGATGGGGTATTTGGAGTTACTTCAGTGATTTCTGGTGTAGGATCTTGTTGTTCTTTAACTTCATATATCCCTTCCTTAGGTTCAGAGAATCTAATTTCCAAATCTGCAAGTTTCTCAACTAGCTCTGACTTTTCTGAGTCAGGCTTGTCATTGAATCTAACATGAATAGATTCCTCCACAATTCTTGATTCTGCATTATAAACTCTGTAGCCTTTCGAGCGTTCAGAGTATCCCAACAACAGACATTTTTGTGCTTTGGAATCAAACTTGCTAAGATTCTCTTTAGTGTTAAACATAAAACAGATACATCCAAAGGGATGAAAATAAGAAATGTTGGGTAATTTATTCATCCACAATTCATATGGAGTTTTATTCAAGATAGGTCTTATAGAGATTCTATTTTGAATATAACATGTTGTGTTAATTGCTTCTGCCCAGAAGTGCTTAGCTATTGTAATACCCCAAATTTTGACCACTTAGATTTCCCATCATTGTGAAAATCATCATCACAATATGGATGTACCTTTATGCTTCATTAGTCTCCCCAAAGATGGGTGAGCATCCGCTACAATCAAAATTAGGGTTTCAAGCCCTCTCTGAGTGCTTAGACAAGGGATCAATCAAGAAATGACATGATCTTCAACTTGTCTAATCTCTTAAACATCCACAATGGATCAAAAAGGACTCCCACTTCAAGGATTAAGCACAAGGCTGCTCCCTTCTAGGTGGATCAAGTCTCAAGATCGACAGTGTCACCAAATTAGGGTTTTGGTCGACCAGGGCCTCCAGATGGAAATTTTCATCTGGGCACAAGGCAATGATCCCAAAACATAACCTAATATACTTCATGGAACCTCATGAACCCATGCATCAAGTCAATTTTGCCTCAGGGGATGCATTCATCAAAAATCAGGAATTAGGGTTTCTTGACCTAATTCACCCCTAAGTTGACTTTTGGGACAAACCATGAGCCAAGACCTCAAGAGATGATTTGAGGGTCTCTAATATACCATATTGAACCATTTGGAACAATGGATTGATCCAAGAAGTTTGAGCAACAAGTCTCAATTTCATCTGCACCACAATTAGGGTTTTAAGGGAAAAGTCAACTGTAACTTTGACTTTTGACCAGGACATGCTCCCAAACCCTAATACATGATTGAATATACCCTATGACACCCATGGAACATGTCCATCATATTTTATTTAGGTCAAGGACATGATTTCCTGAAGAATTGCACAGTTTGGAATTCATCTGATAAAAAGTCAACTGTGCACAAAAGTCAACTTTGACTTTTTTAGATTTTTCACCAAAATGGATTTTTAACCCTAAAATGATGTTAATGTATGATTTGAATCATCATTCATCAAGAAAAATCAAGAAAAGTGAGATAACTTGTAAAAGGGGTAACCATAAAACTTAGAAATTTTTCTAAGTTAAAAATAAAGTGGCAAAGGTACCAACTTTGAAGGACCATAACTCCTAAACCACAAGGCCATTTTTCCTCATCCAAAGATGGATTTGTAGCCCTCATTATCACCTACAAAAACTTCAACTACAAGTCATTCCAATTCATTAAGGATTTTGAGTTATGGAGTGATCAAAGTGGCTGAAAAGTGAAAATGTCACTTTTTCCAACACTTAGTGAAATTTTCACTAAGTCAGATTCTGCCTCACTTTTTGCCAAATGTAGGGGGATTTTTCACTTGGAATCAAAAGAGATCAAAACCAAACTTGTTTAAACAGTTGTTGTATCATGTAAGAGCTTTCCAAAATGGCCAAGAACATTGCCAAATTCAACCTACACCATGAGATACAACATTGCCAAGTTGCCTTGCTGAAATCTGTCAAGGCAAGGCAGAATTTGCAACTTTGGTCGATTTGCCAAAATCAGCCAAATTCAATTGCTCTTATCCACTTGGACACCTCAGAGGATTGAATCTAAAGGGGACAATCACTGAGCCAAGCCTCCAAAGTCCATGGAACAAGAAATAGCATGTTGAACCTAGAATGGCCAAAATAGGGACAAGACTTCAAATTTGGAATGAGGCATTCAATGGAACCATCAAGGTGGCATGGACTGAGTCATTCTCATCTGAAATCAGTCAAGACTTATCCAAGACCAAGGGGACCAAAGCTCTGTGCCCTAACCTCTAGTCAATGGCTAGAGGAGACTTAGATTTTCATTTGCCAACATTGGCCAAACCTACTTACCAGCTGCCATGTGTCGCTCCCGGGATTTTCATCCTAGTACAAACGCGAAAGTGGCACCGAACAGAGTCGCCAGCAATGTGTATTTATCCCATGAGAGGGAAAGGAAACACCGCATATACCTGAAGGAAGGAAAGAACATGGTCTTGCGACCAAGAGAACTGGATTCGGGAGTCGGTTACGCGAGAGGAAGGTATTAGCACCCCCTCGCGTCCATCGTACCCGATGGGATCCACGCTTGCTTGCTTCGATCAAAGGGTGTAAGAAAATGATACTGGAAAAAGGAACTGCTAGCTGGAGAACTGGAAAAGGAAATGAGAAAGAAAGAGAAACAAATGTAGGGAAAATAAAAGAAGTGCTCGCATGGGCCCTACCCCACTGCCTACGTATCTCATCGGGAACATGAGAATCAGAGCGACGTAGTTCCCCTCAACGAGGGTCGCTTTATTTGTGTTTTTGGGAACGGCTAACGTTCTAGCTCAGGTGTTGCAGGCTCGCCGGTCCGAGTGCGTTACCATCTTGCAAGAGAACGAGTAGGAGCACGTTCATACGCTGAGAGTGAGTGAGATGAGAAAAGAATTCCCGAAGGAAAGACGTTATTGTTTGTTTTTGTCTTTTAGAAGTTTTTTCATTTATTTGCATATGACAGTGTATCTGAATCTTAGTCATTGGAATGTGTACATTCTCACATTCCAAGATGGAATGAGCAAGAAGACACACTAAGAGCGAAGAAGACCCCCACACTTAGTTCCAATTGTCAAGGTTCAAACACACTAGCATACTTGTGTTTAAGTGTTTTTGTTGATTAAGAAATGAAGAAGTGTTTTTTATTATTTGTACCTTCAACAAGCATTGCATTCAAGTCCCTCATACAAGATTGAATGTTTAACACATTGACCCAAGATGGGCTATAATGCTATACATTCTAAGATTATAAGAGAAAACCCCTTTATAATCTTTTCTTTATATGAAAGGCCTAAATGCAATAAATGCTTACCTTTATCAGATGTTTTGAGTTTCCTTTAAGAGATGAGAAGAGAGACTCAAAAGCGGATCAAAGGTGAAAACTAAGGGGAGACTAAGACACACCCTAGTGTTAGCATGCTTGGTGATCCTATGGTTAAGTGAGGTATGAGAAACCTAAACTAAAAGAGAAAGAGGGATAGCACTACCTAATGCATATCCTACCTCACTTTAATCAAAGATTAAAGTTGAGCTAGGATCCCAAAGGGATGTGAGAGAATTCTACACAAAGCATTATATCATGCTATTCATAAAAGAGAAATCAGAAATTAATCAACATGAATATCAAAATCAAGATTTAAAATCAACCAAGAATATCCACAAAAAATAAAATGCTAACTAAGCAAGATTAAGTTCTAAGTAAAAGTTAGTCTAAAATTAATACTAAGATTAATCCTAAAATTAATATCTAAATCTATTGTTAATTCAAATAAGTTTCTAATTAAACTTCTAAAACCAAATCTAAAGAAAACTAATCCTAAAATTAATTCTAGAAAGTTAATCAAAATTAATTATCTAAAACTAACTAATTATAAAATCTAGTTATTAGTATTCACTTAACTAGCTAAAACAAATATAAAAACAATTAGTAAGGAGGGGTGTAAACAGATTCTAAGAGGTGTGAAAAGAGGCTAGGCGCAGGGCTTTGGAACTAATGGCCCAATAACATTGCTCACGGACAGGGGAGTGAGACAAGTGAAACGGGGTGTTACCAGAAATCCATTAGCTTCAACCCTCATTCTTATGCGCTCAGGGGGTGCGATGAGAAACACAGCGTGTGGAGCAACAAATCAACAAGGCTTAAAACAAACAAACCCACAGCCTCACCCCATTTCCAAAAGGAGAGTGTGGATAGAACTGTAAAGGGCCTAAACCCGATCCACATAATGGTCCAGCCACAACAAAACCTAATATCCCTCAGCAAACTGAAACGTGTTCTCTCTCCACTCTCAACACTTTCCATCTTCTATGCTTCTCCTTCCCTGTTCTTCAATGGCTTCCTCACCGCCGTTTCCAAGCCTCTCTCCGATCGCCTTTCAACTCACTTCGACTCACTCCTCCTTTGCTCAAACCGCCATCGCTCACACTTCAATTCTCTCTCTCGCCCTAACGGCGTCGCCGCCGTAACCTTCTTCTTCAGCCAAAACAAACACATTCTCAACCATCCCTCGCCAACGTCGTCGCCTTCAAACAACGGTCTCCGTCTCCGCTTCAATATTTCCAATCGTAACCTTCTCGCACCAAAACTCGCACGTCGACGTCACATACGAAGAGAAAACAAAAAAACAACAACACAAGAGAAAACGCATGCTACGAATCGCGAATCGGACACAATAAACGCACGAACAGTGTATCACGCATCAAAGTTTGAGAGGAAAACTGACGTACCTATCGGAGTCGCTCCGATGGCGCTTCAAGCTTGATGAGAACGAAGAGAACTTCGAAAATAACCGGCTCAGGTATGCTCGTATTCGCTCAATCCTGCTTCTTCTTACGAATCTCTGTTTGCCGTTGCTCAATTTTGCTACTAAACTGTTGTTGTTCTTCATTCTTCCCTGCGATTCATGAATCGCTTCTGATTGTTGTTGTTGTGTGATTCGGTTGCAGGTTGTTGAATTTGGTAGATGATGATGATGCAGTAATGGAGAGGTTTTTAGAATTGAAGATGATGCAATTTGCGTGAAGCTCTTGAATAATGGAAGAGAGATTCAAGAAAGATTGAAGAATTGGAGATTCAATCTGAGAGAGAGGAGAGTTTGTTACGAGTTTGTTGCAGTGAAATTCTGTTGAAAAAGTGGTGAAGATCGATATGGAAAAATGAAAAACCCCCCATCGTTCAACGGAAGCTGAGGTTTTATAGAGGGTTCAAGGAGGGTAGAATTGGTTTTTCACTATGGAATTCTGTTAGAACTTCTTCCTTCTCAAGTCTGTTAAGATTGGCTTTGGTGAAACTGGAATTCTGCTATGAATTGAATTTCTTTTTCTGAAGCTTATTTTCCCTCTTCTTTAATTTCCTGCTATCCACTTTTGATTTTGTGAAGTGTATTGTTTCTGTCAAATTCTCTTAGTGGATTGTGCGTGTTTCTGCTATGAGCTTTTTCCACTGCAGTGAATTGATATTGATTTTGATATTCACGTGGATGAATGTTGTTTCTATTTTGTATGTGAAAAGTATGTGACATTGTGGGGTCAGTAGGTACAGTATGTGGCTGTTGTATATCTTCCTCCCTAGGCGTCCATGAATTGGTGTTAACTAGGAAAAATATAGATCTTAGACTTATGGAAAATGAACATAAAACTTGGACAAAAGTGGTTATGATATGAACAAAAGGAGATTTTGAATTAAATGCATTTAGAAAAATGGATAAAAAATGCATTTGGATTGGATAATGAAAATGAATAAGAATGGTTATTTATTTTTGGTTATTGGATATTGGAATAGTGAGATAAAATTGAAATGGATTTGAAAATATAGGAAAAATGGTTTGAAATGAAAATGTGGGTTAAGAAATGTATTAAAATATAGTTTTGGATATGGACAAGAAAATGGTTTAAAATGGATATGTTTAGAAAGAAAGAAAATGGATATGAATTATTTTTGGGTAAATGGTTAATGGAAATTGAAATGACTATGGATTCCAAAAATGGTTTAGGGTATTTAAGATGGATATTGAAGTGAATAAAAATGGATAGTAGAAGGTGAATAATTGAGAAATGAAAACAGACCATGGGTTTAATGGTTATAAATGGATGGTATCTCAATTTCCAAGCAAGTCACATGATCAATCTCAACACATTCAATCCACATCAAGCTTCAGATCCAATACACACTTGTGTCCTTAATGGCTCCCCATCTTCAATCAATAAACTTAGTCGAACTGAACACATGTAATTCTAACCAATGATTCTCAGTTGACGACTACCCACAAATTCAACCCTGAATGAGGAACCTTGATTCACCTTGAATGCACACTGATGAGGAAATGTCCTGAACAGGGAAAGAACCAAACCCTGATTCACACCCAATAAAACCCGACCCAGCGCCTCTGATAAATCCTCTAAAGTAAGAAACCCCCTCTTGATGTACACTGATAATCTTCTGAATACAGAACGCTCAAACCAAAGGAAGATGCCTTGATCACATGTCTTAGGAACCCAATGCAATGATATGATTATGAATTATGACCTAATGAAATGCAAAATGAAAAGAAACATAAGCCGGAAAAAGGTAGGGCAAATTTTGGGGTACTACAGCTGCCCCTATTCAATCGACTTGGACCTGAAAGGATGATAGCAACTGCTTTCAGACATTCAAGGTAAAAGGCGATTGAATACAAAAAGAACCACGAAATTTGCCCACTGTGGGGGAGAAGAAAAGGGATATAAACCCCACCCAAATGAACACTTCTTGGATAAAACTCTGGTGGGAAGAATAGCACTGGAGAGATGTCTTTTGTACAACGCCAGACGACTACTGTCTTGCCACACTACGGGTTGACTTTAATAACGTCTTTTGTACAATGCCAGACGACTACTGGCCTGCCACACTACTGGTGGACTTTAACAATGTCTTTTATGCAATTCCAGACGACTACTGGCCTGCCACACTACTGGTGGACTTTGCAGCCTTGCGCCACCCGAAGAAGGACTTTTGCCAATCCACTGTTGGACTTTTAGAATTCGCCACCCTTAGATGGACCTTTCGCCAATCCACTGTTGGACTTTTGACCAGAGGTTTGTAGAATCAACTGACCTATAAAGATGACTCCGCTGGGGATAAGAGGGTAGACCATCAACTCTGAGGTTGAGGAAAAATGGCATCATCTCTGAGATTGAGAAAATTTGAAGTAAGCAATAACACTGAGGTTGAGGAAAAGATAGACATCAACTCTGAGGTTGAGAAAAAAACCATAACTTCAACTCGGATGTCGGAAGAAGGATATATGTCAACTCTGAGATTGGTAAAGGGGTATACATCGATTTTGAAACCGGAGATAAAACCCTTGACTTCGACTCTGAGGTTGGGGAAGAAAAGCATTTTCATCAACTCTGAGGTCGAGAAAAGGTATACAACAACTTTGAAGTTGGGGAAGAAAGGGCGTCAACTCTGAGGCTGGGGACGAAAGGTTTATTCATCAACTCTGAGGTCAAGAAAAGGTACACGACAACTTTGAAGTTGGTATAAAGGGCATCAATTCTGAGGTTGGGAAGAAAAAAGGAGGTACGACAACTCTGAGGTTGGGAGCAAAAGAAGGTACGCCAACTCTGAGGTTGGGGAAAAGATATACGACAACTCTGAGGTTGGAAAGGGAATAAACGACAACTCTGAGGTTGGAGAGAAGATATACGACAACTCTGAGGTTGGTAAAAAAGGCTTCAACTCTGAGGTTGAAGAAGGAATGTACGACAACTCTGAAATTGGTATAAATGGCGTCAACTCTGAGGTTGGACAAAACAGGCGTCAACTCTGAGGTTGGGGAAAAAAGGGCGTCAACTCCGAGGTTGGACAAAACAGGCGTCAACTCTGAGGTTGGGGAAAAAGGGCGTCAACTCCGAGGTTGGGAGCAAAAGAAGGTACGACAACTCTGAGGTTGGGGACCACTGCTTTAATTAAGGGTTGATCTGGGCTTTCGTACAAGGTACCAAATCTGGCTTATGCTTCGATGCATGTTTGAATTTTCTCTCTATGGCGTAATGCTCCATACGAAATGGAAATGCTACGCGTTTGAGGATGCAATGCAATGATGATTACTATATGCAAGAATGAGATGACATTCCGCCGAGGAAAGCGCAGAACAGAACAAGCAATCTTCGCTGAGGAAAGGATCACCAATATCTAACCTCCTGTGGGGAGATAACCAATTGTACCACCAATAACCATTGGTGATGCAAACTCTGTTGAGGAACCGCAAGCTAAATTGAAAACTCTGTTGGGGAGATGCCAATAAAGATTGGACTTTGAACCGCTGAGAATGCCAATAACCATTGGACTTTGACTTGCAGGGAAATGTCGAATCTGACTGTTGAGGAAGAGAATACTCTGACTTCTCACCATCTTCAAACTGCTTGAAAATATTCCACCATCTTACCCTGCGGAGAATGAGGAATCCACCTACCCTGCTGGGGGTAAGGAATCTTCATAAAGAACCATTTTCGATTTGAGGACGATTCTCTGCTTGGGGAAGAATAACAATTCCAACACCTTGCTGGAAAAAAAAATACCTTCTGGCTCTTTGCTGGGGGAGAGGCTTAGTACTTCAAGTTTCTGCTGATTGATTGCATGCCGATTGGTCAAGAGTGAACAACGGTTCCTTTATGCCTTGCCCCAGACCACACGGTCTAATGAAAGAAATCATCTCAAGAGGATTTTACAGAAGACCGAGTATTCACACTGCCCCAGGGTCTTCAAACTCTTGGAGAGATTCATCGAATCTCGACGTAACTGCCCCAGACTGTATGATCTATGAAGGAATTTGCCTCGAGAGGACTTGTACTGACTTGAAATACTCTGCCTCAGCATTTTGAACCTTGAAGAGGTACTTCTGATCAACTGCCTTTTGGAGATGATAACTTCTCATACTCCGGAGGTGGCCTGCCTCGCTACGAGCTTTGAAGTAACTTTGCCCCTGATCTTCGAATGAATGCCCCAAAATAACTGAACTTTAGAGAGATTTCTCGACGTGACTGCCCCAGATTGGCTACATCTCATCACGAATTACTGGGGAGAGCCCACGACACTGAGTCTCTTGGCAACATGCCCCTTGATATGACTGTCCTTCAGAATTTTCAAGTATCCCAACTCGGCAGGATCAAGCTTCTCGACTAGCATTCACTGTGTAAGCTTCATTGATGCTTAGGCACATGTATGCAAGCAAAACAAGTTTATTATGAGAATGATAATTCTAATGCAACAAACATGTTAACCTTGAAGTTTTTTGAAAATATGTCACCAAACCTGTGAACGAGTCACTAGTTACGACATTTATTTTTGAATGAAAAAACAAAACGCACATGCAATACCGACAGAAATCTTATTAGCACAACTCATGGGAGTCAGGAACGCTATCTCGTCGAAGTACGCCTTCGGAATAAACCCTGTTTCAAGTAGGACTTTTAAGGGTTGTAACGTGGCCTGGTTCACGGTTTTAGAAAAAAGGATTTATGGCTCAAACTTTGTTTGTACCCACCCATTCTCCTTGATGTTCTCCAGTCCTATGTTCAGTTAATTTGGCACAAGCGCTCATCTCCCAAAAGGATTTTTGTGAGGATTTATGGTTAAGGAACCCATGAGGTTTTTTGGAATAACAGTCACCCCTTTTATCTTCAGTGTTTCGGTCACACGACTTGTTCCTTATCGAGGATTTTTCTTTTGAGCATTTCTTTTCATTTTCGCTTTTTTTTATTTCCATGATTTTGCCTGGACTGATTCTTTTTGAATCTTTCGATCTTGAAGTCCAGCGGGAGGCCCTAATTTTTGCCTAAGTCACTTATTTTCAAGCTTTGACTTAGCGGGCTTTCTTTCTTTTTTTTCTTTCTCTTTTTTCATTTTTTAGAACAAATCGTGTGACACATGTTTGTCTTGAATTGTAAAGGTTATGACTGTCTTACTCATTGATCATTGATGGATAACCATTGTGGTTTAACATCTCTTGACCTCTTCATGGTAATGGATCCTCAGATGCACACTCCTTTTGAAATCTGAACGCTTGGTCAAATTACAGACAACTACCCTGCCCCTGGTTAAATGTGAGGGTTTTTTTCAAATGAAAAGAAACTCATACTTCAAGGCTCAAAGGGGTTGACGAGGGTCTATCTCCCTTATATCTCCGGTGTTTAGGGATTTGAAACAATGCCTGTACATCCTCAACAAGGTTTTATCCAAAAGCACACAACCAAAGATTTTGCGTTTTTACCTCATCATCCTCCCTCCAAGAGTTTAGGCAAGAAAATTGGTATTGCAATGCGCAGAGAAATTATATGAATGAATAAAATGAATTACTTCAAGAAAAAGACATATTCATTGCATTAAAACATCATTCAGAACACAAACAAGTTTTTTAGGCATACAATGCTTTAACAAGAAATGAAAAACTACAAATGAAAATGCAGTAAAGAAGCTGAAGATTGCCATCGCCGAGGAGGCTTGATTATGTCTGGACGCCCTTGTAAACTGAGTTCTCACTTGAGACAGGAGGCTTCAATTGATGTACATATCATCTTCAGTGAATGCAATGATCTCTGAGTCCACCATGTCTTGCACCTTGTGCTTGAACACGTTGCAATTTTCAATGGAATGACCCGGTGTGTCTGAGTGATACTCGCATCTAGCATCCAAATCATAATCAGGAGGAATGGGGCCAGGGACAGGCTTGGCATCCCTTAGTTCAACCAGAGAACTCTCAAGTAGCCGGGCAAGAACATCACTGTGAGGAATAGGGAGTGGATCGAACCTTCTCGCAGGCCTTCGTGATCTTTGTTCTCTCTGTTGCTGAGGAGCATAAGGTCGCTGATACTGAACAGGTTGTTGAACAACAGAAGGAAAATACACAGCACTGGTTTCTCCTTCTTTTCCCTTGGAGGACCCAGCATAAGGTTTCTTTGCATCTTCAGCAGCAATTCGAATCTTTCCCGTTTTGATGCCATTTTCGACCCTTTCTCCTGCCAATACAAGACCTGAAAATCCGGCTGACAAACATCCAACCAATTTCTCATAATAATGCCCCTGAAGCGTATCCATGAACATATCAACAAGCTCTCTTTCCAACATCGGAGGTTGAACTTGGGAAGCCAATTCACGCCACCTCTGGGCGTATTCTTTGAAGCTTTTGTTTTGTCTCTGAGAAAGACTTTGCAATTGCATTCTACTGGGTGCCATGTCCGTGTTGAATTGGTAGTGCTTGATGAAAGCTTCTGCCAAATCTCTCCAGCTTTTAATATGCGTTCTCTCCAAGCTCATATACCAGTCTAAAGATGCCCCAGTTAAGCTGTCTTGAAAGAAATGCATCAGCAGCTTCTCATCATCAGTATAGGCAGACATTTTGCTGGAATATGCCATGATGTGAAGCTTAGGGCATGTGGATCCATTGTACTTCTCGAAAGTAGGCGCCTTGAACTTCGGAGGAACCTTCACACCTGGGACCAACCCTAAGTCATACATGTCCATACCCAAATCATTCTGGCCCTTTAAAGCATTCACTCTCTCTTCGAGCATACGGAACTTCTTGTCCACCTCAGTAGGAAAATTCATCTCAGCATCATAAAATTGTTCTTCCTGATTATCCACTTTCTGACGAGGAACATGAATCCTAGCAGCACTTCCTCTGGATTGACTCATAGGAGAGGGTGGAGGAAGATCAACACGTGGAGGATTCACAACTCCGCCCGGAGTATTACCAACAACATTCCCATTACCAGCCTCTGGGATAACAACAGTCCTTTGAATAATTGCCTCTAGTTCCTCTTGTTGTTGAGCCATGCCCTGCATTATCTCAAAGAACTGAGCCATACGAGTCTGGAATTCTGACAACTCTGCTCGCATCTGATCCATGATCCTTCTCTGATTGCTTCAAGTTGTGTAGTGGTGAGAAGTCAGGTTTACTGCTCTGGAGACAATACCAAGTCAGAATAAGAATCCCCTCTCTGAATACCTGTTATGCATATGAGTATGAGAATGCAAAATGACATGCAATGCAAATGCAAAGACACGGGATCAAGGTATCCACAAAGCTCTGGATAAGTGTTGTACTGATGACTGAATAAGCTCATAGGTCTGCTCTGAAGAGAATATCGGAACACCGGAATATCCGAATAATCATAATACCATAACACCAGGCTGATACTGATAAGAAATCCAAAGTACCGGGTAGGTAGAAGGTCAAGGTTACCTGCAAACCTGTAAACACCGCCCTTCTCACATGTGGGTACTAGGATGTTCAGTATCCCGGGCTCTCAGGTCGAGAAATGATGATACGTTCACCATTTCTGGTTTGGCATCATCATCAATCGAGGAGGCCTCAACTGATTCTCCAAAACGAAAGGTCCTCAGCTTCTGGCACTGAGGTCGAGAAGAAATAGTGCATTCATCCCTCGGGGTACAGTACTATCGCCAATCGAGGAGTGCCTCCACTGATTCTCTTTCAAAAAGGAAATCCTATGCAAGTTCCAAAGTGGGCCCTCGGGTGCGAATGGGTTTGCCACGAAATGTGGTCTGCCACTGTCACCACTAAAGAGAGATGTTTCCACTAAGGTCCTCATGATCGGTCACTAGAGTCGACAGCTCTCTAGATCGACATCCTGGAATACGCAAGATGCGCATGCCATGATGGGTCCCAAGATAGCCTCGTCTAGCTGTGAATTTCGTGAATACCCAACGCACTCCAGACGGCACGTAGGTCCCACTACTCTCCACTCTAATCCTAAGTGTATACTCAAGCCTGTGTAATGGGCTTATCTCTCAGAAATCCCATCCCGCCAAACAGAAAACCAGTCCAGCACAATAGTAACAATATGATATGTAATGCTAAAATGCAGTAAATACAGTAGAGTAAATAAATAGCAAAATAAAGCACAACAGTAAACACCCAATGAAAGAAAAGCAAACAAGCGCTAGGATTGACTCGCTTAGGATGGACCAGCAAGAAGTCAACCTGTTCCCCAGCAGAGTCGCCAGCTGTCGCTCCCGGGATTTTCATCCTAGTACAAACGCGAAAGTGGCACCGAACAGAGTCGCCAGCAATGTGTATTTATCCCATGAGAGGGAAAGGAAACACCGCATAAACCTGAAGGAAGGAAAGAACATGGTCTTGCGACCAAGAGAACTGGATTCGGGAGTCGGTTACGCGAGAGGAAGGTATTAGCACCCCCTCGCGTCCATCGTACCCGATGGGATCCACGCTTGCTTGCTTCGATCAAAGGGTGTAAGAAAATGATACTGGAAAAAGGAACTGCTAGCTGGAGAACTGGAAAAGGAAATGAGAAAGAAAGAGAAACAAATGTAGGGAAAATAAAAGAAGTGCTCGCATGGGCCCTACCCCACTGCCTACGTATCTCATCGGGAACATGAGAATCAGAGCGACGTAGTTCCCCTCAACGAGGGTCGCTTTATTTGTGTTTTTGGGAACGGCTAACGTTCTAGCTCAGGTGTTGCAGGCTCGCCGGTCCGAGTGCGTTACCATCTTGCAAGAGAACGAGTAGGAGCACGTTCATACGCTGAGAGTGAGTGAGATGAGAAAAGAATTCCCGAAGGAAAGACGTTATTGTTTGTTTTTGTCTTTTAGAAGTTTTTTCATTTATTTGCATATGACAGTGTATCTGAATCTTAGTCATTGGAATGTGTACATTCTCACATTCCAAGATGGAATGAGCAAGAAGACACACTAAGAGCGAAGAAGACCCCCACACTTAGTTCCAATTGTCAAGGTTCAAACACACTAGCATACTTGTGTTTAAGTGTTTTTGTTGATTAAGAAATGAAGAAGTGTTTTTTATTATTTGTACCTTCAACAAGCATTGCATTCAAGTCCCTCATACAAGATTGAATGTTTAACACATTGACCCAAGATGGGCTATAATGCTATACATTCTAAGATTATAAGAGAAAACCCCTTTATAATCTTTTCTTTATATGAAAGGCCTAAATGCAATAAATGCTTACCTTTATCAGATGTTTTGAGTTTCCTTTAAGAGATGAGAAGAGAGACTCAAAAGCGGATCAAAGGTGAAAACTAAGGGGAGACTAAGACACACCCTAGTGTTAGCATGCTTGGTGATCCTATGGTTAAGTGAGGTATGAGAAACCTAAACTAAAAGAGAAAGAGGGATAGCACTACCTAATGCATATCCTACCTCACTTTAATCAAAGATTAAAGTTGAGCTAGGATCCCAAAGGGATGTGAGAGAATTCTACACAAAGCATTATATCATGCTATTCATAAAAGAGAAATCAGAAATTAATCAACATGAATATCAAAATCAAGATTTAAAATCAACCAAGAATATCCACAAAAAATAAAATGCTAACTAAGCAAGATTAAGTTCTAAGTAAAAGTTAGTCTAAAATTAATACTAAGATTAATCCTAAAATTAATATCTAAATCTATTGTTAATTCAAATAAGTTTCTAATTAAACTTCTAAAACCAAATCTAAAGAAAACTAATCCTAAAATTAATTCTAGAAAGTTAATCAAAATTAATTATCTAAAACTAACTAATTATAAAATCTAGTTATTAGTATTCACTTAACTAGCTAAAACAAATATAAAAACAATTAGTAAGGAGGGGTGTAAATAGATTCTAAGAGGTGTGAAAAGAGGCTAGGCGCAGGGCTTTGGAACTAATGGCCCAATAACATTGCTCACGGACAGGGGAGTGAGACAAGTGAAACGGGGTGTTACCAGAAATCCATTAGCTTCAACCCTCATTCTTATGCGCTCAGGGGGTGCGATGAGAAACACAGCGTGTGGAGCAACAAATCAACAAGGCTTAAAACAAACAAACCCACAGCCTCACCCCATTTCCAAAAGGAGAGTGTGGATAGAACTGTAAAGGGCCTAAACCCGATCCACATAATGGTCCAGCCACAACAAAACCTAATATCCCTCAGCAAACTGAAACGTGTTCTCTCTCCACTCTCAACACTTTCCATCTTCTATGCTTCTCCTTCCCTGTTCTTCAATGGCTTCCTCACCGCCGTTTCCAAGCCTCTCTCCGATCGCCTTTCAACTCACTTCGACTCACTCCTCCTTTGCTCAAACCGCCATCGCTCACACTTCAATTCTCTCTCTCGCCCTAACGGCGTCGCCGCCGTAACCTTCTTCTTCAGCCAAAACAAACACATTCTCAACCATCCCTCGCCAACGTCGTCGCCTTCAAACAACGGTCTCCGTCTCCGCTTCAATATTTCCAATCGTAACCTTCTCGCACCAAAACTCGCACGTCGACGTCACATACGAAGAGAAAACAAAAAAACAACAACACAAGAGAAAACGCATGCTACGAATCGCGAATCGGACACAATAAACGCACGAACAGTGTATCACGCATCAAAGTTTGAGAGGAAAACTGACGTACCTATCGGAGTCGCTCCGATGGCGCTTCAAGCTTGATGAGAACGAAGAGAACTTCGAAAATAACCGGCTCAGGTATGCTCGTATTCGCTCAATCCTGCTTCTTCTTACGAATCTCTGTTTGCCGTTGCTCAATTTTGCTACTAAACTGTTGTTGTTCTTCATTCTTCCCTGCGATTCATGAATCGCTTCTGATTGTTGTTGTTGTGTGATTCGGTTGCAGGTTGTTGAATTTGGTAGATGATGATGATGCAGTAATGGAGAGGTTTTTAGAATTGAAGATGATGCAATTTGCGTGAAGCTCTTGAATAATGGAAGAGAGATTCAAGAAAGATTGAAGAATTGGAGATTCAATCTGAGAGAGAGGAGAGTTTGTTACGAGTTTGTTGCAGTGAAATTCTGTTGAAAAAGTGGTGAAGATCGATATGGAAAAATGAAAAACCCCCCATCGTTCAACGGAAGCTGAGGTTTTATAGAGGGTTCAAGGAGGGTAGAATTGGTTTTTCACTATGGAATTCTATTAGAACTTCTTCCTTCTCAAGTCTGTTAAGATTGGCTTTGGTGAAACTGGAATTCTGCTATGAATTGAATTTCTTTTTCTGAAGCTTATTTTCCCTCTTCTTTAATTTCCTGCTATCCACTTTTGATTTTGTGAAGTGTATTGTTTCTGTCAAATTCTCTTAGTGGATTGTGCGTGTTTCTGCTATGAGCTTTTTCCACTGCAGTGAATTGATATTGATTTTGATATTCACGTGGATGAATGTTGTTTCTATTTTGTATGTGAAAAGTATGTGACATTGTGGGGTCAGTAGGTACAGTATGTGGCTGTTGTATATCTTCCTCCCTAGGCGTCCATGAATTGGTGTTAACTAGGAAAAATATAGATCTTAGACTTATGGAAAATGAACATAAAACTTGGACAAAAGTGGTTATGATATGAACAAAATGAGATTTTGAATTAAATGCATTTAGAAAAATGGATAAAAAATGCATTTGGATTGGATAATGAAAATGAATAAGAATGGTTATTTATTTTTGGTTATTGGATATTGGAATAGTGAGATAAAATTGAAATGGATTTGAAAATATAGGAAAAATGGTTTGAAATGAAAATGTGGGTTAAGAAATGTATTAAAATATAGTTTTGGATATGGACAAGAAAATGGTTTAAAATGGATATGTTTAGAAAGAAAGAAAATGGATATGAATTATTTTTGGGTAAATGGTTAATGGAAATTGAAATGACTATGGATTCCAAAAATGGTTTAGGGTATTTAAGATGGATATTGAAGTGAATAAAAATGGATAGTAGAAGGTGAATAATTGAGAAATGAAAACAGACCATGGGTTTAATGGTTATAAATGGATGGTATCTCAATTTCCAAGCAAGTCACATGATCAATCTCAACACATTCAATCCACATCAAGCTTCAGATCCAATACACACTTGTGTCCTTAATGGCTCCCCATCTTCAATCAATAAACTTAGTCGAACTGAACACATGTAATTCTAACCAATGATTCTCAGTTGACGACTACCCACAAATTCAACCCTGAATGAGGAACCTTGATTCACCTTGAATGCACACTGATGAGGAAATGTCCTGAACAGAGAAAGAACCAAACCCTGATTCACACCCAATAAAACCCGACCCAGCGCCTCTGATAAATCCTCTAAAGTAAGAAACCCCCTTTTGATGTACACTGATAATCTTCTGAATACAGAACGCTCAAACCAAAGGAAGATGCCTTGATCACATGTCTTAGGAACCCAATGCAATGATATGATTATGAATTATGACCTAATGAAATGCAAAATGAAAAGAAACATAAGCCGGAAAAAGGTAGGGCAAATTTTGGGGTACTACACCATGCACTATTCCTTGCAAAACAAACTTGCTCTACTATAAATAGAGCTCAATTGTGATCAGTTTGAGTACACCAAAGCCATCTAACAGATGCTTTTCTCAAAATCTCTTCTTTCACTCCAATTTTGCCTTCTAAGGCAAGTCACTATCGGGTTTTGAGTTTGAGAGCAATTCCCATCAAACCAATCACTCACACACCTCACATACATCACATATGAGCTGATCAAACACTTAGATCACTTCTGAAACATCAATTTCACAAAATCACCAGCTGGTTGCTCAAGGTTTTAACCAAAGTGCAGCTGAGGTACCACAAAATGATCCAGCCAATTTCAATCAAGTCCAACCGTCCAAACACAATCCATAGGTTGTAGGGAAGTTGTTCAGATCATCACCACTCATCTGTAACACCTCCAAATCAAAAATCACTTTGAACTTGCTGTCACGGCCTAGAGGTAAGCACATACTTGGTCATCTCTCAATCTATGCATATTTCCTCGCACAATAATTTGGCCATATGTTCATAATCATGCATGGAATGTTTTCCCTCAATTAATTGCATTGTTTGAATCGTGTATCAAAAATCCTAGCCTTCATGCAGAAATTAGGGTTCTTGAGGTCTCTTCGTGATTTCTTGTTGTATGTTTAATTTAAATGAAATTAAAGTACATAGACATGATCGTGAGGTTGAGACGAGCATAATGATATGTGGATTGCATGATATGATTACGTATTCATGGAGATTGGATAGAAAATGCAAATCTGAGAAACCAAGTACACGCGCGTGTTCTTCAGCTGTTCTTGGCGCCATTTTTCATAAATTCAAATATTTGAATTTTGTGATTTTGTTTAATTGATTCAAAAATTAATTTCTCTCTGAGTTTTAATGATTTTGAGTTGATTCTTTTTTTAATAATTCACAAAAATATTAAAATATTTTATTTTCACAAAAAATCCTAAAAATATTATTTATTTCATATAATTGATATTTTTATAAAGAATTAATATTTTGATTGTTTTTGGCATTTTAAATATTTTTTCTACATTGATTTTGCAACTTTTAATGCTTTCTAATTATTTTGTAGGTCAATACTTAATTTTTGAAGCATTAATCCAAGATCAAAATTTGTTTTCCATGTGTTAAACAATTTTTGATCATTTTAATTGAATTTTTATTCAATTAAATACATTTTGAAAAACAAATTAGGGTTTTGGATTAATTCAACCCTCATAAATCATTTTCAAAACACTTTGGGCCTCTAATAGAGTGTAAGACCCAATCCCCTTTTAACCAAAACATTTTGGGACTCACTTATTGTATAAGTCCCTCTGCTTTAAAAGAAAACCTCGGCGCGATCGCCATTTTTAAACGAAAAATCATCTGGGCCTACCCTCGTGTTATAAGCCCCACTCTTTTTTTCTTTAAACCTTTTTGGGCCTCTTGGGAGAGTGTAAGACCCATCCCCCCTTGTACAAAAACTTTTTGGGCCTCACTCATTGTATAAGTCCCTCTGTACAAGTAAACGGCGCGATCGTCGCCCGTTTAAAAAATAAAAATCATCTGGGCCTCTCCTTGAGCTATAAGACCCATTCAAAATACTTTGGGCCTCTTGAGAGAGTGTAAGACCCATCCCTTTGTACAGAAAACCTTTTTGGGCCCCAGTCACTTGTATAAGTCCCGCTGTACAAAGTCAAACAGTGCGCTCACTGATAAACCCTGGGCCTCTCCTTGAGCTGTGAGCCCCAAATCTTTCTTTTTTAAAGCACTTTCTCCTTTGATTTTGAATATACTGTTGTTTTCAATCTTTCTTTGTTGAACAACTAACCAAACAGCATGGAAGCACTCCAACCGAGTAAGTGGTTATCGCTTTCATTTACTGCTTTCATATTATAAACTGTATTGTGGGGCTGCTCACTGTAAGTCTCATTTCATAAACTCATATCTACTGTGTAATAATAGTATAGATATTTCGAGTTTCCCCGGCTACTACGTCTAGAACTAGGTGACGCCGTTTCATTTATTCGTAGAAATAGACGCCTAGATCCCCAATAGGAGCACCAGATACAGTCTTCTCTTCGGCTGTCCTCCTTAGGAATCTTCAAGAAGCTCTACTCCCCATGATGAATGTATTCTCCGTGAATGGCATCTTTGAGTTTCTTCCAAATTCTCGAACTTTCCTGACTTTATCTATTCCTTGTGGATAGCTTGCCTTGAATGTCTCGGGGCTTGGGTACCCACTACGGTCATAATCTTGGACCTTAACTAAGGAACCCTCTTCAAAAGCTAAAAGTCGCTGGATAGTAAACCTCGCACGTTTACCAGTGGTTTTTATCTTTAAAAGAGTTATCTCTCCTAATGGAAAGGAGATGATAGACCCACGGGCTTCTTAAAAGCATCGGCCTCCTCTTAGGCATTATTCAAGGACCCTACGGCTTCTTAGAAATATTCGCAGCCTCCTCTTAGGCTTCGTATAATGATCTCTTCCTCCGGGAATGATAGCCTCCTCTTGGGCTTCGTACAAGGACCCGTCGGCTTCTTAAAAGTTTCCAGCCTCCTCTTGGGCTTCGTACAAATTGTCCCGACGACCTCCTAGAGGTATAGGAATAGAACCTAGTCATCCTCATAGAACAGTCCTTTCATAGAGTCTACTACTGTTTCTCAAAACATAGTACCAAAAGATAAAACTCTAGACACGGACAGTCTAACTTCCTTGAGTCTCAAAAGACATTCTCAAGTGACCCCTTCGTTATATAGGAAGGAAACCCGCAGACTCGGACAGTCTCAACACCCTTTGGATTTCCAGTTTCCTCAAAAGGAGACCACCCCGATCCTCATATCTAACCCATGAGTACAGTGATGCTCATATAAGAACTAATTTTCTCTTTCAAAATCAGTATACTGGACCTGTCACTTAACTGACATAGCCTCCTCTTGAGCTTTGTACAATGACTCTCCCTAGAGGAGTCAAATAACGCTTTAGCCTCCATCTCGGGCTTCGTACGAGATACAGAGACTCTCTTGTTGAGTCAAAACTTTTAGCCTCTCTCTCGGGCTTTGTACGAGACACAAAATAGCCTCCTCTTAGGCTTTGTATAATGATTCTCCTAGCGGAAATTAGCCTCCTCTTAGGCTTTGTATAAGAAAACCACTGGTTGATCCAATTAACCTTTTAGCATCAAAGTTGTGCCTCGTTCACAGCACACAAACATCAACAACTCCTTTCCCTTCATCTAATCGCTATAAGCGGTAAGCCTCTGGATCATCTATATCCACGCCACTGTCCCTCTTTTAGCATGAGAAATTCCTAAGGAAAGATGGCATTGCTCTACACTGAGTTAAAGTCTTCTCCTTCAGGTTAAAATCATTTCTTCGGAAATTATGGCATTGCTCGGATCCGCGTATCCCAGTTAAAGTAATTCTCCTTCTCCCCTCTTTAGAGATGACAAATTCTCTCTAAAATCGAGGTCTTTCAGCTTCACGTCTTGGGCTTTGAACAAGACACAAATAGACCTTTCAGCTTCACATCTTGGGCTTTGAACAAGATACAAATCACCTTTCGCTTCACGTCTTGGGCTTTGAACAAGACACCAAAAACCAATTTCCTCCCATAGAATAGGAGAAACTACGAACGCTCTGATTTCCCTATTTCGGTAAACGGGAATACGTAGGCATAAGATCGAAAGAAAAGATCTTAGCGAGCGCAATCAACAAAAAACCCAAATCCCATATCTCCATCAATCAAAAACAGTATTTCAAAAGCGTTAGTCCTAACATCCTAAATCCTTGTTCCCCGCCAGAAACCTTCTGCCCAGGTAAAAAAAGAAAGAAATCGTATTGGCGAAAATACAAATAACCAGTACAAAGGCCCCCCACATTGATAGCATTCGTAACCTAACAGACCGCTGTTTAAACTCAGTATGCAAAGCAGGGTTAATTGGAGACATCTATTTCCCTTCCTTATTCAGCTCACAATAGGATAAAAAATGAATCGACCTGTAGTCAAAGCTCAAACCGCAGAGAGAGACCAGCGCTTAAGAACCGCGTCCAAAATCGCTCGCTACAGAAAAAATGGCGCCCACCGTGGGGCAAATCTTCTTTCTTAAACGTTTAAGGTGGAAACCTTGGACAAAACTTTTTTCTCTTCACTTATGTGAATACCACAGATTGGGGCTTCCGCCGGGGAACCCATTTCTGTCAGGAACTTAGGAATCATATCTTTAAAGGTCTAGGATGTTTAGGACAAATATATATACTGCTTTTCCTAATTGCTATACGTGTTTATTTTTCTGCTAATGGGAATGCGTGTGATGCCGCATGTGGTGAGAATGAGTATACACTTAAGATAAGTGATGGCGACGGGGTCGACCATCAACCTCAGTGGAGGCTGACCAACGCAACCCATTCACTCTTCTAGCCAATGGGCCGGTTGTTAAGTCTGAGAAGCTGAGGAGCCAAACTCTTTCGTAGTGCGGAAACTATCGGAAATAGTTGTTATGCGATACTACCCTCATTTGAGGCTGGTGATCTATTCTCGGTGAATGGCACTTACTCTAAGATTGCTCTACAACTCGCTGGCGATCCGCTTGTTGTTTTGCTTTCCTGGGAGGAGCTGATGATAATGAGTACAGGTACAAAAATCACCCTAGTATAAACCTTTGGGGATGGGTAGAGCCTTGACTTCATGACAACGACCCTCTGACCCCATGTTTTTTCTATGTTTTTGTGTGCTGCATTCATGCATTCGTTTAATAAAACATTAAAACATTCAAAAAACTTTCTCTTCTAGTCTCTCTGTTTTTCAAATTAAACTAAGACTGTGATTGCAAATATCAGAGAAGAGGATTACGCTAATGGATTTCGGTAGAAGGAGAACTCACCAGTATACCTTCAAGGTTCCAAAACTAGGGGGTTTGAGAAGGTTAGCAAGGATGATCGTTAACCCAGAGGCTTTCAGAGCCAAGCATGGTGGTTTGCTACCACTGTTAAGAGTCCATGTGATTAAGGGGATCATGGACGCGCTCATTCAATTCTACGATCCGGTTTATCACTATTTCACATTCCCGGATTACCAGCTATCACCAACGCTGGAGGAGTATTCTCATCTGACTGATTTACATATCACTGATCGAGCTCCATTTTCTGGACTGGAAGAAATTCCAAAGAATCAGACTATTGCAATAGCAATTCATTTGGACGAGTCTGAGGTCAGGACTCACATGACCACTAAGGGTGGCATCCAAGGTTTGCCAGCCCAGTTCTTGACAAAAAAGGCTCTATACTTCGCTAGTATAGGAAACGGGACTGCTTTTGAAAGCATCTTTGTCTTGCTCACCTACGGGTTATTTTTGTTTCCCAACATCAATAACTTCGTCGATATCAACGCTATTAAGGTTTTTCTCATTGGAAACCCTGTGCCGACTTTGCTTGCAGATGCGTATCATTCTGTACACTTGGGAAATTTGTACAGCGGAGGGGAGATCACATGCTGTGTACCTTTGCTTTACAAATGGTTTATCTCTCACTTGCCCAAGTCTGCTACTTTTTGGGATTGCAAGAGTGTCTTACGTTAGTCGCAGAAGATCATGTCTCTTACCAACTCTGATATAGATTGGTGTAATAGGATTTATGAGGGAATTAGAATCATTGACCGTTGTGGAAACTTCCCCAGCATACCCCTCATAGGAACTAAAGGAGGAATCAACTATCATCCGATATTGGTTCTTCGTCAATTTGGATACCCGATGAGACACATCCCACTGGGTGTTCATCTGGAAGGTCTTTTCTTCAAGGAAGGAGAAAACGACAGAGCACTAAAGATGGAAATAGTGCAAGCTTGGAAACATGTTTATAAGAAAGGACGAGAGTCTCTGGGAAAACCGGACTGTGTCTCGGTGGAGCCTTATCTCCACTGGGTACAAACTAGAGCTCTCAAGCTAAAGATGCCTTATCCTCGTTACGGAATTCTTCCGCCGAGGGAATCTGTCACGTACTTCATGACGGAAACTGAAAGACTTCAGGTTACTCTCAACAAAGTTCAACGGTAGAGAAGGTCTTGGAAGAACAAGTACCGCACCCTCGACGTAGAGTGTATCCAAATACAGCAACTACTAAAAGAGAAAGATGCTCTGATTGAAATTTTGGAGCAGCATGCTGTAGAGAATCAAGATGACCAAAGGAATTTGCTCGCTCCTTTCACCTGGCAAAGGAATGACAACCCAACGACGGCCCAAGCGCCCCGGTCAAAGAAGAGGACTCGGGACCCATTAGTTTAGGTTTCTGTTTCTGCACTTTGTAATCTACTGTATTTCCATTTCTGTAATCCTTTGGAATTCAATAAAAAGGGGTTTCCTCACTGTTTGATATTTGCAATCTAATTGTCGAAGTTTATTTTGATTAAACAAAAAAAAACAACAATTAATATAATCATTGCATTCATCATTCTCACATCGCGTATTCTTCTTCCCTACGAATCTCACGTTTGTGTGTCGATTCTAGAGTCAAACTGTCTCGTTCGTACAATACTCGGGCCAATCGTCAGAAAAAGATGGATGATCTTGAGGAAGAAAATAGAGAGTTGAAAGAAGAGATCGACGCTCTGAGAGAGGATATGAGAAAGCTTCGTAACGACATGCAAGCCATGGCAGAAGCTCAGCTACAAAGAACTGTGATCTCAGAGATCACCTCAACGCCCATCATAGAAAAGTATGATCCTAGGTATCAGATGCCGAAAGATCGTCCTTGGGGCATGCCTGTTAACTATATCCCGGAAGGATATGTCCCGCCGATCACTGAAGATCAGGGAATCGCAACAGAAGCCGCTGGGCCTGAAGGTTACAAACTTCGGGAAAGCGAAGATGCCAGGGGCATACTCAAGACTCCTGAAGGTTACAAACTTTGGGAGGCGCCAAGACTTACTGTCGTAGTCACGGTACTACCCCCTATGGTGCACACTGTCCCGGAAGGACAGATTCCACAGACACCTTCTGGTAAGAAGGAAACTATGTTTGACAGAATGGATGAATTCCAGGAACAGCTCTTGGAAATGCAGAAAGAGCTGCAAGCCATTCGCGGTCAGGATCTATTTGGAAAGGACGCCGCAGACCTCTGCTTGGTCCCAAATGTGAAAGTCCCGCACAAGTTCCAAGTGCCCGACTTTGAAAAATACAAGGGTAACTCTTGCCCTCAGAGCCATCTGGTGATGTACGCCTGGCGGATGTCAGCTCAGACGGAGAATCAGGACCTGCTGATTCACTACTTCCAGGATAGTTTAACCGGTGCCGCACTCAAATGGTACATGGGTTTAAACCGTACTACGATCAGTACATTCAGAGATCTTGGTACTGCCTTCGTCCAACAATACAAGTACAATTTGGACATGGCACCCGACAGAGATCAACTCAGATCAATGTCACAAAAGGACAAGGAAACCTTTAAGGAGTATGCTCAAAGGTGGCGTGAAATTGCCGCTCAAATTTGTCCACCTCTTGAGGAAAAAGAGATGACAAAAATCTTCTTAAAGATCTTAAGCTCATTTTACTATGACCGAATGGTTGTCAGTGCGCCCAGTGATTTCACCGAAATGGTCGGCATGGGTGTACGTCTTGAGGAAGCCGTCCGAGAAGGACGTTTGGTAAAAGACACTGGATCAACGAGCGGTACTAAAAAATATGGTAGTGCTCTCCCTAAGAAAAAAGAGCAAGATATTGGGAATATCTCTCTCGGAAACCAAAGGCGACGTTATCAGCCAGTAGCAGCCGTTACTCCTGCTATCGGCCCCGCGCCTGTTCCTATGTATCAACCTCAGGTTGCGGAGAGCCAACCTGACCAACAAAGGACACAACAGCCTCTTCAGCAGGCTCGTCCTCCATATAACAACAACCGTACAACACGGCCACCAGGATTTGATCCTATACCCGTAACGTACGCAGAGCTGTTTCCATTACTGCTGGCTAAGGGGCACATCCAGACTAAGTCTCCCCTTTCAGTTCTGGAAAATCCGCCTTTTTGGTTTAAAGCGGATCAAACATGCCCTTATCATCAAGGAGGTTCAGGGCATAACATTGAGACTTATCTCAATTTCAAATCCGACGTGCAAAAGCTTGTTAGGAGTGGGCTCTTATCTTTCGAAGATACGAATCCTAATGTTCTTATGAACCCGCTGCCTCAACATGAGAAAGCTGCAGTCAATCTGATTGAGAAAGAGACTAACAATGTCTATCAAATTCATGATGTACTCTTGTTAAAGACCAATCTGGTCAAGATGCATTGTAGACAGAGTGGATATGGCCATGTGCCACCTCATAATTATCACCAGTGTGATATCTGCTCTAATCTAAAGACAACCAGGGATGTTCTGTAGTGCAAGCAGCTCTACAGGAACAAATGGATCTTGGATGGATCCAAGAGCACCGAGTTCGTGGAGTTAACATGGTTTACACAAATTCCAACGTCATTCAGAACCACGACATCCGTGCAATGAATGTCAACTTGGTGGCGATGCACTCAAGGCAAAGCCAGTATCATAATCTGCCGCGGCACGATTACCGTTCCTGTCTGATTTGCTCGATAAACAAACAGGGATGCTCTTTCATACAAGAGGCCCTCCAGCGTCAGATGAATCTTGGATGGATCCAAGACTACCATGATAGGAACTCCTATCAAATCAACATGGTTCAGATCTTTGACATTCGCGTGATGAATACCAACCTGGTAGAGTTACATGCTGAGCAGGTCCGACTTGGATTCTTAATATCACATGATTATCAAAACTGTAAAGCGGGTTGCGAAAACGATCAGGGTTGTACCCTTGTCCAGGAGGCACTTCAGCACTTGTTAAATCACTGGTGGATGCCAATCTGTATGGACGAAGATACTCAGCAGATTAGTATCAATCACAGGAATCCTACTCATCGTCAAAGTCAGGATGTCCGATCAATGGAAGATAACCTAGTGAGGTTACATTGCATTCAAAGTGGGCGTGGCCAGGTGCCACCACACAACTATGACAGTTGTAGCGTCTGTTCGGAAAGTAACCAAGGGTGTTACCTTGTGAGAGCAGCTCTTCAGGGTCAGGTCGATCATGGAGAAATTCGTCCATATCCAGGTTCCGGACCCATCATTTGGTCACCGAACTACCTTGCCGAGCAAGTTGAGGATGTTGTCACGATCTTTGGTCATCACAGGACCAGGGATGTTTTTGCCATCATCCCTCTACTTGACGAATCTAGAGTTCCCAACCGGGAACGGATCAAGGTTACTTATGATGGTCAGAAAAATCAGAAAGTTCCCATAGTCATCTATCTACCGGGGCCACTACCGTATGAATCAGCTAAGGCAATCCCTTACAAATACGGTGCAACAATAATCGAGAATGGAAAGGAAATTCCATTACCCTCCGTCGTGAATATTGCATACATCAGTCGTGTAACACGGAGCGGTCGAATCTTCAACCGAGGGGTTGGAGAATCCAACAAAGAAAAGGAACTTCAGGCAGAAATTCCTGATCCACCAGTCGGTCAATCTAGTAATCCCGACTTTTCAAAAGACAAAGATGAGATGCTAAAGCTCATCCAAAGGAGTGAATATAACATTGTTGATCAACTGTTACGGACTCCTTCAAAGATCTCAGTATTATCACTGTTACTCAGTTCAGAAGCACACAGAGAGGCTCTACAGAAAGTCTTAGAGCAAGCCTTTGTGGAACAGGATGTAACAATCAGACAATTCGATAGCATTGTCTCTAACATCACTTCCTGCAATAATTTGGGATTTAGTGATGAGGAATTACCTGAAGAGGGTCGCCGTCATAACATGGCGCTCAATATCACAGTTAACTGCCAGGGCGATGCTTTAGCCAACGTACTGGTAGACACAGGGTCAGCCCTGAATGTTATGCCGAAGTCCACCTTGATGCAATTATCATTCAAAGGCCCTCCGATGAGAGTCAGCGAGGTCGTCGTCAAAGCATTCGATGGATCCAGAAAAACAGTTATCGGCGAAGTCGATCTTCCCATAATTATTGGTCCTCACACTTTCCAAATCACTTTCCAGGTCATGGACATCCGGGCAACATACAGTTGTTTATTAGGAAGACCTTGGATACATCAGGCTGGAGCGGTTACTTCAACCCTCCACCAAAAGCTAAAGTTCGTCAAGAACGATCAACTTGTCACGGTTTGTGGGGAACAAGCCTTGCTTGTGAGCAACTTATCATCATCTACTTGTGTGGAACCCGAGGAGGTTATTGGAACTTAGTTCCAAGCACTATCGATGAGCAAGGATAATCAGTTCAAAGAAGAAACTTCAATTTCTTCATACAAAGATGCTATCAAAGCAGTCGAGAGTACCGATACAACCGGATGGGGACAGCTTGTCATTCCCATTGACAATAAAACAAAGAAGGGTCTTGGTTTTTCTGCGACCTGTACCCAGACAGCCGCCAACAATGAAAGTCTTCATCCCCTTCAAAACTTCTTCCACAGTGGAGGTTTTCTTCACCCAGTGTCTCAGACAGTTCATGCTATCAATGAGGAAGATCCCTCTGACACAGATGAAGAGTGGAAGTCCTATCTTAATGAGGACGGTTATATGTCTCAGGAAGAGGTGCCTATGCCTTTTTGCTTTCCTACAGAAAGTCCAAGATTTATACCAAGATCAGATGTCGAAATGATCTACGGAGATTGTGATCCGGAAGGATGCCGTGCTCCGCCAAATTCATTAGAGGAGGACACTCTGATGAAAGACAATTTTGACTACAATTACTATGGCCCAATGGATGGTCTGCCAATGTGGCAACCTTACCCAGGAAACTTGGGTCAAGAAAGTCAGCCGAGTAATGAAACTCAGCTGAGCATTATTGAACAGAATACCTGTGTCCCCACCATGTCATGGGATCAACACTCAGGTCATTCAGAAACTACTCAACATGAAGATGAATTCGCAACGTTCGCAGGACTTGAATTCATCAACTATGCTTTTCCTGAGGTCAACGTCATCGAGAGAAATGACTCCTCCAGTTCCACAGAAGTGTGGGACACCTTGGGACAACCAAGTGGAAAATACGACTATATGGTCAAGTACACCGCTCCCGAAAGCTCTCGTATCAGGCTCGAAGATATCCAGCCAACTGGATGGGGAGATACAGCTGAGAGCACAAATGCTATGCAAAATACAATAGAGGAATCCTCCTATGACAATTCTGCTTGGGAGACAGATTCCAAACAAGGCAAGTCCAAAGGACGACTTTCCTTTACCACACATTTACATGCTGGTAGACAGCACAGCAAAGTTCAAAGTATTCTCCTTCATGGATGGATTCTCGGGCTATAACCAGATCAAAATGGCGCCGAAAGACATGGAGAAAACTTCGTTCATTACCCCATGGGGTACCTTTTGTTACAAGGTAATGTCGTTCGGTTTGAAGAATGCCGGGGCAACCTATCAAAGGGCCATGACTACTCTGTTTCATGACATGATACACAAAGAAATCGAGGTATATGTCGATGATTTGATTGCAAAATCAAAAACAGAGAGTGAGCACGTTGAACATCTGTCAAAATTGTTCGAACGTCTAAGAAAATTCAAGCTCCGCTTGAATCCCAACAAGTGCACCTTCGGTGTCCGTTCGGGGAAATTACTAGGGTTCATCGTCAGCCAGAAAGGAATTGAAGTTGATCCTGACAAGGTCAAGGCCATTCAAGAAATGCCTTCTCCGAAAACTGAAAAACAAGTCAGAGGATTCCTGGGACGTTTGAACTACATCTCCAGATTCATATTCCTCATGACCGCGACGTGTGCGCCGATTTTCAAATTACTCAAAAAGAACCAGGATTGCGTTTGGTCAGAAGATTGCCAAACCGCCTTCGACAGTATCAAGGAATATCTGTTGAATCCTCCGATTCTATCACCTCCAGTGGAAGGAAGACCACTGATCATTTACCTCACAGTCCTAGAGGACTCAATGGGATGTGTACTTGGCCAACAAGACGAAACTAAAAGGAAAAAGTCTGCCATTTACTATCTAAGCAAGAAATTCACCGACTGCGAGACTCGGTACACGATGCTTGAGAAAACTTGTTGCGCTTTGGCTTGGGCGGCCAAACGTCTTCGCCAGTACATGATTTGTCATACTACTTGGTTGGTCTCCGAAATGGATCCAATCAAGTACGTTTTCGAAAAACCTGCTCTCACGGGAAGGATTGCCCGTTGGCAGATGTTACTATCAGAATATGACATAGAGTACCATGCTCAGAAAGCCGTTAAAGGAAGTATTTTAGCCGATCATTTGGCTCATCAACCGATTGATGATCAAGAATCAATCGGGTTTGACTTCCCAGACGAAGATGTCATGTATCTAAAGATGAAAGATTGCGATGAACCGCTACCCAGTGAAGGGCCAGAACCAGGTTCCCAGTGGGAACTTATCTTTGACGGAGCAGTCAATCATTATGTAAACGGAATTGGGGCAATCATTGTTACCCCTCAGGGTTCCCACATTCCTTTCACTGCCAGACTTACGTTCAAATGTACGAACAACGAGGCCGAATACGAAGCATGTATCATGGGTCTCGAAGAAGCGATTGATTTAAGGATCAAAAACTTGGACGTATACGGCGATTCAGCCCTGGTTATTAACCAGATAAAAGGAGATTGGAACACATACCAATCAGGATTGATTCCTTACAAAGATTATGCAAGAAGGTTGTTACCCTTCTTCAACAGAGTCGACTTTCATCACATCCCTCGTGATGAGAATCACATGGCTGATGCATTAGCCACTCTCTCTTCCATGATTAGTGTAGGTCGATGGAATGACATACCTGAGATCGACATAATGCGCCTTGAACGGCCCGCTTACATCTTCGCGATTGAAGCAGTCATGGACGACAGACCTTGGTATCACGATATCAAATGCTTCCTTTATAAACAAGAGTACCCATCTGGGGCACTCAGAAAAGATAGAAAGACCCTCAGAAGATTGGCTGGAAACTTCTTCCTGAGCGGTGACACTCTTTATAAAAGAAATTTTGACATGGTCTTGCTCCGATGCGTCGACAGACCAGAAGCAGACATGCTCATGAAAGAAATTCATGAAGGATCCTTTGGCACTCATGCCAACGGACACACAATGGCGAGAAAAATTCTCAGGGCCGGGTATTATTGGTTGACCATGGAATCCGACTGCTACAAGTACATAAGGAGGTGTCACAAGTGTCAGATATACTCCGACAAAATTCATGTACCGCCATCACATCTCAAAGTTCTTTCTTCCCCGTGGCCATTTTCCATATGGGGAATCGACATGATTGGTGTGATTGAGCCCAAGGCTTCAAACAGACATCGGTTCATCCTGGTAGCCATTGACTATTTCACCAAGTGGGTCGAAGCAGCGTCATTCGCCAATGTAACCCGACAAGTGGTGGTCCGATTTATCAAAAACAATATCATATGCCGTTATGGTGTTCCAAGCGAGATCATTACTGATAATGGATCTAACTTGAACAATAAGATGATGAAAGAGTTGTGTGCAGAGTTCAAGATCGAACACCATAACTCATCTCCCTACCGACCCAAGATGAACGGAGCGGTAGAAGCGGCTAACGAGAACATCAAGAAGATTGTTCAAAAGATGGTTGTAACCTATAAAGATTGGCACGAAATACTACCCTTTGCTCTTCATGGTTATCGCACATCTGTCCGTACTTCAACAGGGGCAACCCCTTTCTCTCTAGTATATGGCATGGAGGCAGTGCTCCCCATAGAAGTAGAGATCCCATCAATCCGGGTATTGATGGAAGCGAAGCTCACCGAAGCTGAATGGTGTCAAAGTCGACACGACGACCTGAACCTGATCGAAGAGAAGCGAATCACGGCACTATGCCACGGTCAGTTGTATCAACAGAGAATGAAGAGGGTGTTCGACAAAAAGGTCCGACCTCGTGTCTTAAGGAAAGGAGACGTCGTGCTCAAGAAGATACAATCATTTCTCACTGATTCTCGGGGCAAATGGACCCCAAATTATGATGGCCCCTATGTGGTCACGAAAGCTTTCTCAGGCGGCGCCTTGAGACTTGCAACCATGGACGGAGAGGAATTTGCCTACCCCACGAATGTTGATGTAGTCAAGAAATACTTCGCCTAAACTAAAAAAAAAAAAAGTCTCGGTGGATTGAAAACCCGAAAGGGCGGTCCAGGCAAAAGTTAGAGACATGAAAAAAAAATCATCCCGATGGATTGGAAACAGCATAGTACAATCCAGGCAAAAATTAGGGATAATGGCAAGTAACTATGTCCAACAGAGGCAAGTCCCTCAGCAGCAGTTACAGCATCCATCGGAGGAAAACTCCAGTCAAGGTCATCTTCGACAGAAGCTCAGGATGTCCCGAATTCAAAGTTGGTAGAAGGATAGTGGTCGTTATGTTTCAACGTAGCCCTTTTCCCTGTAAATTACCATTTTCTAAACTTTGTATATACTCTTTGGAATCACGCGTTTGGCTGATCTCCATCTTATCAATAAAATTTGAGCCCTTGTGCTTTTGTTTGTAATTCTTTACTTGTTTCAGCTTTACAGAACGACGTTGTTTAAACTTGTTGTCAGTTCTTTCCTCGTCAGGAAGTGTTGCGTCTGCACAATCTCGCCACCAGTGTATCTTTAGATCAGAGTCGGCACGTGGCCACTTTGATAATTTGAACCTCTGAAAGATCAGAGAACCTTCAACAGATGTCACTCTTCGCCATTAAAGATGATATCCTTGCTTTCCCGGATTAAGAAAGCCTCGTGATCAGAGATTCGGCAGCACGCCAGTTTTGCTCCGAAAAGACCACTGATGAGAAGGTCATTGGCACCTCAAAATTGGACCCCATCATATGGCGTTTCTCCGGGAAGATCCCGAGAAAAGTATGATGAAAGATCCCAAATGAAAACAGTCTCTCAAGAGACTCGCTTTCCCCAGTAGAAACAAATGGCGTCTCCAATGGAGAAGTTTGTACAACTCTATAACTCAGACGACTGGGGTCCCCAGCAAGTCTGACAACAAAAAATTTTCTACTCAAATGGCATCTCCCCAGGAAAATTCGGCGAGAAGTTTGAAGGAAAACCGCTACACATAGCGTCCCTTGTCAATAAAGTTTATTGACAAAAGAAACTAAGACCAGTTCCTTGGTAGGAAACCAGGATCGAGGGGAAGTTTATTTCAAAAGAGACTGAGACCAGTTCCTTGGTAGGAAACCAGGATCGAGGGGAAGTTTATTTTAAAAGAAACTAAGACCAGTTCCTTGGTAGGAAACCAGGATCGAGGGGAAATTGACAAAAGAAACTAAGACCAGTTCCTTGGTAGGAAACCAGGAACGAGGGGAAGTTCATTTCAGAGACTGAGACCAGTTCTTGGTAGGAAACCAGGATCGAGGGGAAGTTTATTTCAAAAGAAACTAAGACCAGTTCCTTGGTAGGAAACCAGGATCGAGGGGAAGTTTATTTCAAAAGAGACTGAGACCAGTTCTTGGTAGGAAACCAGGATCGAGGGGAAGTCTACCTTTTCTAAGCATCATTGCTTAGCTAAAGAAGATGAATGCGTAAGCTACCATTCATAACCACAATCAAAATTTCGGGTATTCCGATATTTAATCCTCTTGCACCCCGAATGCCCGAATCCCTTCGTCATTCACACCTTCGGGTCCAAGAAGATTAAATAGGGGCATCTGTAATACCCCAAATTTTGACCACTTAGATTTCCCATCATTGTGAAACTCATCATCACAATATGGATGTACCTTTATGCTTCATTAGTCTCCCCAAAGATGGGTGAGCATCCGCTACAATCAAAATTAGGGTTTCAAGCCCTCTCTGAGTGCTTAGACAAGGGATCAATCAAGAAATGACATGATCTTCAACTTTTCTAATCTCTTAAACATCCACAATGGATCAAAAAGGACTCCCACTTCAAGGATTAAGCACAAGGCTGCTCCCTTCTAGGTGGATCAAGTCTCAAGATCGACAATGTCACCAAATTAGGGTTTTGGTCGACCAGGGCCTCCAGATGGAAATTTTCATCTGGGCACAAGGCAATAATCCCAAAACATAACCTAATATACTTCATGGAACCTCATGAACCCATGCATCAAGTCAATTTTGCCTCAGGGGATGCATTCATCAAAAATCAGGAATTAGGGTTTCTTGACCTAATTCACCCCTAAGTTGACTTTTGGGACAAACCATGAGCCAAGACCTCAAGAGATGATTTGAGGGTCTCTAATATACTATATTGATCCATTTGGAACAATGGATTGATCCAAGAAGTTTGAGCAACAAGTCTCAATTTCATCTGCACCACAATTAGGGTTTTAAGGGAAAAGTCAACTGTAACTTTGACTTTTGACCAGGACATGCTCCCAAACCCTAATACATGATTGAATATACCCTATGACACCCATGGAACATGTCCATCATATTTGATTTAGGTCAAGGACATGATTTCCTGAAGAATTGCACAGTTTGAAATTCATCTGATAAAAAGTCAACTGTGCACAAAAGTCAACTTTGACTTTTTGAGATTTTTCACCAAAATGGATTTTTAACCCTAAAATGATGTTAATGTATGATTTGAATCATCATTCATCAAGAAAAATCAAGAAAAGTGAGATAACTTGTAAAAGGGGTAACCATAAAACTTAGAAATTTTTCTAAGTTAAAAATAAAGTGGCAAAGGTACCAACTTTGAAGGACCATAACTCCTAAACCACAAGGCCATTTTTTCTCATCCAAAGATGGATTTGTAGCCCTCATTATCACCTACAAAAACTTCAACTACAAGTCATTCCAATTCATTAAGGATTTTGAGTTATGGAGTGATCAAAGTGGCTGAAAAGTGAAAATGTCACTTTTTCCAACACTTAGTGAAATTTTCACTAAGTCAGATTCTGCCTCACTTTTTGCCAAATGTAGGGGGATTTTTCACTTGGAATCAAAAGAGATCAAAACCAAACTTGTTCAAACAGTTGTTGTATCATGTAAGAGCTTTCCAAAATGGCCAAGAACATTGCCAAATTCAACCTACACCATGAGATACAACATTGCCAAGTTGCCTTGCTGAAATCTGTCAAGGCAAGGCAGAATTTGCAACTTTGGTCGATTTGCCAAAATCAGCCAAATTTAATTGCTCCTATCCACTTGGACACCTCAGAGGATTGAATCTAAAGGGGACAATCACTGAGCCAAGCCTCCAAAGTCCATGGAACAAGAAATAGCATGTTGAACCTAGAATGGCCAAAATAGGGACAAGACTTCAAATTTGGAATGAGGCATTCAATGGAACCATCAAGGTGGCATGGACTGAGCCATTCTCATCTGAAATCAGTCAAGACTTATCCAAGACCAAGGGGACCAAAGCTCTGTGCCCTAACCTCTAGTCAATGGCTAGAGGAGACTTGGATTTTCATTTGCCAACATTGGCCAAACCTACTTACCAGCTGCCATGCACTATTCCTTGCAAAACAAACTTGCTCTACTATAAATAGAGCTCAATTGTGATCAGTTTGAGTACACCAAAGCCATCTAACAGATGCTTTCCTCAAAATCTCTTCTTTCACTCCAATTTTGCCTTCTAAGGCAAGTCACTATCGGGTTTTGAGTTTGAGAGCAATTCCAATCAAACCAATCACTCACACACCTCACATACATCACATATGAGCTGATCAAACACTTAGATTACTTCTGAAACATCAATTTCACAAAATCACCAGCTGGTTGCTCAAGGTTTTAACCAAAGTGCAGCTGAGGTACCACAAAATGATCCAGCCAATTTCAATCAAGTCCAACCATCCAAACACAATCCATAGGGTGTAGGGAAGCTGTTCAGATCATCACCACTCATCTGTAACACCTCCAAATCAAAAATCACTTTGAACTTGCTGTTACGGCCTAGAGGTAAGCACATACTTGGTCATCTCTCAATCTATGCATATTTCCTCGCACAATAATTTGGCCATATGTTCATAATCATGCATGGAATGTTTTCCCTCAATTAATTGCATTGTTTGAATCGTGTATCAAAAATCCTAGCCTTCATGCAGAAATTAGAGTTCTTGAGGTCTCTTCGTGATTTCTTGTTGTATGTTTAATTTAAATGAAATTAAAGTACATAGACATGATCGTGAGGTTGAGACAAGCATAATGATATGTGGATTGCATGATATGATTACGTATTCATGGAGATTGGATAGAAAATTCAAATCTGAGAAACCAAGAACACGCGCGTGTTCTTCAATTGTTCTTAGCGCCATTTTTCATAAATTCAAATATTTGAATTTTGTGATTTTGTTTAATTGATTCAAAAATTAATTTCTCTCTGAGTTTTAATGATTTTGAGTTGATTCTTTTTTTAATAATTCACAAAAATGTTAAAATATTTTATTTTCACAAAAAATCCTAAAAATATTATTTATTTCATATAATTGATATTTTTATAAAGAATTAATATTTTGATTGTTTTTGGCATTTTAAATATTTTTTCTACATTGATTTTGCAACTTTTAATGCTTTCTAATTATTTTGTAGGTCAATACTTAATTTTTGAAGCATTAATCCAAGATCACAATTTTTTTTCCATGTGTTAAACAATTTTTGATCATTTTAATTGAATTTTTATTCAATTAAATACATTTTGAAAAACAAATTAGGGTTTTGGATTAATTCAACCCTCATAAATCATTTTCAAAACACTTTGGGCCTCTAATAGAGTGTAAGACCCAATCCCCTTTTAACCAAAACATTTTGGGCCTCACTTATTGTATAAGTCCCTCTGCGTTAAAAGAAAACCTCGGCGCGATCGCCATTTTTAAACGAAAAATCATCTGGGCCTACCCTCGTGTTATAAGCCCCACTCTTTTTTTCTTTAAACCTTTTTGGGCCTCTTGACAGAGTGTAAGACCCATCCCCCCTTGTACAAAAACTTTTTGGGTCTCACTCATTGTATAAGTCCCTCTGTACAAGTAAACGGCGCGATCGTCGCCCGTTTAAAAAATAAAAATCATTTGGGCCTCTCCTTGAGCTATAAGACCCATTCAAAATACTTTGAGCCTCTTGAGAGAGTGTAAGACCCATCCCTTTGTACAGAAAACCTTTTTAGGCCCCAGTCACTTGTATAAGTCCCGCTGTACAAAGTCAAACAGTGCGCTCACTGATAAAACCCTGGGCCTCTCCTTGAGCTGTAAGCCCCAAATCTTTCTTTTTCAAAGCACTTTCTCCTTTGATTTTGAATATACTGTTGTTTTCAATCTTTCTTTGTTGAACAACTAACCAAACAGCATGGAAGCACTCCAACCGAGTAAGTGGTTTCGCTTTCATTTACTGCTTTCATATTATAAACTGTATTGTGGGGCTGCTCACTGTAAGTCTCCTTTCATAAACTCATATCTACTGTGTAATAATAGTATAGATATTTCGAGTTTCCCCGGCTACTATGTCTAGAACTAGGTGACGCCGTTTCATTTATTCGTAGAAATAGACGCCTAGATCCCCAATAGGAGCACCAGATACAGTCTTCTCTTCGGCTGTCCTCCTTAGGAATCGTCAAGAAGCTCTACTCCCCAAGATGAATGTATTCTCCGTGAATGGCATCTTTGAGTTTCTTCCAAATTCTCGAACTTTCCTGACTTGATCTATTCCTTGTGGATAGCTTGCCTTGAATGTCTCGGGGCTTGGGTACCCACTACGGTCATAATCTTGGACCTTAACTAAGGAACCCTCTTCAAAAGCTAAAAGTCGCTGGATAGTAAACCTCGCACGTTTACCAGTAGTTTTTATCTTTAAAAGAGTTATCTCTCCTAATGGAAAGGAGATGATAGACCCACGGGCTTCTTAAAAGCATCGGCCTCATCTTGGGCATTATTCAAGGACCCTACGGCTTCTTAGAAGTATTCACAGCCTCCTCTTAGGCTTCGTATAATGATCTCTTCCTCCGGGAATGATAGCCTCCTCTTGGGCTTCGTACAAGGACCCGTCAGCTTCTTAAAAGTTTCCAGCCTCCTCTTGGGCTTCGTACAAATTGTCCCGACGACCTCCTAGAGGTATAGGAATAGAACCTAGTCATCCTCATAGAACAGTTCTTTCATAGAGTCTACTAATGTTTCTCAAAACATAGTACCAAAAGATAAAACTCTAGACACGGACAGTCTAACTTCCTTGAGTCTCAAAAGACATTCTCAAGTGACCCCTTCGTGAAATAGGAAGGAAACCCGCAGACTCGGACAGTCTCAACACCCTTTGGATTTCCAGTTTCCTCAAAAGGAGACCACCCCGATCCTCAGATCTAACCCATGAGTACAGTGATGCTCATATAAGAACTGATTTTCTCTTTCAAAATCAGTATACTGGACCTGTCACTTAACTGACATAGCCTCCTCTTGAGCTTTGTACAATGACTCTCCCTAGCGGAGTCAAATAACGCTTTAGCCTCCATCTCGGGCTTCGTACGAGATACAGAGACTCTCTTGTTGAGTCAAAACTTTTAGCCTCTCTCTCGGGCTTTGTACGAGACACAAAATAGCCTCCTCTTAGGCTTTGTATAATGATTCTCCTAGCGGAAATTAGCCTCCTCTTAGGCTTTATATAAGAAAACCACTGGTTGATCCAATTAACCTTTTAGCATCAAAGTTGTGCCTCGTTCACAGCACACAAACATCAACAACTCCTTTCCCTTCATTTAATCGCTATAAGCGGCAAGCCTCTGGATCATCTATATCCACGCCACTGTCCCTCTTTTAGCATGAGAAATTCCTAAGGAAAGATGGCATTGCTCTACACTGAGTTAAAGTCTTCTCCTTCAGGTTAAAATCATTTCTTCGGAAATTATGGCATTGCTCGGATCCGCATATCCCAGTTAAAGTAATTCTCCTTCTCCCCTCTTTAGAGATGACAAATTCTCTCTAAAATCGAGGTCTTTCAGCTTCACGTCTTGGGCTTTGAACAAGACACAAATAGACCTTTCAGCTTCACATCTTGGGCTTTGAACAAGATACAAATCACCTTTCGCTTCACGTCTTGGGCTTTGAACAAGACACCAAAAACCAATTTCCTCCCATAGAATAGGAGGAACTACGAACGCTCTGATTTCCCTGTTTCGGTAAACGGGAATACGTAGGCATAAGATCGAAAGAAAAGATCTTAGCGAGCGCAATCAACAAAAAACCCAAATCCCATATCTCCATCAATCAAAAACAGTATTTCAAAAGCGTTAGCCCTAACATCCTAAATCCTTGTTCCCCGCCAAAAACCTTCTGCCCAGGTAAAAAAGAAAGAAATCGTATTGGCGAAAATACAAATAACCAGTACAAAGGCCCCCCCACATTGATAGCATTCGTAACCTAACAGACCGCTGTTTAAACTCAGTATGCAAAGCAGGGTTAATTGGAGACATCTATTTCCCTTCCTTATTCAGCTCACAATAGGATAAAAAATGAATCGACCTGTAGTAAAAGCTCAAACCGCAGAGAGCGACCAGCGCTTAAGAACCGCGTCCAAAATCGCTCGCTACAGCTATGTCAGTTTCTTGGATCATGGTGCGAGCCATTTCTTGTAAGGTTCGATTCTTTCTTTCTACAACTCCGTTTTGTTGTGGAGTTCTAGGACAAGAAAAATCGTGAGATATTCCATGTGAATCAAAGTGTTCTTCAAAGTTTTTATTTTCAAATTATCCACCATGATCACTTCTGACTTTGACTATTTTACAATTTTTCTCGTTTTGTACTTGAGTGCAGAAGGAAGCAAACACAGAATGTGATTCATCCTTGTGTTTTAAGAATTTTACCCATGTCCATCTGTTGTAGTCATCAACGATGACTAGTCCATATTTCTTACCATTGAGAGAGGCCGTTTTAACATGGCCAAACAAATCAATGTGAAGAAGTTCCAACGATCTAGAGGTAGAAACAACAATCTTAGTTTTGAAAGAGGTTTTTGAAAACTTTCCTTTCTGGCATGCTTCACAAAGAGCGTCTGACGAATATTTCAGATTTGGAAAGCCTTTAACAAGACCAAGCTTGTTAAGCTGAGAGATTCTTCTCAAACTGACATGGCCAAGACGTCTGTGCCAGACCCATTGCTCTTCGTTTACAGAAAGAAGACATTTTACATTTTGATGTTTTAAATCAGATAACTTAATTTTGTAAGTGTCATTTTTCCTCTTTCCGTTGAATAGGACAGATCCATCCTTCTGACTTACAGCTTTACAACTGTTTGATTAAAAATGAGATCATAGCCATTGTCGCTAAGTTGACTTATTGACAACAGATTATGCGTTAGACCTTCTACTAATAGAACATTCTTAATTGAAGGAAGCTTACCATTTCCAACAGTTCCGGAGCCAATGATTTTTCCTTTCTGATTTCCTCCAAAACTGACGACGCCTCCAGGCTTAAGTTTCAGATCTTCGAACATAAGCCTTTCTCCCGTCATGTGTCGCGAGCACCCACTGTCCAGGTACCATGACTGGTGTTTCAATCGAGTTATTAAGGATATCTGCAACATAGATTATCTTGTTTTTAGGTACCCATTTTGTGGGTCCTTTCACATTAGTTCTTCTAAAGGTTCTGATCCCTTTAGATTTTCTTACGTTAGTGAAACGGTGTGGAGTTTGTGCATAGTGTTCGTGTTTGGGATATTTCTTTAGTGTGTGTGTTTGTGTAATCCCAGTGTTTGAGCCTTTTGGTTCTAAATGTTTAAGGTCAGTACCAGAGGGAATAAACTGTTTGAACAGAGGTATTATTTTGATGTTTCTGATTTCATCATATGGTTGAGATGGTCCTGAATATCCTAGACCTCTACTGCCATTTCTACTGACTCCATAGATTAGTGAAGCCATTTTGCTTCTATCTACGCTTTTGGCAAGAAATTTTTTAAATGCGTTATCATATTTGTCTTCTTTACCAGTGTTAGTTGAGTTCGAAACAATTTCTTCTTCTAACTTAGATAATTTACATTTCAGGACAGTGTTTGAATTTTCTAAGACAAATATTTTCTCATTTTGTTCAGAAATGGTTTTCTTGTTTTTAGTAAGATCATCTGAAGAAACTATAAAACTCTTTTTCAAGATTTTGAATTTTCTTTGAAGGTTTTGATATCTTTTTGTAAGTTCAGTTAATCCTAATTCAAGATCAGATCGTGATAAGGAGGAAAGTACCTCTCTTTCATCGTCGGAGTCTGATAGTTCTTCCTCTGACGAGTCACTTCTGGTTTCTGCCATAAAAGTCATGTTGACCCGACCTTCATCAACATCATCTTCAGATTCCGAATCATCCCAGGTTGCCATGAGACCCTTGTTGGTTTTCCAAGGTCTTTCTTCTTTCTTGGCCTTTGGACAGTCATATTTGAGATGTCCAAGTTCTTTGCATTCAAAGCACGTAACATCTTTTCCATAGTTTCTTCTTTGACCAGATGTAGATTCGAATCTTCTCCTTGGTCCTTTGAACTTGTTCCTTCTGTATTTCCAAAGTTGACTTATCTTTCTTGATATGAGTGATATATCATCTTCTTCTGAATCTTCTTCAGATTCTTCCATTTCTTCTTCTGCCTGATACGCCTTCTTCTTTTCTGGCTTTGCCTTTAGTGCAATGGATTTGTTTTTCTTCTGAGGTTCATCTCCTTGAAGCTCTATTTCATGACTTCTTAAAGAACTGATAAGTTCTTCAAGACTGATATTATTCAAGTCCTTTGCAAGTTTCAAGCCAGTCACCATTGGTCTCCATTTTTCCGGAAGACTTCTGATGATTTTCTTAACATGATCAGTAGTAGAATAGCCTTTGTTCAGAAATTTGAGTCCGGCAACAAGCATTTGAAACCTTGAGAACATGGTTTCAACAGACTCATCTTCTTCCATTTTGAAGACTTCGTATTTTTGGATTAGCGTAAGAGCCTCCGTCTCCTTGACTTGAGCATTTCCTTCGTGAGTCATACGAAGAGAGTCAAAGATGGACTTTGCAGTTTCTTTTTTTGTGATTTTCTCATACTCGGTATAAGAAATTGCGTTCAACAGAATGGTTCTTGCTTTGTGATGATTTTTGTAAGTTTTCTTTTGAGCATCTGTAAACTCACTTCTTTCAATATTTTTACCTACAGAATCTACAGGATGACTATAGCCATCAAGTACTAGATCCCATAGATCTAGATCAAATGATAAGAAATAACTTTCGATTCTATCTTTCCAATAATCAAACTTTTCGCCATCAAAGATAGAAGGTTTTGCAGTGTAAGATTCTCTTTCAATAACATTTGTTTCAGAAGTTGTTGGTGGTGGTGTAGTCATTGTTTTTCACACTTGGATCAGTACTGAACACTGTTAAGTGCTTGATAAAAATTCAATCTTTTTATCACCTCAGAACCGGAGCTCTGATGCCAATTGAAGGTGTGAAAAACGCAAGAAAGGGGGTTTGAATTGGTTTTTCAAAATAATCTTTTCTTTTAAATAACTTTCTTGTTAAAACTTTTACCCTTTTCTAACGAATAACAACTTAGTTAAACAAAGAGATATAAACACGTTATGTTTATACTAGTTCACTTGTGAATCTCTCAAGTTAATCTAGTCCACCCGCTAAGGTGATTTCGCCTCTCTCAATGAGGTCTTAATCCACTATTCAACAAAATAGTACACTGCACGAGCTACACAGCTGGTGACTAGCAACAACCTCTAGAACTCACACGTTCTAGACTTCTCAAGTAGTCCAACCACACAGGTCTTACTTAAGGCACAACCTCTAAGACACACGTCCTAGACTTCTCAAGAGATCTGGTCACTAAGACTCTCTTAAGGAATGCAACTTTTAGTTCAAATACAACAGGTTTACAGAGAATTGCTTCTTATCAAGCTGATAATGTAAACAATTTTTTAGACCAAGAATGACTTAAGAAAGAATATAGTTAGAAAGTATTGTAGCTGTTCGCATGTGTATCTTTCTTCAAGTCTTTGAGCTTCCTTTTATAGCCGAGTGAAAAGAGTCTTTGAGATGGAATCATGATAGCTAAGTAGGCTTATGACTATAAGCGTGAGGATAGGTACAAAATCTTCTGCATGTTGTGCGTCTTGTCTGTGTTAGTTTGTATTTCGCACAGTCTTCAAGAATTTCAACGTTGTAATGTGGTACAGCTGTACAGTGTGGCAAGTATTCTTGGTTTCTCAACTTCAGAGGCTTTTTGTGAGCATGAGTAAGAAGGGAAAACATTGCTCGGTTCTTGAGATTATCAAGTCTTCGAATCATCAGCTCTGAGCTTCCAGAATCTTCAGAACTTGTCTTTAGAACCTTGTTCTCTTAATCCACTTTCTTCATATCTTCAGAGGCTTCTGATAATATTTGATTGAAGCATGAGAGTCGACTTTGGGTAGGTCTTTAGAACCTTGATCGAAAATCGTGAGGCTTCAGCATCTGGACTTTGTTCCATCAGAACCCTTGTCTTTTGACCTTCAGAATTCATTCTCTTTTCCTTTCGTATCAGAGTTTTGTGAATCTTGTCTTATCTTCGAATTGAGTTCAGCTCTTCGAAGCATCTTTCATTAAGCATTGCACCAATTCACGGAAGCAGAACCTGTTTGCTAGGTTCTCACAAATAACAACATTAGTTGCACAAAATTGTTCATACAAATATTCATCTGTTATCATCAAAACTTAGAGATAATATTGCAGAACCAAATCTTGTTCTCACATTTCATTCCGGGCAGGCAGATATTGGATGGTATTCTGGTAGCTAACGAATCGATTGACTGAGCTCGTAGAATGAAAAGGAAATGCTTGTTGTTTAAAGTCGATTTCGTGCAGGCGTATGACTGCGTCGAATGGGATTTCCTCGACAAAATGCTCCTGAAGATGGGTTTTGGTGACAATTGGTTGAAGTGGATTAAAGGGTCAGTGTATGATAGCTACTTCTTGGTCCTGATAAACGGTAGTGCTTCAGTGGATTTCAAAGCTTCGAGAGGGCTGAAGCAAGGGGATCCCCTCTCCCCGTTCTTGTTTTTTATCGTTGCTGAAGGTTTGGCTCTATTAGTTCGTAGGGCTTCGTCTTTGAATCTTTTTTCACAGTTCAGAATCCGTGAAGCTGCCTTTATTAGTATCCTGCAATTCGCAGACGATACTTTCTTCATTAGTGATGGTGATTGCAAAAATATTTGGGCGATGAAATCTATTCTAAGGGGATTTGAACTTTTTTCAAGTTTGAAAATTAACTTTCCGAAAAGTAGTTTGTATGGCGTTTGATTGGATGACGCATTCATGTCTGCTGCAGAAGAATTTCTACACTGTCATACGAGGAAGCTGCCATTCAAGTTCTTAGGGATAGAGATTGGTGGTAACCAAAGGAGTTTGTCTTTTGGAATCCGGTCATCAGATTTTTTAAAGCTCGGCTCTCTACTTAGATTGGGTGAAGCCTATCTATAGGTGGAAGAGTCACGTTAATCAATTCCGTCCTTTCGAATTTGCCCATTCATTACTTCTTATTTTACAAGGCTCTGTCAATGATTATTAAGAATATTATTGCTATCCAACATAATTTCCTTTGGGCTGTCTCTTCGGGAAAAATGTGATACCTTGGGTGAGTTGGGAATCGATTTGTAAGCCTAAGATTAAGGGAGGTCTTGGTATCAAACATATCAGCCGGTTTAATAATGCCCTCATTGCTAAATGGTTATGGAAGTTTTGTCAAGATGGTTCAGAGTTGTGGAGGCCTATTCTCCGGGACAGGTACGGTGATTTGCGTCGTAAAGCTTTATAAGGCAGTGTTGTTGACAGGTCTTTATACAAGCAGAATTTGGAATCGATCTGGATGCACGATGTTATTTTAGCAGGGAATACGTCCGATTCGGCATTATTCGCGGATAATGTTATTTGTGCAATTAGGAGGGAAAATTATGCGCTTTTTTGGACAGTTCAATGGCTGGGAAATGATAAACTGAGCTCTCTGTTTCCCAATTTGTTCCATGCTGCTAAAGATAAATGGAGCCTAGTGAAAGATTTTGGTTTTTGGGAGGATGGTAACTGGAAATGGAATATTTCTAGCATAGCTTTTGTTCCATACTCAGCATGTGAAGCTGACATTGTGGAATTGAACTATTTTCTTATGCACGTGTCTTTCGCCAACGACGGTGTTGACAGATGGAAGTGGAAGCTTGATCCCTCACATGGTTATTCGGTGAAGTCTTTCTACGAGGCTGGATCTGATAATGGTGCCATAGTGAGTGAACCATTAGCAGCGGTGGTGGGGTTTTTGTGGGAATCGCCAGTTCCGTTGAAAGTTAAAATCTTCGCTTGGCGTCTTTTCCTTAACCGTTTGCCTACGCCGGATAATCTAGTGAAAAGAGACATCATTACCAATATTTATGAGAAGGTTTGTGTTCTTTGCTTTTCTCAAGTGGAGGATGTTGCTCATCTTTTTTGCACATGTTTCAAGGTTCGTTTGATTTGGAATAAGATCTACGAATGGTTGAACATCGAGCCTTTGAGCGAACCGGACTGTTGTGGGCATTTCCTGTCTTGGATGGCGAGAATAAAAAGAACGACCTCTTTCGAATCCATAGCTTCTTTGTGGTTGATTTCTTGCTGGAGTATTTGGAGGAATCGGAATAGTATTGTGTTTAATGACGAGGTTTGTAATGTCTATAACATTTTCCACAGTATTGTTGCATATTCTTGGAAGTGGTTGACAATCGGTGAGCATGGTAGGACAATTTGTAATTTTTACGAGTGGACGAAATTCCCTCTCGACTTTATTTAAGGGTGTTGGGTGGGGCTGACTGTGTTTTCTTTTATCAGTGTTCTTTCATGTTTTGTTTCTAGCTCTGTTCTGCTAGTGCTTGTTTGTACCCTTTGGGTGAGAGATCCCCTTAATCTCTCTTAATGATCATTGCTTATAAAAAAAAATCTATTCGACATAACTAATAACTAATTTGTCTATTTTCATTTCAATGTATATGAGTATAATAAAATTTACCATTAGATTGTAAATTATTATTCTATAAATCAAGTCAATAAAAATTAATATTTATTAAGTTAAAAGAATAACGGTCAATGTCCATAAATGTCTTGACTAAAAGAAAAGTATCCTATGCAAAATATCAATGACCAAGTACAAATAATAAAATAAAATAAAATAAGACTAGTCTTATTGATACCTTTCTTATTTATAGCAATTTGCATGTTATTTCAACGTAGTGCGTTTTAATCAAGACTATGATGCTATTTTACCAATTCGTGAAGTTTGACAATATAATACTAATTTGTAATGCTTGGCAAATCAGGATAAATTGAGCTTCTTATTTATGAAATAACAATGGACTTTCTTCTATTTGTCTTAACACGTGCCACCATCTATGTTTTTCTTACATAACACGCCTCATAAAAGTCAATATGAGTAAAACCATGAAAACACACTTGAAAAATTCAAATTTAAAATTATTTGGCGCAAGTGTGAGTGGTTAAAGTCTCACATTGTTTATGAATGAATAAAATGTTGAATTTATGAAAGAGATGACTCATTTACTTAACACTTTAAAATTTTGGGTTATGATGTGGTGTCTGCCTCTCTTGTAGTTTTGGAGCATTAGTCTCATTGGTATTCCCGACTCTTCAGGACTCTTCAACAATGGTATTAGAGTCGTGGAGGTTCGACATTGTGGGGTAGAGAGAGTTGGATTCGGTGTTAGATCCTATTATAGGATGTGAATGACTCACACTGGTGAGGGAGAATGTTTGGTGCAAGTGTGAGTGGTTAAAGTTTCACATTGTCTATAAATAAGTGAAATATTGGATTTATAAGAGAAATGACTCATTTATCTAACACCTTAAAATTTTGGGTTGAAATGTGATGTTTCCATCTCGTTTATATATCAAATTTTATTCATAAGATGCTTAAATATTGAAATTTACTAAAACTATTACATATATGAGAAAAAAGGGACCAACGATGGAATAGTGGAGAAAGAATAAAAAAGAGGGTTTTTTAATGCACCACCCAAGTTTTTTAGGCACCACGTAAAATTATTTTTTTGCCCCCTGATTTCGGATGTGCACATCCGGACGCACCAAATATTTAAAAAACGCAGAGTTGTCCCGGATATGCATATCCGGAAACAATTCTGATGTGCACTTCCGGAAGGATTTCTTATTAATTTGCGTCAGACCTTCTTCCCCCCCCCCCCCCCTCATTCTTCACTTTTTCATTTCCAAAATCTCTCAAACTCTCAAATTTTCAATCACCACAAATCTCGATTTTTTCCACTCGAGTTCGACGCAGAGCAACTTCTACAACGATCAACACACTCCAAATCCTCCGTATCTCATTTTAATCGGTAAGTTTTCAAATTTTAGAGTTTCAGAGTAATTTTCGAGTGATCGATTTAGAGTAGACATTTAGGTGTAGAAATTGTTAGGTTGTATGAATAACATAGGTTAGAGACAATGTAGGTTATTTTTACTGCTTCAAACGGACGATCAGGGCATTAAAATGCCCTTTTGCATGTTACAGTGGCCATGGCTGCCATTTTTAAACTTTAAAAAACGTACCGGATGTGCAGATCTGGAAAGATTTTAACGTTTAGTTTTCTGAGTGTTTCCAGATGTGCACATCCGGAAATACCCAACGTTAAAAATTTTGTGTCCTTCCGGATGTGCACATCCGGAAGACTGTTTTTATTTATTTTGTTGGTTAGTTTGTTTTTGTTTAATTATTTTAAAAAAATTTAATTTATTTATTATGCTTTGCAGATTAGATGGCTGGCAGAGACGGTCATACCATACATGGACGGACAGCTCAACACGCATCTGTCCGACGTGAGCGGATGTAGTCTACAGCCGAGGCTTCCGGCGCAGAGGGAGTTGGGGTAGCCCCTACAGTTGAGGGACATCCTACACCACAGCCATCCACATCACAGGTTCAGGCCACTTCCACATCACAGGTTCAAGCCACTCCCCCGTCAGCCGCCGATTCTACATCTCGGAGGCGTCAGGATTCTACTGCTAGTTCATCAGGGTCCCTGCCCGCACGCAGGCGTTGTCGGGATACTCCAGCTCCATCAGCTGCTCCTCCTCGTTCCCCTGTTCATGTTCCTGTTCCAGAGGGTGATCACCCAGCACATGAGAGTGTTGACGCTGATGACGATTTCGATGAGCTGGGCGGTTACCCCGGGGGACCGTCTGATATGTCCCTACTCGTGGGGTACTCTGAGCATACTGCCAGATTTGTCTGGCTAGGACAGATAACCTTTCTCGGTTTATTTATAGAATTGTATTCGTTGAAAATATGTTCATTTGTAACATTGTTTTATTTGGAAATTTTCAGGAGAAGGATTCACAGAAGTTCTATAACCATGGGGGCAAGGTTATGGACACGATTGAGATGCTACCAGAGGCTGAGTGGTTCATGTCTGCACTTGCGGAGTCTGGTCTTGGAGGCCTGTCTAGGATTGGGTATTCCCAAATCCAGTACGGTATTCTGATGGCATTTGTTGAGAGATGGCACCCTGAGACATCCTCATTCCATCTACCGAACGGCGAGATCACGATCACGCTGGACGACATCTCGTGCCTCTTACATCTACCGATCACGGGTACCCTTCTCTGTCACGGTAGGATGACGAAGGCAGACGGCATGGAGTTGCTGGTTACAGAGCTTGGGGCTAGCCCAGAGAAGGCACATGCGGAGGTGCACCAGTTGAGGGGCGCACACGTCCGGTTCTCGTTTCTGATGGATAGATTTGGTGAGGCGCTTGCAGAGGCAGGACGGGCAGCAGGTGATCCAGCTGAGGTGGAGATCCACAGGACGCGTGCCCTGAGATGCTACTACTTGTTTTTACTGGGCACGCATGTGTTTGTGGACTCCAACGCCTATTATGTTGATATCGTCTACCTCAGGTACCTTTCGGATCAGACAGAGATCCATGAGTATAACTGGGGGGCGGCTGCGCTGGCATTCACCTATTCCAGGCTCTCTGATGGTTGCCGCTGGGCAGCCAAGATTGTGGCAGGCAGCTGTACGCTATACGTGGTAACATTCTAATATTCAAAGTTATTTTTTCATTTCTTTTCTTTCTGTATTTATTATAATGTTTGACACCCATGTTATGTTTTCCATTTCAGGCGTGGATTTTACAGCACTTTCCCTACATTACTGGTTGGGGGAGTGTCCAGGGGTACACTGAGGATATGCCACGTGCTGCTGCATTTGTCCTGATCAGAGGGAGCCAGGCGCCGGACCCCTTCAGAGTGTATCTAGATCGGATGGCTGCTGAGGACGTTTTGTATTGCCCCTATGTCGCTCACCGTGTGACGCGCCCGTTTGATGAGGTTTATTTGTTCTCAGGATGGTTGGCATGCAGTTCGACCGTTAATGCCCGATACCTGCCGGAGCGTGTCTTGTGTCAGTTCGGTTACACGCAGACGATTCCCAGGATGCCTCATGAGTCTGCTCCTCTAGGCTTGACCCGCAGGCAGATAGATGACATATATGTTGTCTTCTAGTCCCACTTGGTACCGGAAGAGGCTCGGGCGGCCAGAGCAGAGAGAGACTGAAGCGTTGTTGTCGGGTACATTGTGTGGTTCTACACCGTCTCACACCCAGGCATGGTGCCCACTGCTGAGGGATCGCCACCCAGACCTGCTCATCAGGAGATATTAGAGGAGTGGCAGTCTCAGCTGGACCACACTCAGGATGTCCTACCACGCTGTCGTCAGATAGAGCAGATAGCGCAGCAGGTCATTGCGGACGGTCACCTCCCTGAGGGCACTGGTGCCAGACTTGTCGTGGACAGGATTATTGCGATTGCTCGGGGGGTACTTCAGTACTACAGACATCGATCCAGGATGGCGGGTAGGGGCAGAGGAGCAGGGGAGCCAGGAGAGATCCTTCGCCATACGCAGTAGTTTTTTGTTTGATGTATTCTATTTATATTAGATGTATGCACTGTATTTAGATAGAGGTTTATTATATATATATATATATATATATATATATATATATATATATGTATATTAAGTTGCGACGATATATTAACATATGCGACCACGCAACAAAACCGATTTTTTTTTTTAAATTAAGTTATGTTGTTTTCCGGATCTGCAGATCGGGAATGTTTCCGGATGTGCACTTCCGGAACGCATCAGCGTCTTTTAAAAAAATGGTGCGTCTGGATATGCACATTCAGAATCAGGGGGCAAAACCGGAAATTCAGATGGTGCCTAAGAAACAAGGGTGGTGTGATAAGAAATCCTCATAAAAAATTATAAACTTTTGAAAGATACAAATATTCATTTCATATTATTGTTGTTATTGATATGAAGTAAATAACATTGTTTCAATACAATGTGAATAAATGTAGATTTAAAATCAAAGGAATATACAAACAGTACAGGTGTTTATTTTTTACGGAAAAGTAACATGTTTGAAGAATTATTTTGAGGGGAAAACATTCACATTGGATCAAAGACTCATTCAAACAAATGATAGAGACACCACATATTCACCCAAAATCTTAAGATATTAAGTATACAAATCCTCTCAGTTATAAATATTCAACCTTCACTTTTCTAAGTAATGTGAGACTTACACCTCAAACTTGTTTCACTATAATTTCCTCTTCAAGTGTGAGTCCATTCACTATGTTCCACTCAATCGAAAGCTCTTTCATCCACATACACTTGTATCTATTAGAAATTCGCCAATTCCCGCTCAAGAATTTCACCAAAACTTAATGAATTCCAAACCAAATCTTGATGAACAAGAATCATTCTTTCTGGTTGATTATCCCTCTTGTTCTTCACTCTTCATTTGAGTGAATCAACCACCCTTGGTTGCAAGATTATATCGTTGTACAATTGATAATTAAAGAAAGAAAATAGAATTGAACTGGGAAGAAAAGGAATTAGGGTTTCAACGTGAAAGGGAAGAAGAAGAGTTTTGAATTCTGTAGAGTTTCTCTATGCTCTCTGTCGCACCTCAAAAAATTGATAATCAAAAATACGACCCTCGCTCAAAAGGCGCGGAAGAAATTGCGGTTCGACAGAGTCGCCACCGAACTTTATTTATCCCAAAAGAGGGAAAGGAAAATATCGAAAAAAAACCTTCAAAGAGATAATAACATGGTCATCGCAACCACATTCTGGGTTCGGGAGTCGGTTACGTGAGAGGAAGGTACGCGCACCCCTCACGTCCTTTGTACTCAACGGGAACCTCTTAGTTCGATTTGTGATGAACGTTAGCTAAGCTTGTTTGTTTTCTTCTCAATGATAAAATGCGAAACGATAAGATAAAAGGAAAATATGCTAAGGGGGAAATGGGTGGTTTTAGGATAGGGTGCTCGCCAAGGATTGGGGCCCTTGTGCCTACGTATGCTCATTCAGACGGGAATGAGTAATCAGAGCAATCGTAGTTCGACTACGGGAAAGAAGGGGAAAACAGAAGATGGATCAAAGTGTGTAAACGGTGGAAAAAGAAAAAGTGTGCTAACGTTGGAAAAAGAAAAAGTGTGAAAAGGTGGAAAAAGAAAAAGAAAAAGTGTGCTCGCCAAGATCATCGCAATCTTGTGCCTACTTATCTTATATTCGAATGAATGAAGAATCAGAGCATCCGTAGTTCGTGGATACGGCCACGAAAAGAGGTTTGAAGTTTGGTTTGAATGACGATTACTCGAAGCTTAATAAAGGCTCCTCGGGCCCAAGTAATCGGGAGAGGTTTTGGTTTTACAGGCTGACTTTCATCAATTTCAAATGTTTCTGTACACCCCAAACCTTTCTTGCCATTTCTGTCAACTCCATAGATCATGGAAGCTATTTTGCTTATATCTATGCTTTTAGCCAGAAAGTACTGGAATGCTCTATTATACTTCTTGACACAACCAGTGTCAGAGACATTGGAGACTAATTCTTCATCTAGTTTGGAAATTTTGCTTTTCAAAACACATCTACTATTTTTTAAAGAAAAAATATTTTCATTCAGAGAAGAATTATTCTGCTCAAGCTTATCTTTAGCTTCAGAAGTAATTACATGGGATTTTTTAAGATCCTTGTACTTACTTTGAAGAGTTTGCTATCTTTCCAGCATTTCTGAAAGACACGACTCTAATTCACGACGAGAGAGTTTAGATAATACCTCTGAGTCTGAGTCTGAGTCTGATTCTAGTTCTGATAGCATTTTGGCTTCTGGTTCTCCAGAGACTTCAGCGTTAATTGTTGTTGCCACTAGTGCAACATTTTCCTGTTCTTTATCAGAATCAGAGTCATCCCAAGTTGCCATGAGTCCCTTCTTGGCTTTGGAGAAGTTTTTCTTAGGCTTCTTGTCTTTCTTGAGCTTTGGACACTCGTTCTTGTAATGACCTGGCTCATTACACTCATAGCAGATGACGTCTTTTCTAAAACTCTGCTTCTTTTGTCCAGATGTTAAGTCAGCACGACCTTTGTTCCTTCTTGATCCTCTGAACTTTCCTTGCCTATGTTTTCAGAGTTTGTTGATCCTTCTGGAGATAAGTGATAACTCATCTTCTGAGTCTTCATCAGAATCTTCTGATTCTTCCTCAGCTTGATAAGCCTTTGCCTTTTTAGGTTTAGACTTAAGAGCAATAGATTTACTCTTCTTCTGAGGTTCATCTTCCTCCAGCTCTATCTCATTACTTCTTAAATAACTAACACGTTCTTCAAGACTTATACTGTTCAGATCCTTGGATAGCTTTAGAGCAGTTACCATAGGTCTCTATTTCTTGGGAAGGCTTCTGATGATCTTTTTGACATGATCAGCAGTTGAGTATCCTTTATCCAGAACTTTGAGTCCCGCGACTAGAATTTGAAACCTTGAAAGTATAGTCTCAATTGTTTCATCATCCTCCATTCTGAATGCCTCATATTTCTGGATTAGGGCAAGCGCCTTTGTCTCCTTAACTTGAGCATTTCCTTCATGAGTCATTCTTAGAGAATCAAAAATGGATTTGGCAGTATCTCTGTATGTTATCTTCTCATACTCAGTATAAGAGATAACATTTAGCAGTATAGTTCTTGCCTTGTGATGATTTTTATAATCTTTCTTTTGTTGATTGGTCATAGCACTTCTTGACACTTTTACTCCTGCAACATCAACTGGGTAAGTGTAGCCATCAACTACAAGATCCCAGAGATCTACGTCGTAACCAAGAAAGAAACTTTCAATTCTCTCTTTCCAGTAGTCAAACTTTTCACCATCAAAGACTGGTGGTTTGGCACTGTAGTGATCTTTCTCTTCTGGAATAGGATTAGCATTAGCTGCAGCCATGACATCTCGCACAAATACTGGATCGGTACTGAACACAGTGAAGTGTTGATAAAACTTTTATCACAATCAGAACCGGAGCTCTAATGCCAATTGAAGGTGTGAGAAAACACAAGAAATAGGGGTTTGAATTGGGTTTTCAAAAATGAAAGTTTTTTGTGAAACTCAAACAAATATCACAAAGATACTAACAAGAGAGAAAGACACATGATATATCCTGGTTCACTTGAAAACTATCAAGCTAATTCAGTCCACCCGCCAAGGTGATTTCGCCTTATACACAAGGATTTAATCCACTATAATAAACTTATTACAATTTGCACTAGCAACTGCTGGTGACTAACAACCACAAAGACCAACTGTCTCTTCTTAAGGGTTCTGACCTAACTGATCCCTTAAGGAATTACAAAAAACTGTTTGAAAAATAAATGTTTACAAAGAATTGCTTCTATACAAGTAGTTATAAACACTATGAATAACAAAAATGACTTAAAGAAAATTTTCACAGTTTGAACAATGTTCTTGCATTGTATTGTAGTGATTCACTGTCTTGCTTCCACTGTTTCTATTTTCTTCAAGTAGTCAAGTCCTTATATAGCCAGTAAAAGATCCGTTGGAGGGCAGATCTGAAATATCCTTGAGAAAGCTAACGACTTGAAATAATTTCGTTACGTATGGATGAGAATCGTACACAAAAGTTGTCATTTATACCACCAAATCAGGGTAGTGGAATGGTAATGGAAAGTAACGTGTTTGATACGTACTATGTACTATTTTCCCTCATAAACGATTGATCGTATCTTTTGTATATCAGAGGCTTCTGAATAGAGATGATTTAAGCACGAGTAGAAGAGTTGATCACTGGGTCTTCAGAGTCTTGAGTCTTCAGAGTCTTCAGAACTTGTTCACCATAACCTTGTCTTCAGAATCTTTAGCGCTCAGTCTTCAGAACCCTTGGTCTTCAGAAACTTAAGTCTTCCGAATCTTCAGAACGTTGTTCAGCAGAACCTTATCTTCAGAGTCTTCAACACTTAGTCTTCAGAAATTCAAGTCTTCAGAATCTTTAGAGCTTTGTTCAGCAGAACCTTGTCTTCAGAGTCTTCAGCACTTAGTCTTCAGAAGATAATGACTTCAGAAGCTAGAAAGCCTTCAGAAGTAAATCATCAGAGTCACGCTCAGAGGCAGAATCCAAGAGAGCATTGCAGCAACAACATATTGTCTTCTTAGAATCTTTCTGAATGTGAGTAGATCAGAAGCAGACTTGCTTCTTTAGCGCAGAAGTGACTTTTGGTTAAACCAGAGTAACGTTGCACATGGTCTCTATCAGAGTCAGAGCCTTCTTTATCAGAGTCAGAGCCTGTTTGTTAATCCTTCAGAAAAACAAACGTTAGAGTACCAAATTGTTCTCACACAAATAAGACTTTGTTATTATCAAAACTTAGAGATATCCAGCAGAACCAAATCTTGTTCTAACAGTGATATCTAGTTTTAAGAACACACTTCTAGTATGATTAGTATTCACAAACACAATTCAAAAAATTGTTTTTAAATTATGATTTTTTTTTTATAATCAAATTATATTTCATCTAGATCAAGGAGATCCAATATCGATTAAAAAAAAACATTCCTAAACAAAAGTCTTCCCAAGGAAGACAAGCAACATAAATTACATCACCAACAAGAAACAAAATTCACTCCTATAAAAAATCACAAGGACTTTTATACCAATTATAATAATTACATTTTATCTTGTTCCTATTACCTATTCCCATCCACCACCACGACATGTGGATGATTCTAAAGAAGATCTCTTTACGAATTACAAAACTATCGTTGAATAGGACTTGGTTCCTAATCCACCATAAAATCCAACAAGTAGATATCCACACTATCAAAACAGCCTCATTAGAAAGATTATAAATAAAGAAATCTAACAAATGGTCAACACAATTCGAAACTTCATTTGTATTATTAATATCATAAATTAAATAAGGTTGGAAATTTGGATTATCAACTCCATGTAAGTTCTCACTAATTAGAGATGAAAAATAAATGTCACTAAATTATTTTTTGATAATTTAGTGAGGGAAATAGGATATGTCATAGATTTGTGATGGAATAAATTCCTCATAAATTAGTGAGTAATCTCTACATTCTATTTTGTTTTTTTAAGTATATTGATTAAAAAAATATATTAATTATTTAATAAATTTAAAAGTTAAATTTTAATTGTTAAAAATACATAAAATATTTATTATTCCCTCGCTAAATACTGGCGGAAAATATATGTGTTGAGATAAATTCACTTGAATAAATTATAACGAAGGTTTGTATCAGCGACCAATTTATTATGTTCAATTTAAAATCCCTCACTAACTATTTACTATTTTGAAATTTGTTATATAGAGGGGTTATATCCCAAGTTTATACTTATATTTAAAGGCACTACATTGAAATTTGTTATATAGAGGGGTTATATCCCAAGTTTATACCTATATTTAAACTATATTTAAAGGCACTTTAAATTATGTTTTACGTAACAAGATCAATATATAGTTAACTATTTGCAAGAGGACAGTGGAGGGTTATCTACTCTACATTAACTTATTTGCCGATTTTCATTTCAATCGACGTATTTGCAAGTCTATAAAATTAATATTAATTAAGTTAATAGAGTAATGATCAATGTCCATAAGTCCCTTTGACTAAAAGAAACTCATCTTATGCAAAAGATCAATGACCAAGTAAAAATAATTAAAATAAAAACTTTAGTCTGATTGATACATAATATTATTATGCCAATATTTGTGAAATATTATGCCAATAAAACTTTGACAATATAATATTAATTTATAATGTATGCCAAATCAGTATAAATTGAGCTTCCTATTTATCAAATATTCACACTCTCAACACATTCATCTATCTCACAAATTAACAATGAACTTTCTTCTATTTGTCTTAACATGTACCACCATCTATATTTTTCTTCGTTCATTCTTTGCAAAGATATCAAAACCAAACTATAAGCTTCCACCAGGACCTTCCCCTCTTCCCATCATAGGAAACCTCCTTGAATTAGGAAACAAGCCTCACAAATCATTGGCAAAACTTGCTGATATTCATGGCCCAATAATGAGTCTCAAGTTTGGCCAAATAACCACTGTTGTCATCTCCTCAGCAGACATGGCAAAACATGTGCTTCTCACCAATGACCAGTTCTTGTCAAACAGAACCGTTCCACAGTCTGTTTCGGTTCTCGACCACGAGCACTATACTCTTGCCTTCCTACCAGTTTCACCTCTTTGGAAGGAATTAAGAAAAATATGCAACACGGAATTATTTTCTCACAGGACTCTTGATGCTAGCCAAGACGTAAGGCGCAAGAAAATACAAGAGCTTCTCAATGATATCGATCAAAGCTGTCAAATTGGCGAAGCGATAGAGGTTGGAACAGCAGCGTTCAAAACAACCATAAATCTGTTGTCAAACACTATTTTCTCTGTGGATTTAATCCAGACTAATGGTGAAGCAGGAGAGTTTAAGGACTTGGTGACTGATAATACAAAACTTGTTGGTACACCAAATCTGGCGGATTTTTTTCCTGTGTTGAAGATGATCGATCCACAAGGCGTTAAAAGGAGACAGACAGAGAATGTTAGGAAGCTGTTTGACATTTTTCAAGACTTGGTTAACCAACGTTTGAAGATGAGGGAAAGCACATGTGCAGACACCAACAAAGACATGTTAGATTCCATGCTAAACATTTTTAAGGAAAATGAGTTTATGGACAATACTATGATCAAACATCTATCACATGTATGTATATATTCTCTACTTCTTTCCATGTTTTATTTAAGGGTTAAATATTTCAAACTAAATGTAGCCATATGTATGCATAGGATCTATTTGTGGCGGGAACCGATACAACATCGTCTACCCTCGAATGGGCGATGACAGAGCTTACCCACAACCCAGAAGTTATGCTGAAGGCCAAGAAAGAGTTAGAGAAAATGATTGGTTGTGGTGTCCCACTTGAGGAATCAAATATTTCTAACCTCCCATACTTACAAGCTATAATAAAGGAGACACTTCGGTTGCACCCGCCCGTGCCGCTCTTACTGCCACGAAAAGCTGTGAGGAATGTTGACATAGGTGGCTACACTATTCCCAAGGATGCACAAGTGCTGGTTAATGTGTGGAAGATTGGTAGAGATCCAACTATATGGATGAATCCAACTTTGTTCTCTCCGGAAAGGTTCTTGGGGTCAGAGATTGATTTCAAAGGTCGGAATTTTGAGCTTGTACCATTTGGTGCCGGACGACGAATATGCCCAGGCTTAGTTCTGGCTAATAGGATGTTGATGTTAATGTTGGGGTCATTAGTCAACTCATTTGATTGGAAGCTTGAAGGTAACATGAAACCAGAAAATATGAACATGGATGATAAATTTGGCATTACCTTGCAAATGGCCCAACCCCTTCGAGTTGTTCCTGTTAGAATAAGAAAATAAAGTGTCAAGATCTGTATGTGTAATACATTAGATAGCCTTTTTTTCCCTTTCCTCACAAGAGACGGAACTTCTATCTCCTTGTTTTCATTGTGTTAGAATGTGTAATTCATGATTTCAATAAGCAATCAGTGTTCGACAAGGCTGTGTGATATAGTCGAAATGGCTGCAGAGTGAGCTGTATTCGACAGAGTCGAAAATAGTATATAGTTGTTGTCTTTGTGTAAGTATGTATTTGACAGAGTCAAATAAAGCAGGTTGAAACTTGTATGATTTTGTTTTGTGTTTTGATTGTCTATATAAAAGCGTTATATGACGTAAATGTACAACAACAACTTCACTCAATAAAATTCTAACTTTTACAATTCTCTCTCTCTCTCTCTCTCTCTCTCTCTCTCTCTCTCTCTCTCTCTCTCTCTCTCTCTCTCTCTCTCTCTCTCTCTCTCTCTCTCTCTCTCTCTCTCTCTCTCTCTTTTCTCTATTCTCTTCTTCTTAAAACCCTAATTGTTCCAACAAATAGGTATCAACGAGCTCGGTATCGATTCAAAGAGAATTTGAAATGGCAAACCGTAACACCCCATCAACGCAATTTCCACCTTATATCGGTTTTCAAAGGAGAGAACTACGAACGGTGGGTTGCGCAGATGAAGACAATCTTTAGATTTCAAGATATGGATGAAATCGTGAACGATGGAGTGCCTGCATTGGAAGCGATTGCAAATGATGTTCAACAAGTTGCACACAATGAATGAAGAAAGAAATATGGAAAAGTTATGCTCTTAATTCATCAATGTGTGGATCCTAACATGTTTGAGAAGATCATTGAAGAAGAATCAACAAAAGGAGTGTGGGATAAGTTAAAGAATTTGTACGGAGGAGATGAAAAGTTGAAGAGAGTGAAGTTGCAGATGCTGAGAAAGCAATTTGAGATGACTTAATGAAGGAAGAAGAATTAGTCTCAGAATTTTTATCACACGTGGTGTTGTTAAAGAACCGGATGAAGGTGTGTGGTGAATCACTCACTGTTTTGCAGAAGATTGAGAAAGTGTTGAGATCTCTGACGGCAAACTTTGATTATGTTATTGTGTCTATTGAAGAGTCAAAGAACCTTGTTGAGATAAAGTTGGAAAAAATTCAAGCTTCATTAGAGGCTTATGAGATTAGACTGAAGTAGAGGAACTCAGAAAGGGAGAAAGTGGTTGAATAAGCAATGCAAACAAGATTCAATAAGAACCATGGAAAATAAAAGAAGAAACAAAGAAATAATATTTCTAATGATGAGAAGTTAATCAGAAACAGAAAGACAAAAAAAGGTTTTAGGTTTGGGGGTGGCAGCCTTGACAAAATCACTTGAAGCAGTCATTCGTTCTTGGTGTTAGTCTGAGCTTGTTCCTTGAACATGTCATCTTGTTTGTCCAAACGAGACCTAACAATTTCATTCTCTTGATTCAGTTCTTCTTAAGTCTTCTGCACTGGAAGAATGGATTCAGATTCAAAAGGCTTCGTCCCATAAACAGTTCCAATCTCAGATTCAGGAGAAGGAGTAACTTCAGTTTCTTGTTCAACTTCTGGTGTAGGTGGAGGTTTTGGAGGGAACATCTTCAGAAGTGGCTCCATGATACTAGAAAGTTGTTTATGGAATCTCTTATGAGATGATTTATAACAAAGTTCTCTTAGCTCCCAGGAACGAGTGTTGATCCATCTTCTAAACTTATACCAGATAACATCACTCTCAGCAAGGTTAATATAATTTGTGCAAGCTTGCGTCAAAGAGTGTAGACGTTAAATTATTTTAAATTCAAACTGTAACACTGGTTCATCAAAAACCTTAGGTTCATGTTCAGGTTCAGTGTCAGATGAGACTATAATAGTCTTATTTGTAGAGTTAGTAGTTGAGGGAGAATTGTTTCATATATGTTCGACAAAGGTGTCAATGTCGGGTGTATCTATGACATTAGGTTGAGGTGGTGGTGTTGGTGGTGTTAGTGTTAATTTTGGGAATGTGCAAATTTTAGGAATAACAATATTACAAGATGTATGAATGGAGTGAATAGTATTAGATGGAGGATTTTCAGGTTGTATTAGTAGTGATTTTGAATGGATTGGTTCAAAAATTTATGGTTGTATTGGTTCAGATGGTTTATCAGTGGGATGTTCATAGTGTGAGTGCAACTTTTCGTTAGATATATTTTGAATGATGTCAAAACTAGGATACTTTATCATTTATGTACATTAGACAATATCATCTAATTCTAGTTGTGCATTTTAGCATTAGGAGGCATGACAACATGTTAGAAAAGGTTTCAAAAATATTCATGCATCAAATCTTCTGTTTAAATCTCCTAGACAGGTTTAAGAGTTCTTCCAACGCACCTTTACCAACACGGGTTAATTTTGGGATGAAAATCGTCGGGTCGAAGTAAACACAAAGAGAGGAGATATCATTTTCTTATGGATCAAGTAAACAAAGGAAAGCTTAAACTTAAACATTGCAAGTCAGAAATGCAACTAACTGATATACTCACTAAGCCCCTGAAGAAAGCCAGGTTTGATAAGTTAAATAGTATCATCAAGATGAGAAGTATTGAAAACATGAATTATGAGATGTGTTAGAAGATGTAATTCACGATTTCTTTAAGTAGTCAGTGTTCGACAAGGCTGTGTGACCTAGTCGAAGTGGCTGCAGAGTGAGTTGTATTTGACAGAGTCGAAAACAACATATTGTTGTTGTCTTTGTGTAAGCTTGTATTCCACAGAGTCGGATACAGCCGGTAAACTTGTATGATTTTGTTGTGTTTTGATCGTCTATATAAAGGCAGTGTATGATGTAAATGTACAACAACTTCACTCAATAAAATTCTAAATTTTACATTTTAGTCTCTCTCTCTCTCTCTCTCTCTTCAAACACGGATTTCCACCTGGGTACCAGCCAAAAACTCAATCGACTGTCAATAACACCATTTCCTCTAATGACGGTTCTTTTCCAACTTCTTCAAATGTTGCTACAAATGATTCATCCAATCCACAACTGAGTGCTGAGATAATTCAACAACTTCTCTCCTTGTTACCAAATTCTTCCAAATCTACTACAGCATCTGCTCACAATGTCAATACTACACACACCGCTCCACTCCATTCCTCAATGAATCATCAAAATGCATCCACTGAACCAGGTATACTTGATCCTGCAAAAGATTATTGGATTCATGATAGTGGGGCAACTGATCATGTTACCCATTCCAAGAAATACTTTACTTCTTTTTGTAGAATCAATCCTATTAATGTTTCTTTACCCGATGAATCAATTGTTGTAGCAAATTTTTCTGGCACAATCGAATTCTATCCTTTTTTTAAATTATATAATGTTCTTTATTTACCTACATTCAAATTGAATATTGTCTCTGTTCATCTTCTTATTTTCAATTCTAATTGCAAGTTAACCTTTCATGAATCAGTTTGCAATATTCAGGAAGCTACAAGTTTGAAGATGACTGGTCTTGCTAGACTTCATAATGGACTTTACTATATTAAAGATCCTTTGCCCAAAGCTTCATATGTTTTTCATGATTTTACTGTTAAAAATATTATTTCATCTTTTGATACTTGGCATTTTCGTTTGGGACATCCCTCAAATAAGGTCCTTGAACAAGTGTGTACTGTTTTTCCTTATATCAAATATGATAATAAAAGAATTTGTGACTCTTGTCATTATGCTAAACAATGCAAATTACCTTTTCCTTTAAGCTCTTCTGTTACTTTACACGCCTTTGATTTATTACATGTTGACATTTGGGGACCACTCTCTATTCCATCTTTACATGGCCATAAGTATTTCTTAACTATCGTTGATGATCATACTAGGCATACTTGGATTTTTTTTAATGACTGCTAAGTCTGAAACAAGAAGCCTATTGCAAAATTTTGTTATTTTTGTCAAAACTCAGTTTAACAAATCTGTCAAATCAATTAGGTCGGACAATGGATCAGAATTTCTCTACCAATAATTTTATGATAAATTTGACATCCTACACCAAACCTCTTGTGTTGCTACTCCTCAACAAAATTCTATTGTTGAAAGGAAACATGGCCACATACTTAATGTCACTAGGAACCTTCTTTTTCACGCCAAACTTCCCAAATGTTTTTGGTCTTATGTTGTTCTTCATGTCGTTTATCTGATCAATAGATTGCCTAGTCCTATTTTGCAAAATAAGTCTCCTTTTGAATTACTTTATAATAAACCTCCTACTTTTCTTGACCTCAAAGTTTTCGGTTCGCTATGCTATGTTTCTACCTTAGAACAACATCGCACCAAACTCGATCCACGAGCTAAAAAAATGTATCTTCCTAGGTTTCAAAGTTGGTACCAAAGGTTATGTTGTTTTTGACCTCTCTACTAGAGAAATATTCATTTCTCGCAATGCTGTTTTTTATGAATATACTTTTCCCTATGCTGAAATTACAGATTCTTCTCTTAGTATTGACTTTGCAGATCATGATTATTCCATTTTTCTATTTGATGACCCTTCTGCTGACTCTACAAAGTATGACAGATCATAACCTCATATCCAACCAACATCAACACAACCTATCTCCACTGCATCAACTCTAGCCCCAAACTTGACATGTGATTCTTCATCCTCCATTGCTCCTCCACCCAGTCCACATCCATCTTTTGACACCACCAACCTAAGAAGGTCAACTAGAACTACCAAAGCCCCTGGCTATCTCAAAGACTTTCATTGCAATTCTAAACTTCCACCTCCATCCTCTACCACTAACTTACTATATCCTTTGCATTCTGTATTATCTTATCACAAATTATCACCATCCCATCTTCATTACACACTTTCAATTACCAATGCTATTGAACCACAAACCTATAAACAAGCCATCAAATCCCAACAATGGGTTGATGCCATGAACAATGAACTTCAAGCACCTGCAACTAACAATACTTGGTCCCTCACCACATTACGCAAAGACAAGGTGGCTATTGGTTGCAGATGGGTGTACCGTATTAAACACAAAGCTGATGGCACTATAGAATGCTACAAAGCCCGTCTTGTATCCAAAGGCTACACTCAACAAGAAGGGGTAGATTTTCTTGATACTTTTTCCCCTGTTGCTAAACTAACTACTATTCTTCTTTTAATTTCTATTGCAGCCAGTGAAAAATGGATCATTCAATAATTGGATGTGGACAACGCATTCCTTCATGGTGATTTACATGAAGAAGTGTACATGGAGTTACCACCCGGTATCATTCCTACCTCTCCTAATCAAGTGTTTCGTCTTAATAAATCCCTTTACGGTCTCCGTCAAGCTAGTAGGCAATGGTTCAGCAAACTATCCTCCGCTCTTATTAGTCTCGGCTATCATCATTTAGAATATGATCACTCATTATTCATTGTTGCGGTGAGAATCAGATAATAAGCTATTGATTAACTTGCATCACAAAACTTTGAAATTCACCACCGAGCTATGATTTATCTAAAGTAAAGGGTAAAGTTCGAAGAAAACCCTAAGAGGATCTAGATTCGGGGGTTGGTTATACAAACGGAAGGTATTAGCACCCTAAGTATCTGTAGTACTCTACAAGAACCTCTTGTTTAGTTTGTGTTATGTTACATTTTGCTTGCTAAGGAAATCTGCTAAGGGTAAGGTAAAGACCTAAGGGTATGTAAACTAAGTTTGCTCACCAAGACATCGCATCTTGTGCCTACGTATCTGACTAAAGAATCAGAGAAACCGTAGTTCGCTTAACTAAGGGTTTTGGAGGAACCATTGACTGTGGCCAAAGTTCCAAGGGGGATGAGTATGAGCTCATGCAGAGTTTAAGAAACTCTCTAAGTCTAAATTGTGATGGGGAAGTGAATACTCAAGATGATGAGTCCACGTAGAGTTCAAGAACTCTATCCTAATTCTAAGTTGTGAGATGTGAATGGCTATGAGGCCAAGGAGAATGTGGCCATGACTATGACGTCAAGGTTGGTAGGTGGCTATGACTATGAGGTCAAAGCTGGTAGGTGGCTATGACTATGAGGTCAAAGCTGGTATCCTATGACTATGAGGTCAAGGAGGGTGGCCATGACTATGAGGTCAAGGCTAGTAATGAGCTTTCTATGACTATGAGGTCAATAGAAAGACTTTCCTTTGGAAGGAAGGGGAATTAACTTGTGAACAAGAGTATGAGTTTTAGATTCAAAGGCAATAAACAGTGATCAATAAACCTCCAAGTATGAACATGGCAAACATGGATAAGTAAATACAAGCAAGGCAGAGATAACATTCACAGTTTAAAAAAACAAAGACATGTTAGAGCTATGGAGCTTAGCAACAGAGGCCAAAAAGTATAGGCAACACTCTAATAATAAGCCTTATTCAAAGTCAGGGAGCAATTCTCACACAAAATCTCACATGTCACAGAACACTCCAAAGAAAATCCTTTAAAGTCTTTAAGAAAAATAGTTGATTTTCCCACAAAAAAGTCTAAGAATTAAAATGAAGTTATGCATATTTTGTTTGTTGAAATTTTAGAAAGAAAATGGGGTAATTATGAGAGATGAAACAAAATAATAAAAAACTAAGTTAAGTGCTACACAGTGTGGCACTCGCCACACTTATTCTCATGGCAGGCGCCATGGTTTTATGTTTTCATGGCAGCCATTGTCTCTATGCATGGCCAGCGCCATGTCTTGTCCTTTTAATAATGGCCAGCGCCACAAATGCCTCCTGGCAGGTGCCATAGTGCATTTTGTATAGTGGCAGGCGCCACCTTAGTGAAAGGGATCCTGTGGCAGGCGCCACAAAGAAGAAATTGTCTATTTATCTTTTTTTTAGTTTCATTTCATTTCATCTTGTTATTATTATTTTTTTTAAAACAACTTTCACAAAATCAAAACCACAATAAAATCATATGTAACAGTCATTCAAAACAAATCATGATAACAGAATATGATAACATACAGCAAATGATTATGACATTGTGAAAACGAAATGAAACGGAAATGAAATGGAGATGTGAAGGTTACCTATTGAAGACGGTCCACTACCTCTTCACAGTTACGTATTCGGAAGAAAACCAGACGAATTTCTTTTTCCTCAAAGTGCCACAGCAAGGTTGGACGGTGGAAAAACTCGGACCGAAAACACTTGTAAAATTATTTTATCAGAGTAACGGGGAGAAAGAAATGAGAGCATCTACTATTTTTCGGTGAATCTGGTGTGTTTTGAGAAAAGGTGTAACACTCTATTTATAGGAAAAAGAGGTATGGTCTGATTGGTACATTTTGCCAAGAATACCCTTTGCCAAGTTTCTCGTGCAAGTGAGCTGGCTGAGATTTGAAAAATCTTCAAGGCACAGTGACTGATCAGAATAGGGTAGGTTAGCTTTTGAGTGCTGATGAGACTTGAAGCAGTAACACAAGCTTCAAGAAGAATAGATGAGCCATGCTTCTGAAACGTTTCTCTCACGTCAAAGCGTCCACTTGTATCTGATTAAAACCTATTATTAGATTTTCCTTAAGTGTGCTTGAAAAAATATGCAGAATCACAAAATAAAAATAAAATGGAAAAGTGCCACAAAGCACTATGGCAGGCGCCACACTTCTTGTGTGGTAGACATCATGCTTTATCCATGGTGGTGGGCGCCACCTTTAAGGGTGGCGGGCGCCATGCTCACCTTCTCTTTTTTTTTATATTTTGTTTTCTTTCTTTTCTTTTCTTTCTTTTTTTCTTTTTTCAGATAAAATAAAATAAGTGCCTTGATGATTTCTCAGGCCCTCTGTTAATGGTCGATCCGATTAAAATGAGACATGTCTCGGATACTTCATTTTGGTCCAATAACATCAAAATCGGAGGCTCGATTTCTTCGGTCAAAACCCTAATTTCCTCAGGAATCCCAATGGATGATTTTTTAGGATCTTGCTTCTTCTTTCAAGGCCCATAGATGGCCTCTAAGGATGTCCAGTATTAGGTGAACTCGTATTCTAAAGCTTGGAAACAGGTCTTGATCAAAATTAAAGGCACTGGTTGATGGCTGCTGATAAAACCCTAATTTGAGGCCTGGGTGAATCTTGTGGTGCTTGTATGGAGCCAAAGAACGTCTTAGGAGACATTGAATCACATGAGAGCCTGGCTTATTGACTTTTTTTCTCTTTCCTGTGCAAAACCTGGCTTTCACATAGAAGAACAAACTAGCATGATATGGTTAGTTGGCAATGCATATATGATTGTTCCTAAATGTCAATGTTAGATGTTATGACATCTAAGGGGTAAAATTTGGAGTACAATAGTTGTCCCTATTTGAATAGCTTTACCGGATGGTACGAGGAATGGAAATCCTCGAGACAGCAAGGTGAAAGGTATTTAAATATAGCAAACCGAAAATTTTGCCCTTAGATGGAATGCAGATGCTAAGGACAGGCATGCATATGCTGATATGCCATGAACTTCTAGTATGATAACATGATGTCATGATAATGCAAAGATGTAGACAAACAAAACACCAGAGGATAAAGATCAAACAACCATAGGTGAGCATCACTGGGGAGGTATAAAGGTTAGTATCCACGAGGAAGACTTAGTGGGGATACAGGCTGACCAACAAGAGAGACTCTGAGGCAACACTAGGGATGGAAAAATAAAACTGAGGGGGAGACCCTACAGGTCCTTACTGGGGATAGGAGCCAGAAGGGTGTTCTCTACTGGGGAAAGATCCAGGGAGATGGACGACAAGTTCATAGGTGACCGGACGACACTGGGGAAATAAAGATGCATTCTTACTGGGCATGAAACCATAAATAAGACATGATCTATACTGGGGATCATCTTGAAATAAAGGGATAGACATCAACCAAAGATTTTCTGGGATTTTCTTATACTGAAGAGTTCAAACGGGATCTTCAAGAAAAACCAGAAAAGATAGAGACAAACTCTGCATGTGCCAAATGATGATCAATCACAAGGACTTTCAAAGAGATATTGATAATGACTGAACCTCTGCTAGGAACCAGATTAAAGTGCCAACAAAGATTGGACTCAGAAGTGACATGTCAGTATACACCAATTTGAGTTGGATAAGATACCAATTTGAGTTGGTTTTCCAGCAAAGACTGGACTTTAGACACCAATATGAGTTGGACTTTGGGTACCAGTATGAGCTGGATTTTGAATATCAGTATGAGCTGGATTTTGAATACCAGTATGAGCTGGATTTTGCAATGCCAGTATGAGCTAGACTTTGAATACCAGTATGAGCTGGATTTTGAATACCAGTATGAGCTGGATTTTGCAATGCCAGTATGAGCTGGAGTTTGAATGCCAGTATGAGCTGGACTTTGAATGCCAGTATGAGCTGGACTTTGAATACCAGTATGAGCTGGACTTTGAATGCCAATATGAGTTGGACTTGAATTGAGGTTCACAACTGACTAAAGTTCACATCGTCAAAAAGGGATGACGGCAAGGAACAAGACCTATAACATCATCCACATCAAAGGATTGACAAAATGAAGAAATTGACTTTATCGGAGAGACACCTCGTCAAAGAATTGACAGAAAGGAACAGATCACCAACGTCGTCCATGTCAAAGGATTGACAGAATGAAGAAATTGACTTCATCGAAGAGACACCTCGTCAAATAATGAACGGAAAGAAAACCAGCACCCAAACATCATCCACGTCAAAGGATTAACGGAATGAAGAAATCATCAATATCAATGTCAAAGGATTAAAAAAATGAAGAAATTAACCTCATCGAAGAGACACCTCGTCAAATAATTGACGGAAAAAAGACTAGCACCAAACATCATCCACGTCAAAGGATTGACGAAATGAAGAAATCATCAATATCAATGTCAAAGGATTGACAAAATGAAGAAATTGACCTCATTGAAGAGACACCTCGTCAAATAATTGACGGAAAGAAGACCAGCACCAAACATAATCCACGTCAAAGGATTGACGGAATGAAAACCAACTGATATCGTCAAAAGGGTTGATGGAGGGGACACCATTGGTAATTGTAGAAGTATGAATAAAACCAAGGATGGATAAGCTTCTCGGGAGAGAATGCCACTTATCGTTGTAGAGGTAATGATAGCAAAGCAAGCTTCTCAAGGAGATTGCCACTTGTTGTTGGGTATAAATTCCAAAGAGATGTTGATATTACAACACTGCTGGAGAAAGGATCATGTCTTCAATATGGATCTGTAAAAGATTCTTCTTGCGAGACATAATGCAAAATAAATGCACATTCAAAGATAGGTTTGAAAACTACACCTTCTAGGGACCAAAGTTCAATCTAGGAACAAGCCAGAAAGAAACGGTCAAACAAGACTCCAATTAAGGAATGAACTCAAATGGGGATTTATCTTATCCAAATATGGAAAAGATAACTGAACCAACCATCATCCACGAGAATCAAACTCTGTGGGGAATTCTAGAAAGGATGGACACTTTATGCCTAGGGCTGACAACTCTATTGGAGTGAATAGACAAACCCAGTCACTTGGGGAGATAAATGCCAAAGTGATCAAAGCAGGTAAATACCAAGAAAGGGGAGCAGAAATGCAAATATGCTATGCATATGAGAATGCATGTATGCCATGTTTATGCTTATGCTGACAGAACAGACAAAGAGAAGCGAGACTGGAGATGAAATAAACATCTCGACAAGGATACCTAGCCAACCTCATCAGATTGGACCATCACTGGGGATGTACTTGCAGAATCGGTTCTACTTCAAGATTACAAACTTCTTTGGGGAAAAAATTAATCCACTTAGGGTATAGCATCATGACTTCACTAGGATTGCCATCATGAACTACTTTCTTTACTGAAAAATTTGCCAAGATTAGTTGAAGAGACAGCTTATTGGGGAGCGAGCAAAGGATGTCACAAAAGCTGAGTGGTTCTTCATAACTCATATGCCCCTAGAGTACATGGTATGTCAGAAGAAAATACCAAGAGGATTTTATAGAAGAATTAGCATACACGAGACTTCAATATCTTCAAACTCTTGGAGGGATTCATGAATTTTGGCATAATTGCCCCAGATTGATTGTATTTACACCATAAGGTCCTTGGACTTGTGCTTCAGACTGGTTGTTATTGACCTTTAAGAGATTTGTCAAATCTCAACCTGACTGCTTCTGATTGACAGGTCTGTGAGAATGGGTCATTAAAAGGATTTTACAGAAGAAATGGCATACCAGATGCTTCAATATCTTCAAACTTTTGAAGAGAAATAAACCTCGACATAACTGCCCCAGCTCCACTATATTCGTAATACAAAGTCCTTCAGACGGTGGTAGAAACGACTGGGGAACAAACTTGCCCCTGCTGATGGGTCACTGGAGTCCAAACTTGTCATAGGGTGACTTCAAGAAGGCTTGCCCCAATATTATGAACTTGGAGAGTTCTGCCCCTGATTCAATAGCTCTTGGAATGGTGGATTGGTAAATCCTTACACTTGGTTGCCCCTGACTGAGCCTCCCTTATCAAGTCAAATCCCTAGATGGCTACATTTGTTGGGATTCCTTTGATATTGAATTGTTTTGCAAACAAGTATCGTTCATGTAAAAATTGGAAATTTTAATGTAACATTAATGCAAACTTTTGAAATCTAGTTTTATTGGTGAAACACTCATGGTGGAATGATCAAAACAAAGTGGATCTAATTATTTACGGAATGACAGATGAGGTGATAAACACACGCAAATAGCAAAGATCATTAGGAGTCAGGTTAATCAACCTTGTTGTAGTATGCTTTCAAAACAACCTTACCTCAATTAGGTCTTTTAAGGGTTGTAACGTGGTCTGGTTCATGGTTTATGAAACAAAAGATAAAGGCTCAAAGTTTGTTTGTCCCCACCCCATCTTTGTGATGAACTCCAATCCTACTTTCAGTGAACTCAAGCTATACATTCAAGTTCCTATAGGCTAGGAATGAATTGATGATAGTTGATGATGATTCAGACACCTTGGATAGTCATTACTCCATTGTAACATTTGGTTATCCTTATTGCTGAGGTTTTGAGACTTTTTCCTTTTTTGGTTGAGGTTTTGAGACCTATTTTTGTCTTCGCTGAGGTTATGAGACCTTTTCTTACCTTTACTGAGGTTATGAGACCTCTTCTTTGTCTTCCGAGGTTTTGAGACCTCCTTTTGTCTTGGTTGAGGTTATGAGACCTCTTCTTTTTCATCATTGAGGATATGAGACCTCGTCTTCGTCTTTGTTGAGGTTATGAGACCTCTTCTTTATCTTTATTGAGGTTATGAGACCTCTCTTTTTCATTATCACTTAATTTGAAAGAGTTGGCTGGTGTCTTGCATGAAGCACTTGCATTTGAATGCATAACCAAGTTAAACTGAGAACTACCCACCCTAAGGTTGAGATTTAAGGGTTTTTGTAAGGAAAGAAAACTCCTACTTCTAGGCCCAAAGGGGTTAATGAGGGATTATCCTCCTTATTTCTCCAGTGTTTGGGAATTGAAACAATGCCTTACATCCTCGACAAGGTTTAATCGAAAGCATACCACAGCAATTATGGATAATATTTTCATCATCCACCCCAATATTTGCTTAACAACAATTTGATAAGTGGAGTAAAACAAGATAAAGATATATTTTTTTGTTTTTATGAGCATAAAAGTAGATGAGTGAAATGAATGGACTTAATCAAAAGGTGCACAAACATTTCATTAATCTTGCCAATTTGAAAAACAAAAGCTTATAAGCAAATACAATTAAAAAATGCAAAGAAAATGCAACAAGAATGCTGAAACAGCCAAAAGATTGTCAGCTTTAGGGACTTAGGCTTTCCTTTCTTGATTTCCAAACCGAGATGATCATTTTCAGAGTTGACTATCGAGATCAGTCTGAGAATCATCTTCACATCCACTCTCAGCAATTTCTTCCACTTCAGAGTCTGATGAAACCTCTTGATTAGGTGAAGGATTATTGATTTGATTGCCTTGAGGCGTGAATGAGAACATATTGGAGTCAAGCAGAGTCTGAACCTTGCTTCTGAGCACCTTGCAGTCTTCAGTTGAGTGTCCCTGTGCCCCAGCATGGTAGTCACAACGGGCGTCAGCGTCGAAGCCTGGTGGGTATGGAGGGATAACTGGATCTATCTCCTTTGGCACTATCAATCCATCTTTGATCAACTCTGGCAAGAACTGACTGTATGACATTGGCAATGGAGTGAAATGTCTCTGTGGTTTCCTTGGCCTTTGTCGTGCATGCTGCCGCGGCTGATGTCGGTAGGACCGTTGATACTGAGAAGGTCTTTGATTTGGAGAAGAATATTGTTTCTGTGGAGAGGATGGTATCTGACGCTGAGACCCAAAAGATTGCTGACTCTGAACACTTGAGTTGCATGAGCGTTGAGGTTGAAGTGTCGGAGCTTCCCAAGTGGAATTACTTTCTCTCTCTCATTCTTCTTGAGAACTAGCGATTGATTCACTCTCACTAGCTGGAATGTTTGAGATGCCTCAGATTTTTTCGTTCTTGAGACCGCTCTCAATACGCTCTCCAGCTATTACCAAGTCAGAAAAGTTTGATGTCCCAATGCTAAACAGCTTTTCTCGGTATGGACCTTGCAAAGTATCCATGAACCAGTCAACTAATTCCCTATCCAAAAGTGGTGGTTGGATGCGAGCTGCTGTTTCTCTCCACCTCTAAGCATATCCTCTAAAGGATTCATTGTCTTCTTGAGATAAGTCTAGCAAATGCAAACGACTGGGAGTCAAGTCAAGATTGTAGTTGTATTGCTTCACAAAGGCATGGGCTAAGTCTGACCATGATTGGATGTGATTGTTTTCTAGCTGCATGTACCAATTCAGTGATGCCCCACTCAGACTGTCTTGGAAACAGTGGATTATGAGCTTGTCATTACGGACATGTGAAGTCATTCTTCTGCAAAACATCACCAAATGCTGCTTTGGACAATTATCCCCCTTGTACTTCTCAAATTTTGGCATTTTGAACTTTGGTGGCATTACAAGGTCGGGTACCAAACACATGTTCAAAGCATTTAGATCAGCAGAGTCACGATCCTTAATGGCATCGAGCTTTTCTTCCAAGGCACAACATTTTTCCATAATCTCAATGTCTCGTGGGTCCCGGGTTCTCGTCACAGGGACTACCTCTTGGGAATCGGGCTCAGAGAATGTGAAACTACGATATTCAATAGCATCAACAGAAGAGGAATGTCCATCTCGGACAAAGGCATGTTCTTGTATAACCTAATTCTCAACAGGAATATGCACAGGTTAAGCTTGGGCAACATCGTTCACAGAAGTCCTTTGAATGTTGTGATCTCTCTTTGCCAAGGCTATCGTAGTTTCCACTAACTGATTTTTCAACAAGTCAAAATCTGCTCTGGTCACAAACTGGCTCTGCTCTTCTGAGTTCATGATCCTTCACAAGCTACCTTAAGTCCAATACTGGCTTTGGGAAGTCAACTGGGTTGCAGACAAAGGACGGATGAGACTCAAGGCTGAGAAATGCAAATGCAATGCAAATGCCATGACGTGGGCATGCAATGCTAATGCAAGCCAAATGGTTTCAAGGAGCTCAAAAGCAAGTTACAAACATTTTTGGAAAATTGAAAAGTTTTGTTTTAAAATCCATGATCTTTGCAAAGGAAAGAACGTCTGAGTTCTTTGAAACCAAAGGGCTATCATGAATGAATGAATGTATGCACAAACACACATATACAGGTATTCATAAATATGTACAAGCAAACAAAAGAGGGCTTAGGTTTGAAGATCACGAGCATGGAGCCATGGTCTACCCATCCCAAGAGGTGTGTAATAGGGTTTATCAACTGGAGCACAGGGCTCTAAGAAGTGCCCAGAGTTGACAGCCCATCTTTCAGATTTTATCGACTTCCCAATTACTTGGTAATCAATAAAATTCTCAAGAGAGTCTCATCTGAGTGTAGTATCGCGTAGCAACCATTTAGGATTACTCCCTCATAGTCATCACACTACATCGTAAATAGGCCAAGTGGGGTAAAAGGGTGACTAAAGGTCATCAGTATTCCTGGCACCAAGGTCGAAAGTGGTAACGCATTCACGATTGCTCGTTCAACATATACGACCTCCAAGAGGGCCTCAACTGAGTGTGGAACTTCGAGTCAACTCATTTGAGATTACTCCCTCGAAGTTTCCTTGACTATGTCCACGATCCTAATCAAATGTACTCTAAAGTCCGGGTTAGGACTTATCTCACGACTCAATAGTAGCACCTTGTCAAACAGAAGATCCCAAGCAAAACAGATATACAGATATATACAAACATGTACAAGTATAGCAACCAAACATGAATAACATAAACATAACAAGGTAGGCTTAACGCTCAAATAAATATCCCCAGTGAAGTCTCCATTTCTGTTGCGGTGAGAATCGGATAACAAGCTATTGATTAACTTGCATTACAAAACTTTAAAATTCACCACCGAGCTTTAATTTATCCACGGGAAAGGGTAAAGTTCGAAGAAAACCCTTAGAGGATCTAGGTTCGGGGGTTGGTTATACAAAGAGAAGGTATTAGCACCCTAAGTATCTGTAGTACTCTACAGGAACCTCTTGCTTAGTTTGTGTTATGTTACGTTTTGCTTGCTAAGGAAATCTGCTAAGGGTAAGGTAAAGAACTAAGGGTATGTACACTAAGTTTGCTCGCCAAGACATCGCATCTTGTGCCTATGTATCTGACTAAAGAATCAGAGCAACCGTAGTTCACCTAACTAAGGGTTTTGGAGGAACCATTGACTGTGGCCAAAGTTCTAAGGGGGATGAGTATGAGCTCATGTAGAGTTTAAGAAATTCTCTAAGTCTAAGTTGTGATGGGGAAGTGAATACTCAAGATGATGAGTCCACGTAGAGTACAAGAACTTTATCCTAATTCTAAGTTGTGAGAAGTGAATGGCTATGAGGCCAAGGAGAAGGTGGCCATGACTAGGAGGTCAAGGCTGGTAAGTGGCTATGACTATGAGGTCAAAGCTGGTAATCCTATGACTATGAGGTCAAAGGGAAAGTGGCCATGACTATGAGGTCAAGGATGGTAGGTGGCTATGAATATGAGGTCAAAGCTGGTAGGTGGCTATGACTATGAGGTCAAAGCTAGTATCCTATGACTATGAGGTCAAGGAGGGTGGCCATGACTATGAGGTCAAGGCTGGTAATGAGCTTTTTATGACTATGAGGTCAATAGAAAGACTTTCCTTTGGAAGGAAGGGGAATTAACTTGTAAACGAGAGTATGAGTTTAAGATTCAAAGGCAATAAACAGTGATCAATAAACCTCCAAGTATGAACATGGCAAACATGGATAAGTAAATACAAGCAAGGTAGAGATAACATTCGCAGTTTAAAAAAACAAAGACATGTTAGAGCTATGGAGTTTAGGAACAGAGGCTAAAAAGTATAGGCAACACTCTAATAATAAAGCCTTGTTCAAAGTCAGGGAGCAATTCTCACACAAAATCTCACATGTCACAGAACACTCCAAAGAAAATCCTTTAAAGTCTTTAAGAAAAATAGTTGATTTTCCCACAAAAAAGTCTAAGAATTAAAATGAAGTTATGCATATTTTGTTTGTTGAAAATTTAGAAAGACAATGGAGTAATTATGAGAGATGAAACAAAATAATAAAAAACTAAGTTAAGTGTTACACAGTGTGGCACTCGCCACACTTATTCTCATGGCAGGCGCCATGGTTTTATGTTTTCATGGCAGCCACTGTTCCTATGCATGGCCAGCGCCATGTCTTGTCCTTTTAATCATGGACAGCGCCAAAAATGCCTCCTGGCAGGCACCATAGTGCATGTTGTATGGTGGCAGGCGCCACCTTAGTGAAAGGAATCCTGTAGCAGGCGCCACAAAGAAGAAATGGTGGCAGGCGCCACCTTTGTGTTTATTTCTCTTTTTTTTTAGTTTCATTTTATTTCATCTTGTTATTATTTTTTTTAAAACAACTTTCACAAAATCAAAACCACAATAAAGTCATATGTAACATTCATTCAAAACAAATCATGATAACAGAATATGATAACATACAACAAATCATTATGGCATTGTGAAAATGAAATGAAACGGAAATGAAATGGAGATGTGAAGGTTACCTAGTGAAGACGGTCCACTTCCTCTTCACAAGTACGTATTCGGAAGAAAACCAGACGAATTTCTTTTTCCTCAAAGTGCCACAGCAAGGTTGGACGGTGGAAAAACTCGGACCGAAAAACACTAGTAAAAATATTTTATCAGAGTAACGGGGAGAAAGAAATAAGAGCATTCACTATTTTTCGGTGAATCTGGTGTGTTTTGAGAAGAGGTGTAACGCTCAATTTATAGGAAAAAAGAGGTATGGTCTGATTGGTGCATTTTGCCAAGAATACCCTTTGCCAAGTTTCTCGTGCAAGTGAGCTGGCTGAGATTTGAAAAATCTAAAAGGCACAGTGACTGATCAGAATATGGTAGGTTATCTTTTGAGTGCTGATGAGACTTGAAGCAGTAACACAAACTTCAAGAAGAACAGAGGAGCCATGCTTCCGAAAAGTTTCTCTCACATCAAACCGTCCACTTGTATCTGATTAAAACCTATTATTACATTTTCCTTAAGTGTGCTTGAAAAAATTTGTAGAATCACAAAATAAAAATAAAATGGCAAAGTGCCATAAAGCACTATGGCAGGCGCCACACTTCTTGTGTGGTGGGCGCCATGCTTTCTCCATGGTGGTGGGCGCCACCTTTGAGTGTGGTGGGCGCCATGCTCACCTTTTTTTTTTTTAATTTTGTTTTCTTTCTTTTCTTTTCTTTCTTTTTTTTTTCCAGATAAAATAAAATAAGTGCCTTGATGATTTCTCGGGCCCTCAGTCAATGGTCGATCCGATTAAAATGAGACATATCTCGGATACTTCATTTTGGTCCAATAACATCAAAATCGGAGGCTCGATTTCTTCGGTAAAAACCCTAATTTCCCCAGGAATCCCAATGGATAATTTTTTAGGATCTTGCTTCTTCTTTCAAGGCCCATAGATGGCCTCTAAGGATGTCCAGTATAAGGTAAAATCGTATTCCGAAGCTTTGAAACAGGTATTGATCAAAACAAAGGCACTGGTTGACGGTTGCTGATAAAACCCTAATTTGAGGCCTGGGTGAATCTTGTGGTGCTTGTATGGAGCCAAAGAACGTCTTAGGAGACATTGAATCACATGAGAGCCTGGCTTTTGTTGGTGCGTAATAGCGGCAAGCAACAAAAGTTTTGGAAGTATTTTTCCGAGAATTTATCGTGTCCACAAAGATCGGTGCTACTGAACTGTCGTTCGACAATCTCTCGCATTTATGAGTTTGGATTAAAATGGTTTAAACATAGAAACAGAAAAGTAAATATTAACACAAGAAAATTCATTTGTTAGAGAGAAAAGAATTATCAAGCATGTATATATTCCACTCGTCACAAACTTAAACTTATCGACCAGTTATACTCAACCTACAATACTCCTCAATATCATCCAGCATCGCTCTCAATAGTGTTCATCTCTGACACACCGAGCTGAGAGAAAAAACGTATTACTCTCGTCGACACTCTCGCACTCGACTCAAATAACACGGAGGAATTAAGCTCTGACACCCATACGAATTGTTAGCCCTAAATCTATCTCTAGAGTTCAGAAACTAACATATAATTATCCTTAATAGAAGTTTGTGAAGTTTATCTCTAACACGACCCAAACCCCGCCCATTTAAGCAAAAATCAAGAACAATCACCAATAGAGATTCATAAAGCAAATTAAATATAACGCCATGGGCGACAAATGTACATAAGATCAAAGTAAATACAAACCCAACAAAGAAGAAAGACATGAAGAAAATCAGAAATGAACCAAACACTTCACGGGTTGTCAGAGTCGATCGATGATAAATCCACCCCGGATCATCCAAATGCAAGCTTCCATGATGTTTTCTAAGCTAATCTAATGAAAAAATGAAGTTGATGGAGTTGGGAGCAAAAAACCCCAAAACCATAACCTAAAAAATGTGTTTTTCCCTTATTTATTAACTATCAAAATCGCAGACCGCGCTAAGCGCGCCCTAAAAAATTGTTAAACCACTTTAAATCCCGCTTAGTGGGCTCCAGACCGCGCTAAGCGGGAAACCTACTGGAATTAGCTCCTTCCTTGGGCTAGGAGCGCGCTAAGCGCGCTCGCAGCATGCTTCAAAAATTCAATTTCTTCAAAAATGCTCCTATATCAATGCTTTAATACCTACAAAAATAAATGGAAAACAATTAAACTCAATGATATATACAAGAAAACACAATATACACACGAAAACGTAAAGTAAACGTATTTACACATAAAGTGGGGTTTATTCAACTAATTTTAACATAAAGTATCGATAAGTGCAACAAAACTTATATACAAAAATAGCTATAATTTGCACTTATCAAACTCTCCCCAACTTACATAATTGTTTGTCCTCAAACAAAGCCAACAACTAAAGGAACAAAAGCGAAATCCAAGAAATCACGCAACAACAAGTTTTTACAAACAAAAACAAATGCAACGGTTCAATCGAAAATGGTACACACAAAGTAAATACTTACCACTAAACTTCAACGATAAAATAATCACGAAACAAATGCTAAATACAAAAGTCATGCCAAACATTCTAAAACAACACAAGTTCAAACGTGAATCACACCTAGCAAAAACAATCATCGGTAGATGAAAAACACAAAATGAGGGATTTTTCACTCACACGACAATCTTGCAAACAAAAGACTAAATTACGCAATCATCCAAAAATCATGCTGAAAACACAAAAGCAAGAATCAAAATGACTTTCAGGGCAGTAATGTGGTCGGGTGAACAAACAAGGGGTAATTCCTAAAGCTAATCGAAACAAAAACTTGCCTAAACCTAAGGGAGTGATCAACTCACAAAAGTTCAAAAACAAAATTTCAATCAAACTTCTTCCAAAATCCCAAGTGTTACACCAAACACATAGAACTTATTAGCACAACATTATTCTACTCTTTTTGTTTTTCTTTTTCAAAGCTTTTTCATTTTTTTTCTTTCTTTTTCTTTTCTTTTCTTTTTCAAATTTTTCTCTTTTTTCTTTTCTTTTTCAACCTCATAGCAACCAACAACATAAGTGAGCAAACATTGCTCTCCCCAACTTGAATTCAGCCACATCATCATGTGAATACTCCCTACTTTCTAAGGCAAGGTAAAAATTCATGCAACAATACAAAGTTGAGGGTTCAAGGAAAAACAACAATCAAGATCCACACAAAAAATGAATTTGACACTCATAGACAACAATTAAACTCAAACAACATGGATAATGACCAAAGACTCAAAGGGTTTACAAACGATCACACACTCACAAGGTGAATTGACTATTTGGCTAAGGTAGTTGTGCTCAAAATGAAACAAGTGCCTTAATCATTTTCATGCTTTCAAATAATCAACACAAACAAAAGATTAAGCATAATAAAATCCAGTTAAAACAAGAATATTGGTACTCCGAGCATATATGAACAATGGAAGGCTTCCTCACAAAAAGGGGGGGGAGGGGGGGGGACTAAAGTGATTCACAAAATGAACAAGAATACAAAGGAATGAATGGCATGGAAGTTGTAAAAAGCCTAAGTATCATGAATATGCTAAAGTCTAGAAAGCGATAAACACATACCTTGAACGTGTACAAAACTTTAAACACTATCAGTACCACGCATTCGCAAGTTGAAACACTCAAAATCGGAAAAATCACCAAATGCGACTTCAAGATATCGGGCTAAAATTTGAGTCCAAACAATCAACAAAAGAATTAGAAAAATTACTAATAATTACTAATATATAAGGCCTTGGTGGAAGTGGGAAGAAGGGGGAGCCAAGTGAACAATTAAAAGAATTCACTGGCTCAGCACAGCAGGGCGCGCTAAGCGCGGTTAGGCGCGCTAAGCGCGCTACACCAGAACCAGAAAAACCAGTACAGCAATAAGGTTCTGGTGTATGCCTCCACTTAACACCTACACAATCTCATATACAAAAATTGGTCCAGAAAGACCGGGGGAAAATAAATTAAACAAGTTGTAAAGTGAAGATTTGAGAATTTTACGAACAATCTGAGTACAACTTGTTTAATGAATGTTCACCACACTACCTACGCTATAATGAAAAAGTAATAATGGAACAACAAAGGATAAAACATGCTTGTTTTACGTCGTAAGCTCGACGCCTATTATTTATACAAACTTCTCCAAGTTGCCTCTTTACACTGTTAGTGCTTACCGACGACGAAACCTAACCAAACACTTAGCGAACGTGAAGAGAAACAAACATATATACTAAATTTACAAGTATGGAAAACATGTAAAATTCACAAATATGGTAAACATATACAAGTAGAAATATAAACAAGTGAAAATAGACAATATATACGATATCTACAAAACTCAAAAACAAAGAAACTATCGCAATGCGATCCAATAAAAACACCAATCCCCGGCAACGACGCCATTTTGTTGGTGCGGAATAGCGGCAAGCAACAAAAGTTTTGGAAGTATTTTTCTGGGAATTTATCGTGTCCACAGAGATCGGTGCTACTGAACTGTCGTTCGACAATCTCTCGCGTTTATGAGTTTGGATTAAAATGGTTTAAACATAGAAACAGAAAAGTAAATATTAACACAAGAAAATTCATTCATCAGAGAGAAAAGACTTATCAAGCATGTATATATTCCACTCGTCACAAACTTAAAATTATCGACCAGTTATACTCAACCTACAATACTCCTCAATATCATCCAGCATCGCTCTCAATAGTGTTCATCTCTGACACACCGAGCTGAGAGAAAAACCGTATTACTCTCGCCGACACTCTCGCACTCGACTCAAATAACACTGAGGCATTAAGCTCCGACACCCATAGGATTGTTAGCCCTAAATCTATCTCTAGAGTTTAGAAACTAATAGATAATTATCCTTAATCGAAGTTTGTGAAGTTTATCTCTAACACGACCCAAACCCCGCGCATTTAAGCAAAAATCAAGAACAATCACCAATAGAGATTCATAAAGCAAATTAAATATAACGCCATGGGCGACAAATGTACATAAGATCAAAGTAAAAACATATACAAACCCAACAAAGAAGAAAGACATGAAGAAAATCAGAAATGAACCAAACACTTCACGGGTTGTCAGAGCCGATCGATGAGATATCCACCCCGGATCATCCAAATGCAAGCTTCCATGATGTTTTCTAAGTTAATCTAATGAAAAAATGAACTTGATGGAGTTGGGAGCAAAAAACCCCAAAACCATAACCTAAAAAATGTGTTTTTCCCTTATTTATTAACTGTCAAAATCGCAGACCGCGCTAACACTACTACGAAAAACCCATTTAACAACGGTTCGGAATGACATATAATGACGCGGGCGAAGGCGTTGTTATGTAGATTGTCGTTGTAAATTCGCTGTTTCTACAACGGTCTGGAAACCGTTGTTGAAAGGCAGGACGCGCGCCATATATCACAACGGTTATGATAATAAACCGTTGCGATACATACACTTAGGTTCTGGGTTCGAAACCCCTCAGTAGCGAATTTATATTAAACATAAATTACTTATGATATCGGTTACAATATATAACCGTTGTTGTAAGTACCCTAAGTTTATTATATTAAATGTAGATTGCTTGTTTTCCGAACACCTCACTAAATAAATATACATGGATTAAATTTGATGAAGATGTCTATAATCTGCAAATTAATCTGTTCTTGAAAACCAAATTAAACAAACCAATGTTGTTTTCTGATTGCATTCGTCTCATCGTGCATTTCACGCTCTTTTACATGTACTGTGGTTTATTGATCTAACTCCTTCGATATATCGCTATCTTCGATTATAGTTAAATTTCCATAACAAGACATTGGATAATTTGCCTTATCTTCGATTTAACTATATTGGAAGATGGCGATGCATCTAAGGAGCCAGATCATTATACCATAATCTATATATAAAAGAACGTGAGATAAATAATGAGAGGCATGCAATCAGAAAACAACATTGGTTTGTTTAAGTTGGTTTCCAAATACAACTTAATTTGCAGATTATAAGTATCTATGTCAAATTAACTGAATGTATTTTAAGTGAGGGTTAGTGAAACAAACAATCTACATAGAATATAATAAACTCAAACAAAATTCTATACCACATCCAGATATTATAAACTCATATAATACGCTTGCTACCACCAGCAAACTTTAAGTGAGGGTTAGTTAAACAAACAATGTAAATATAATATGATAAACTCAAACAACATTCTATACCAGATCCAGAAATTATAAACTGATATAATACGCTTGCTTCCACCAGCATCATCACCCTGTATCACCCCCTTAAGCTGAAAGGAAACAAAGTAAATTTCAAAAATGAGCATCCTCAGTTGAAAATAAACCCTAAAACCATAATCCAGTGATGAGTAAAGAGGGGAACAGGAATAACGCACCTTTTAATGAAACTAATCGCGGAACAGGAATCAATTATGATGTTGAACTAGTTTGGGAAGCCATGAAAAAGAAATATAAGGAGGAAGAAGCTTACATAAAAGCTTCATACTTCTTATACTTCTTTTCATTGCTTCTAAAACTAGATAAAGCTTGCTTACACTGTTGTTTCTTCATTTACTAACATCTTGTTCGTGATGCTATGAAAAAAAAGTACAAGGTGGATGAAGTTTCCATCATAGCTTCATGCTTCTTATACATTTTTCCATAGCAACACAAACATTATGAAGTTTCCAAAGTATGGTCTTTGTTAAGGTAGTGAAAACGAATCTGAAAAAATGAGAACAATCAACAAAAACAACATGCAACAAACGAGATAATAGGAAATATCTAACAATAGATGGAAGAAGAAGAATACCTTAATGTATGAAGCACAAGATTCACGGCTAATGGTGAAAATGAAGAGAAAAAATGGGTTCTAGGGTTTCACTTTGAAGGCAACGGCGTTACTGTCAATTAAGTGAAAGTTATTTCGCTTATATATGGGTAAACTATTTCACAACGGTTAACAATAACAATCGTATAGATATGTATTTATTTATTATAAATATATCACTACGGTTTACTAAAATAACCATAGTGATAACCCTTTTATCTGTGAATTTTAAAATAAATAAAAACCGTATACATAGGTATTTATTTATTATAAATATATCACTACGGTTAACCAGAAGAACCGTAGTGATAACCCTCTTATTTATGAATTTTAAAATAAATAAAAAAGAAAAGGTGCGCCTTAACTTCTAACTTAATGCATCTGAAGTTTAAACATCAACAATTTAATTCACAATGCATCTGCAGTTTAAACATCAACAATGTAATTCGAACCCTAATTCAACTATTACATTTCATAACAAAGTAAATATTAAACATAAAGGAGACAAAAAAACATAACATCTTGATATTTCCAGAAAATATCTCTGATTTCAGTTTGTTCTTCAAATTCTTGTTCTTTTTCTTTAAATCCTCATACATAACCTTCAGATAGCCCACAACTTCCAACTCTGACTTCATAATGCTCTCATCGTCATTTCCATCTCTTTCTCCGACGTCTTCATCCCATATGAACAAATTACATGTTTCATCGCTCCTCCAAAATGGAAATCTCCAAAAATGCCTTCCTTTATTTTGTCCCTTCTTGCATTGATACGAAACCATACGACCATCACAACCACAAAAATTTTCAGATCGAGATTTTACACTGGAACAAGACGTAGAAACACCTTTGGATGATTTTGTCTTCAAATGTGACATTGCAACACCTTAAAGTAGAACACTTTGTTGTTGTTGTTGTCTTCTTCCCGACAATGGTGACGGCGTTGGTGTTAGGGTTGTATCAATGGATAAATTGATATATATACTTGGTGTTTAAAATACATAAAAAGAAGCTTCAATTTGTAACAACGGTTTTGAGAAATATCCGTCGTGATATCCTTATTAGTTTTTAGTTAAATATTAATAAAACTTAAAAAGGGAGCATTTACATCAAAGGGATAAACTATTTGAGGGCGATGAGGTTCGAACCCGTGATAGCTAGATTGTATCACCACGGTTTTCATAAAAACCGTTATTATACCCTTGAGATTTCTAATTAAAATAATGTGCGCGCATCCAGTACGCACTATAAGAACGGTGTATAGGATGTCGTTGTAAACCTGGCGTTGTTGTTTGACCATTTTGTAGTTGTGTAAGCGCGCCCTCAAAAATTGTTAAACCTCTTTAAATCCCGCTTAGCGGGCTCCAGACTACGCTAAGCGGGCAACCTACTGGAATTAGCTCCTTCCTTGGGCTAGGAGCTCGCTAAGCGTGCTTGCAACATGCTTCAAAAATTCAATTTCTTCAAAAATGCTCCTATATCAATGCTTTAATACCTACAAAAATAAATGGAAAACAATTAAACTCGATGATATATACAAGAAAACACAATATACACACGAAAACGTAAAGTAAACGTATTTACACATAAATGGGCTTTATTCAACCAATTTTAACACAAAGTATCGATAAGTGCAACAAAACTTATATACAAAAATAGCTACAATTTGCACTTATCAGCTTATTGACTTTTGTTCTCTTTCCTGTGCAAAACCTGACTTTCACATAGAAGAACAAACTAGCAAGATATGGGTTAGTTGACAATGCATATATGATTGATCATAAATGTCAATGCTAGATGTTATGACATCTAAGGGGTAAAATTTGGGGTACAACATTCATCAAGTCATCTCTCAACACTTTCACTGCTCTCCTAGTATACGTAGATGACATTGTCCTCACCGGAAATGCATTAACAGAAATAAATCACGTTAAAAGTTTTCTTCATTCTACTTTCCGCATCAAAGATTTAGGTAATCTCAAATATTTTCTTGGCCTTGAAGTTTCTCGCACCAACAAAGGAATTCACTTAAGCAAACACAAATATGCATTAGATATTCTTGCTAATACAGGGATGCTTGCAGCCAAACCTTTTACCACTCCAATGATGAAAGACACAAAACCTCTCTACGATACTACTTCTCCTCCTCATGATCCAACTGCCTTTCGACGTCTCATTGGTCGTCTTCTCTACTTGACAAATACTCACCCCGACATCAGTTTTTCCGTTCAACATTTAAGTCAATTTATGAAAAATCCAACCACAAATCACTACGAAGCTGCTCTTAGAATTGTTCATTAAATTAAAAATGCTCGTGGACATGGTTTATATTTCTCTTCTGATTCACCGATTCATCTCAAGGCCTTCAGTGATTCAGATTGAGAAATTTGCCCTGTGTCTCGTAGATCCACCACCGGTTTCTGCATTTTCATGGGTTCTTCATTAATTTCCTAGCGCTCAAAGAAGCAAACAGCGGTTTCTCGTTCCTCCTCTGAAGCTGAATACAGAGCTCTAGCTTCTACCACTTGTGAACTTCAATGGCTTACATGCTTACTTCAAGACCTACACATCCCATTCACAAAACCGGCTCTTTTATATTGTGACAGCAACTCTGCTCGACATATTGCTATGAATCCAACATTCCATGAGCGAACCAAACATATTGATATTGATTGTCACGTTGTCCGTCAACAACTTCAAGCCGGCCTTTTTCATTTACTTCCAATCAATTCTGACAATCAATTGGCAGACTTGTTCACCAAACCGCTGGAACCCCAACCATTTTCTGCTATTTTTGCTAAGCTGGGACTGTTAAACATACATTCTCCAGCTTAAAGGGGGGTTATTAGGAATTAATTACTTGATATTTCTTTCTTATTTGCTAGCCTCGGGATTTAATTACTTATTATTTCTTTTCTTTTTCTAGCCTTATTTTCTTTCCTATTTAGGCCTTCCTGATATAGTTGTTAGAGAATATTCTGGTATAATTCTCTCATGTGATCAGCTTTAAGTTCATGTAATCAATCACTATTTGATAATAAGAAAAACACCATTATTTCTCTAATATCTCTCTCATTGAGATTGAGGTATAGGAATTGATTCAAAATAATTGTGTTCATGTGATAACTGTTACTGCTGCTTACTGATTCATACAATACAAAATTGTCGCTAATTATAAATAACAAGGAAACCTTTGTAATATTTAAAATTAAGTTTTTCATTCTAAAGAAAACTGGAACTTAATCATCGAAATTTAGATATTGTTGTCAAGGTTAAATTTCCCTTAGTTTTATACTACATTCTTTCTGTTGGTCTTGTGTCTGTAAGAAATATTCAATCCTGTCATACTTGGCTGGTGTATAATTGGGTTATTTTACTGGTGTCATGCTTTCGACAGCAAATTTAGTAGCTAGTTTGTTTCACTTGCACTTAGAATTTTGTTTAGCTCACTTTGGCACATATACTTAAGTGTGGCTTATCTTTAATTTAAAACTTATGGCTATACAGGGCATCATCCATGAATTTCAATGTGGCGATACTCCCACAATAAAATGGCGTCAGCAGAAAGAAAAAATTGCCATTTACTTAATGTCGCTTGAACTCTTCTCTTTTAAATATCTCTTTTGAAATCATATTGCGGTGAAGCAGTTTTGACAGTTGATTATCTAATTAATTGTATGTCCTCCCGTATTATGACTTCCCGTATTATAGGTAATGTTAGTTTTGTTCAATTTATAATCTCACTTTTCCTTTGGTTACTATGTTGCAAAGTTTTGAATCTCTGAGTATCTGATTGTGTAACTTTTGTCTATGACCATAATCAACACGAAATTAAGTAGGATTCGTGTGTCCATAGATGTGTTTTTTTGGATTATTCTCCTAATAGAAGAGGGTAAAAATGTCATCATCCTCCTAGTTGTGAGTACTTTGTTTTTAAAGATGGCATATTTCACAAAAATATGTCTTACTTCACTTGTTCGTAGTCACATGGGGAAAGCATGAATGACTCCGACTCTAAGTTTGAGTTTCTGATCCTTAGTCATAACTTCCCTAAAACACCTGGGTCTACGTCTAAGCCTGAGTTATCACCTATTGTGAGTTAACCTATTCTCAGTGATAGTCATGAATCTACATCGAATTCTATTTTCGTTCCTCCATCGTCTTCTCTTTTGCATGAACTAGCACCTTCAAAATCAATTATACTGTATCAGAAAAAAAGTAAATTTGATATGATCCAGAAACAACTTTAATCACTTGAAGAAGGCCTTATATGGACTAAATTAGTCCCTTCGGATATGGTTTGAAAGACTCACAACAACTATGTTGTGTTTGGACTATAAGTAAAGCCAAAGAGATAACACTTTTGTTTTATAAACATACACAAGGAGGAAAACATACTATACTTATCGTTTATGTGGACGATATTACTTTTACAGAAAATGATTTAAGTGAGAGACAACTACTTAAAACTAAATTATCAACAAAATTTGAAATGAAAGATCTTAGAGAACTCAAGTATTTCTTAGGAATTAAAACAGATCATTCAAATAAATATATTATTATCTCTCAGAAAAAATATGTGTTTGGATCTTTTGCGTGAAACAGGAAGACTTGAATGCACCTATGCGTGTTTCTATTGAACAAAACCATGATAGGAGCTATGATGAGGAAAGTGTCAAAGTTGACTAAGGTCAATATCAGAGGTTAGTGGAAGATTTAATTTACTTGGCATAGACTAGACCGAATTATACATATGCTATAAGTGTGGTGAATCAATTCATACATGATCCGAGGGTGAGATACTTGCAGGAAGTTGACCATGTTCTACAATATCTTAAAGCCACTCCAGGAAGTTGACTCTTATTTAAAAGAGGTGGAAATCTAATTATAGAGATTTACACTAATGTTAATTACGCAGATTCAATTTACTTCAATTTTTTGTACCTACTTGTGTGGAAATCTTGTTGCTTGGAGGAGTACAAGGCAAAGTGTAGTTGTTCAATCAAGCACTAAAGCTGAATTTAGAGTTATGTCATTAGAAATTTGTTAACTATTATGGATGAAACAAGTACCAGAAGATTTCAAAATACAATGCGAAGGCCTATGAATTTGTTTTGTGACAATAAATCATCTATCATTATTAAACATAATTCGGTCCAGACCAAACACATTGAGATTAACCAATATTTGATCAAAAAAAAAGTTGGATAGTGAATTGATAACTACCGCCTACATAAAATACCTTTTGGACAACTTTTGAGCAACAGATAGCAATTGTGTAAATAAAGAGTCTATCAACGATTTAACCAACTTACTTATAAGGTTGAAATAAATGATATCCATTCACTAAAAAGGAGGTTAAAATGAATGATATCCATTCACTAAACAGGACTGTAAAAAATATTAACATTTACAGTTATTTTATTTTATTAGAATGAGACTCATTAAATAAGCTCATTAATTTTAAACTTATCTCTATTTAAACTAAGTTATCCTCCAACTGAAAATTACAACTTGAAATATATGAAACACTTTTTCACACATGAGTCACTATAATTATAAAAACAAAGTTCATTTTGTCAAACAAGTTAATAGTAATGTTTTGAGAGAGGTATTTTTATTTTATGGAATCCAACAGAAAACTAATTTTTGTATCCCAACTAATCTGAAACTTAAGTTTAATAGAAATCCAATCCTTATAGATGTTGAATACAGATTAAATACACGAGCCTTCTGCAAAAGTAACAATTATTCTTCTCTTTTAAAGTAATTATAATTCAGAAACACAACCCGGCTTCGCCAGTGAAAATCCATCACTTGAAATCATTACAGAACAAGATTACATCCTTCAACTGAAATTCATGGTTCATATGTGAGGCTTTCAGCTTCGCGTCTCACCGACTCAAACAGCACAGAGGATAGGTACCTCTCACCAAAGCTAGGGAAAACAACCTGCACCATATCAAAATGAAAATGCCATTGATTTAAGCCATAATGATACTTTTACCAAAATGAACATGAAACACCGAGCCTGATATTCAAAATTCGTTTTATCAAAATTCGGATGAATTCGATAAACTTACAACAATAAGCTTTCCAGCATTTTCTGGTCTTTTTGCTATCTTAATGGCAGCTGCAGCCGCAGCTCCAGATGATATTCCAACCTAAAACAATATTCGCCATAGAGAATCAACAAATAAATCCAATCAGAACGAGAAAATAATACCATCGTTATCTTAATTGTTTTACAGATTCAGATATGAATCGCAAAAGAGGATCAAGAATAGCCTCAACTCCTGGTGCTTCTAGAGATTTAGAACTTACAAATAGGCCATCTTTAAGCGCGAGAGCCTTCGCAGTTTCAATTGCTTCATCACTTGATATCTGCCAAATCACACATAAAGAGATATTTAGATATAAAATGCTTTATCTTTAAATCTTTTAGCGTGATACATGACGGGGAATCGTAATTTTTCAGAAAAACTGAAACTTACTTGAACTACTTCATCGAGAAGACTAACATCCAATACACCGGGAACAAAACCAGCGCCAATCCCTTGAATCTTGTGTGGACCTGGACGTTTATAATGAAAATTTGCACATCATCAACGGCTTCAAACGTAAGTTCTTATATCAACTGTGAGGAGCAAACCAGTATTGCAACTTACCAGGCTTTCCTCCAGACAGTACTGGACTTTCAACAGGTTCCACGCCATACAGCTGCATAAAACAAATCACAACTATAAATCAGAACCTAATCTTTATTATCCGCCAAAGAAACGCGAGTTTAATTTGTTTACACTGTCGGTGTCAAAAGTTCAATTTTATCAGTAAATCACAAACAATCAAATGAATGACTTAAAATCCAACCTTGATGTTGGGATTCTGCTCTTTAAGATATTTCCCAGCACCTGTTATGGTACCACCAGTACCTATACCACTAACAAGAGCATCAATTTTCTCTCCTGTGCCTTTCCATATCTCTGGGCCAGTGGTTTCATAATGCACCTATAAATACAAAGATATAACAAATGTGTCACCCAAAATTGTCAAGCGTTAATTACCGTAGTTGTAGAACACACGAGTAGATACCTTTGGATTCGCAGGGTTGTCGAATTGTTGAAGGATATAGGCATTTGGAGTCTTGGCCAATATCTCTTCCGCTTTCTGAACTGCACCTTTCATTCCCTTCGCAGGATCTGTCAGAACCAACTCAGCCCCAAAAGATAGAAGAAGGGTTCTTCTTTCAAGACTCATTGTAGTAGGCATTGTAATGATAAGCTTGTAGCCTTTTGCTGCTGCTAGAAAGGCCAATCCAATGCCCGTGTTACCGCTCGTTGCCTCAATGAGGACACTCTTCAACAACACAATATAACCAACACGAATCAAAATAAGTACAGCCGATAATAAACTCAGAGATACATCAAATTAGTACTAGTAAGTGAATTTAAATGTCGCATTCAAAGACAAATCCGATGAATTTTCATCTGTATCGAGTACCAACCTTGCCAGGCGTAATAAGCCCTTTCTCCTCAGCATCAGTAATCATACTATATCCAATCCTACATTTATAACATATATCGAAAGAAAGAATCAGAATCCAATTCAAAAGCAATTCACTCACAAAATCAAGAATCAAAACTCAAAAAATAGATAGTAGCACTATTGGAAGTAACCTAAATTGTCACCTGTCTTTTACACTGGAGCATGGCTCCATCAATTCAAGTTTCGCGGCAATGCGAGCAACAGAACCATCCGCGATTTTGTTCAGATATACTAAAGGAGTTTTTCCAATCAACTATACAAATTACAAATACAAATACAAAAACAAATAACAGAAATCAGCATAAATAACACAGTATGAAACATTAAAATGAGGAAAAAAACACATTAAAATATCATCAAAATACAGACACTCACTTCTGTAACATCTTTGGCAATTCCAGACCTTTCAACCGCCATGCTATAAGCTCACTGGAAAACAAAAACAAATTATTAACATCCAAATTTGCCTTAATCCAATTGAGATCCTAACTCCACTAAAAATTAAAAATCAATCCAATTGTTTGATGCATGCATTCGTTGAAGTAAAAAGGGACATGCATGAAAAGTGTTAATAACATCGATAAATTAGAATTATTCAGCGATGAAGGTAAACCTGGTTTAGATGTTTGATTAGAATTATTAGAGAGAATAATGTCACCTTTTGAAAAATGAGAACAGTTTAGGATTATGAAAATATCAACAATTTGGGTGTATATATAATGTGAGATTAGTTTTGAAAGTTATGATAAATTAGTAGATTAATTCATGAACATAGACGGTTTTTTGGCTTAATAAGTTTGAGAGATGTTTTGTTTGTGTTAGGAAAACATGGATGGTTGTGATGCATGCAATTGGATTTTGGTTTGGAAAATATTGAAATCTGATATGGACTTTTGGACGATGATGATTTTTATGCTATATATATGACATATAATTTAGAACTAAAAAACAAATTTTCTATTGTATTTATTGTATTTATTGATAATGCCACACGCAACACAACACTAGAACTACAAGGTGTCAAAAAAGCCCTAAATGACAAAACTCTAATAAATAGGCCCCTTGTTGGCCCCATTTTTTTAGGTCCCTTACTAAATAAATATTTTTTTAGCCCTTTATTTTTAAGCCCCTTCATATTTTTGTCTTTAATAGGGCTTAAGTGAAAGGCTCAAAATCTAACTTATTTGAAATAAAATATTTTATATTATAAAATCGATTTTTTCTTAAAACTGCTTTTTTCCTAAAACCGATTTTTTCCAAAAAAAAAAAAAACCGATTTTTTCAAAAAATATTAAAAACTGATTTTTTTCCGAAAATAAAAAAAAAAACTGATTTTTTTCGAAAACAAAAAAAAAACTAATTTTTTCCGAAAATAAGAAAAAAACCGGGATTTTTAGAAGAAAAAAACCGGGATTTTTAGAAGAAAAAAAAACGGATTTTTTTTCCGAAAAAATAAAAAACCGGTTTTTTCTGAAAATTAAGAAAAACGGTTTTTTCAGAAAATAAAAAAAACGGTTTTTTTCGAAGATAAAAAAAAACTGATTTTTTCAAAAAATAAAAAAAAACCGATTTTTTCCGAAAATACAAAGAAAAACCGATTTTTTCTGAAAATGAAAAAATTCGATTTTTTACGTTAATGAAAAAAAAAAATTCCGAAAATTAAAAAAAAAAAGCGATTTTTTCCGAAAATGAAAAAACCGATTTTTTCTGAAAATGAAAAAAATCGATTTTTTTAGAAAATAAAAAAAACCCGATTTTTTCCGAAAAAAAGAAACTCGATTTTTTCCTAAACAATAAAAAAAAAAAACCATTTTTTTCGAAAATGAAAAAAACCGATTTTTTCCGAATATAAAAAAATCAATTTTTTCCGAAAATGAAAAAACCTATTTTTTTCGAAAATAAAAAAAAAAATACCGATTTTTTTCTAAAATAAAAAAAACCTATTTCTTTCGATTATAAAAAAACCGACTTTTTCCGAAAATGAAAAAAACTGATTTTTTCCGAATAGAAAAAAACCGATTTTTTACGAAAATAAAAAAAAACTGATTTTTTTCGAATATAAAAAAACCAATTATTTCTGAAAATAAAAAAATCCGATTTTTTCCGAATATAAAAAAAAACTTATTTTTTTTCGAAAATGAAAAAATCGATTTTTTTCGAAAATAAAAAAAATGATTTAAAAAAAAAAAACGATTTTAAAAAAATTGATTGAGAAAATCTATTTTTTTTAAAAAAAAGTCAAATTTTAAAAATGTTAGGGATTTTGGGGCACTACTTAAATTTTAGGGGTCCATAATTTAGGAGACTTATATATTTTAGGATTCATTTATTTTTAAAATTTTAGGTCCTTCAATTTTTTAGGGCCTTGAAATTTAGACCCCAACCCTTAAATTGACACATGTAACTACAACAACAAACGGTTAAGGCCAAAGAGGCCATACTAAGCAAGGACGGCGAACATAAGGATTTGTTTGTGTCACATGTTATGCCTAGCAGGATGTGTTGTTGGTTATTACAGTTTTGTGTGTAAGGTTTTAACTTGTTACCCCACACTTATACTTGACACTCTCATAATTAGAGTACTTTTACTATTATATTCTTTTGTAGATATTGGAATTTTTTAAAATTTATCCGTTTTTGTTGGAACTTTATAGTCTGTATCGAAATTTTTTTAAATTTTTATTTTTTTTACCGCATCAAAGACACATGTACCGTGATTCTAGAATTTCTAATATAAACATAATGAAAATTGTAAAATTTTCAATAAAAACAAATCAGAAATGGTAAAATTTCCGGTAGAGATATGAAGTGTTTTACCAGAAATTATGAAATATACGGGAATTACCACAAAATTTCGGAAATTTTAAAATTTCTGATGTGTCACAGAATTTCAAAAAATGCTGAAATTTTTGGTATTTTTTATAGAAATTTGTTCAACTTTTTCTTGCATAACTGATTCAATTAAAAAAACTATCTGATATAATATATACATGTAATAAAAACCGTGCAATATTCAAGATTACAAAACAAATTAGGATGATTTCCTAACTTCATCTTTCGGATGCCTAATATGTCCTGCATATGTTGATTTAAATGCTTTTGCATCTTCAGTACAATTCTGTCTCCAACGGTCAGTGATGGGAGGCAATGGACTATCAGGTTTCAACTTTACCTGAACCCAATGGTTGTTGTTGACACAACCAACAACAATGATTTTATCCATGCTCGTATACATAGGTGGAGTTAAGGTAAGAGGGAAAAATGTAATGTTAAGTCTCTTTGACAGGGAGAAAAATACGACATTGTATCTACAAGTAATAGGGTAACCCATATCAGGATTCGTAATCCATTTATTAATGCCCTGCACACCCAAGTGTTTTACTCGTAAAGCATTCCTAACTTCAGAGACTGTGCCATTGAACAAATTGGAAAACAATTGAGGGTGTTGATGAACCTGAGTATCTAATTGCGTCTGAATCATAGGTCGTGACTCTTCGCTTCACCCAAGTAAAGTTGTAATAACCCGAAAACCACAATTCCCATCGTCACTCATATCAACAATGTCATCAATTATGGATGTAAGAAATTAGGAAATTGAGACAAATAAAGATGCCTCGGAGATGCAGTGGGTGGTTGACTTTGACCTGACATACTTAACAATTGACTTTTAGTTGGTTTCGTGCATGATCTCTTTGTAGTCTGACTCCTCTGCGACCCCTCAACATGCTTTCACTCTCTTCACCCTTTTTACTTCTTTTATTCCTCCTCTTTGGCTTGTACTTCGTCGGCGGTGGATACATAGAAGTTGTGGATGGATGTGTTAATTCATGAACCTTTTTTTTCATCACCCTTTGGCCTACAATATCCAAAGTAATGAAATATGTCTTTAACTCTTTACACTTTGCTTCTAAATCCAATTGTGTGCCATTTTCTTCATGATTGAAATCATGCTCTTCAATGTGTAATTTCTTCAAAAAAAAATATGAATTGGTTCTAAAGGAACAGGTTTGCCTTGTATTTGAAAACCGAAAGTTGACACGCACAAGGTAACCCATGTGTTATTTTAATGAAGCAGCTAGAAGCATTTTAGATTGCACCAATAAATTTGACCATTTCTAGTTCCTTTCCAATGTTCGTATGCATTGTCTTGAAACATAACTGTGCAAGTTGGTATAGAATGAAGTGTTATACCAATGCTCAATGTTGACACTACTTTTTTGAAACGAGACCCTGATTGAACCTAGCTGCAACTTCAACATGGTATTCACAGCATCCCAACTTCGGCATAAATCGCCCCGGCTTGTAGTCAACATGTTTTTTAATCTCCAATAAGCATACTCCACCTTAAAAACCAAAAATAAGAAATATATGTTAAATTATGGTTAGTAATGTAACAACATCAAAATGATGCCTGTGTACCTGTTCGTTGTTGTGTTTCCTAAATGAGTGACTCTGTTAGTCCAAGCAACAACAAACCTTTCTTTATAAGGTGTCAACCATGTTTCTTTCACATAATTAACAAATAAAGAAATATCAACACAAATAGTCTCAAAGTGCTTCAAGTGTTCGACGAACTCAGTTTCTCTATTAGCATACATGATGTTGTTCCAAATATCCATGACATGTTATTGTCTTACTGATTTAACATACTTTTTACATTTCTTACTAACCTTTTTTGAAAAATGGAACGAACGCAACAGGTGAGTTGAATTTGGAAACACAATTTCCATGGCATTCATCAACGCAAGTTCCTGGTCTGTTACCACGGCCTTCGGTAGCAAATTCTAAAAAAAAGAACAAGTCTTTGGTCTTCTCTAGTTCCCATTTGAAGTTCTCCTCCCTTTCATGTTTCAAATAGGAAAAGCCTACCGAAAACATCAACTTTGTTGACGTAACACCAACAATCTCAAGCAATGGTAGTCAGTGCATGTATGATCACGACGCACGTAATCAAAAATCTGATAAATCAAAGTATGTCAAAAAGATATCAAAAATCAACATCTAGACATTACCTATTTGTCTTGTATGTACAATAAAAAATCAACATCAAATGAAACATATTCAACAACTTCACTGAATCAGGATGTGTCCAAAAGATATCAACAACAACATTTGAGTCTTCCCTATTTCTAGTCCAACACATGTATTTTTCTCTATGAATAAGACTCAACATTTTCATTTCCGTCAATGGACCTCTCTTGCTCGCATTTTATGTAGCTCTAGCTTTATACACCTGAGTGTCACTGGTGAGGTTTTCTGGATGTTTGTTTTTCAAAGCAGCAACTCTGTATCGTGGAGCCATATTGTACTTCGTCATGTCATTCACAAACTGTTTTCATGAACTTTTAGACGACCCAATATGTCATGGCCTTTTAAATCCTTAGATAGTTTATGATTGTGCAACATACACCTAACTATCACCTTCTAACTGCTAGCATTTGGCACAGATCTCAACCTAAAAGGACATTTCACTTTCATACTATAAATGTCATCTGAGGATTTATTGCTTTCAAATGCATTCTTTCTTTTATAATTTCTTCCTTTCTCACAACCCATAATCAATTTACCTTTCCTACTCCGCTTCTCATTTGCAGCATTAGAACAACAGTCACAATAATAATACCATGTTGTTTGCCAATATTCTGAGCCCATGCTACTAATGCAGATCGAGACTCAAATATCGGTCATTTATATCATATAAAAAGTATAATATCAATATCATATAGACGGAAAAATATTTAAATTAAACTTGTTACATAAAAAACATAATCTGTCAGTGGTGAAAAACTTCGTAAAATCTATACACGAATCAGTAGAAGACCCTGCTGACTCTGGATCACACAAATAAAGCTTTTTTCTGTTTTCTGCACTGCTATCAGAAATTTGGATTATAGGGAAAAAATTTGCTATACCGAAAACTTTGAAATTTTTGGTATTCCGAAAAATGTTAATTTTTTAAAGCTTTTTATTTTTTTTGGAAATTTCAATAATATTTTGTATGGGTTTTAAGATTTCTTAGGAAAATACCGGAATATTTGAAATTTTCGGTATTTCTTCACTGGATATTTAAAAAAGTCCGGTAAACATGTGAAAAAATACGTACCGAAAATTTCTTTTACACTACCGAAAATTTCATTTTTAAGATGTTAGTAAAAGTGAAAATTTTTGAAGAAACATAAATTTTGATTCATAAATAATAGCAAGGACATTCTCAAAAGTGTTGGGGTGACAACTTAAAATCTTCTCTAAAATAAATAAAAAATATTTAATAATATGGACGGTTTTTATCATAAGAAAAAAATTATTTTTCAAATTTAGTGAATAATTAATATCTTTAAAAAGCATATATATATATATATATATATATATATATATATATATATATATATATATATATATATATATATATATATATATATATATATATATATAATAGAGACCGAAATGAATCTAATCTTAGTAATTTAGACAATAAGAAAAAGGAATAATAAAAACAATATATGATTGGATCATAGAAATGTTAAAATTTGTTTTAATTTTTATAAGAATTAAATTAGGTCACATTAATTTTTTTTATCAAATTAATTAAATTTAGTTTTTTTTGTAGTGATGAATAGGAAATATATAATAATAAATGTTTTTTATAAAAATTATTAATTTATAAAAATTAATAATTTATTTATATCAATATATAAATATAAATAAATATTATTGTCAAGTATTGAATCCATAATAAACAAATTATACTCATTTAACTCAAATATATGTTGAATGTTTTTCAAGTAATTCATGTGTTGTAACTAGTTAACACAGGTGTGTAACCGGTTACAGCAAGGACAGCAGTTCATCCAAGTAGCTGAGAAATGGAGTTTTTGTTGTTGTAACTGGTTAACCTGTGGCGTTAACCGGTTACCACTGAGTTGTATTTAATTTCATTGTCAAGTATAACCAGTTACAAGCCCAATTTTTGTACTTTTATGTTATTTCAGTTGATTGTTTTGATTCCCAATTGTAATGTAACCTTTGTATAAATGTATAGGATGCATTCTCATCTTAGGTTAATGCAATAATCACTTCTCACCCTCGATTTTCTCTCTCTCTCTCTCTCCCTCCCTCTCTCTCTCTCTCCCTCTCTCTCTCAATTCTCCTCTTTCACCCTCTGTAATACCCCAAAATTTGCCCTCTCTTTTCTTCATATCTTTGAGCATGAGTTTTCATTTGCATTGCATTGCATTCAAGCATAGAAAAACAAAGCATCAAGCATTTAGCATTGCATCTTGCATAAGGGCATGTGATCAGGTGATTCTCTAAGGTGTTGATCATCCAAGGAAGAAGACCAAGTGTTTCTCATAAGCTTCAAGGACCTCTTACATCATGTATCATCTCCATTTGATCTCACAAGTCATGGGAAGAGGAGAATTCACCAAGAAGATTGGACAGTGCATGATCTCCTATACAAGGCAGTCAAAAGTTGGGATCTGACCCCCAATTGAGCAAGCTCTTTGATTCTTTATCATCTCCAAGTGGCACATGTCATCATTGGTGGACATGATACACAACATATTCAGAGGAATTTGAATTTGGAGGATGTGTTATCTCCTCCTAACCAGAGGGTACTAAAACTGAGGTTTGCCATAAAATCAGTTTATTTCTGATTTTTTGGGCAATACTTGATCTCATGGTATCCCTTATGTCCTCAAGTGTCTAGTGATGGACGATTGCCCATCCATTTGTTTCAGAAGATTTTCAATTGATCAGAAATTTCAAAATCAGGAGAATTGGGAATAAAGTCAACTGTGCAGTGAAAAAATCAACTCCTGACTTTTTGAGGTCAACATCATGATTTTCAAGTCAAATATGGTCCATGGACAAGATTTGATCAAGAAATGTTCAAGGATTTATGAAAAATCAAGAATGTGGAAAAGTTGCTATTTTTGGAAATCTAGGTTTTTAGGAAGTTACCATTTTGGGAAAGTTTTAGCATGAATTCAGCCATCTTCCAAGCCAATTTCCATCTGGATACGAGCTTCATTTCAATTTTCCTCAAACATGAAAGTTGTAGAGCTTGTTCCAAGCTTTCCAACCATGTAAAGTTTGTCTCATTTGGATTATTTTTTAGAGAGTTATGGTGTCCCAAGTTGGAATCTTCAAGTTGTAAAATGTGAAAACTTAGAATTTTTTCTAAGTTATTCTTGGGCAGTTTTATGCATCAATGTTCATGCTCGAATTTTATCAACTTCCAAGCTTTGAATTGAGAAAACTCTAACATGAAAGTTGTAGTATGAAGTTTTCTTTTCAAAATGAGCACAAGAATCATGGTATTTGAGTTGTTATTGAGTGAGTTATGTTTCCTCAAAGTGTGACATTTTCACCTTGTCAAGTTCAAAACTTAGAATTTTTTCTAAGTCATTTGTGGCAGATTTAGGGACACATTTCCATGGCCAATTTTCACAAAGATCCAAGCCTCAATTCCATTTGTTTTCAACACCAAAGATGTTCCATGATGTGTAGGCTTTCCAATGGAATTCAATTGGTACAATTTGGATTAGAACTCATGGAAATATCATGACATGAAGTGAGCTGCCCAATTTTGTTATAAAGCATGGCATGGTGTATTTCTTAGCATGATTGTGAACATTTTAGCAGCATGTTATGCCTCATTTGTGCACCACGCGTGACTTCACCAAAACCCTCCCAAAATGACCAAACAACACACCATAATTCTCATGCATGCCATGCATATTTTTTTACCTTTTTGGTGAAAAGAAGCAGAGGTACCTTCTAACTTCCCTCTCACATGCCTCTCTCCACACCTTGTTCACACTCTTCACTCAAAAATCAATATCAACACACCCTCCCATTTTTGCTAAACCGTGCCCTCTCTCTCTTCCAATCTTGGCCAAAAATTCCAAATAAACCATTCCACATTTCAGGCCCATTAAACACTCCAAACCCATCATATTTAAGCAACACAAACCCTAAGAACTCAGTGGCTGCTCATTGTGTGAGAACAAAACCTTAAAGTTCACTTTCTCTCTTAAAAAAACTTTCAAGATTCGGATTCTACTCACAAGAGGCTCTTTCTCCCCATTCTTGCTTCCATCATCATCTTAGAAGTCCTAAAAGGCTAGAAGGAGGGTGCTTTTGAAGCTTTGGAGCAAAGGTAGAAAGTATCAAGAGCTCCATTTTTGGTAATCTTTCTTCAACTCTTTTCTCTCATGTCTTACATGTTTTGAGAATATTATTTGCATATTTGGATTCTTGAGTTGATGCATAAGATGTTTGTATGGTTGTTGTTTTGATTTGTGAAAGTTGTGCACCATGACCCTTTTCTTTATGGCCATTTTTGAGGGTGTTAGAGGCTTTAAACTTGAAAACTAAGTTGATTTTTGGATTCTACGCGAAAAACTGGAGGGGGGTGTCTTCGTTTCCCCATTTCCGACCGGACCAGCCGCCGCCGGCGGTGGCCGGCCGGACGGCGCGGTTGCCGGCGAGCTACTGCAACTCTCACGTTGCACTGTTCACGTAACATGTTTATGCATGAAGATGGTGATTTGGCTGATGGATAGTTTTCCTTATTTTATTTATTAATTTTGTCATTTAGTGTTTTAAAAAAAAGATGACTTATTGATGTAGATGTCACATAACATTTGTTACATTTCCTTATCACTTTCATTTTTTTTAAAAAAATAAATTCTGAATACATGACATGTTCCCATGGGCCCTCACGAATTTCTCCTTGCACCCCCCTGTACCGGCCCAACTTGTAGCTTCTTTGTTTCATTTGCTAATGCACCCTCCATTTAATTCACTCTTTTATTTTCTTTTTTTGTCTTTTTTTATTTTTCGTCACCCTTTTTTTATTATTAAAAATACTTTCTCTCATCAAAAAATTCTAAAAAAAATCATGTTTGTATTTTGATGTCTTATTTAATTTTCTATGAATTTTATTTTCATTTTGCATTTATTTTCGTAATTATTTCTGATTTTATTTTCCAAAGTGTCTTCTATGTTTACCCTTGTGATTAGTGCTTATGTTTGATGACTTTTCCATGCCTTATTGAGTTGATCTTTTTGCCATGTCTTGACACTTAAATGAGGAATGTTTTTATGTCATGTTTCTGCCTTGGTGATCACTTTTGTTTGCTTTTCATAGGAGTTTTTGATGCCCCTCGATCATTGTTCGGTTATGTGCATATCTTGACTTGTGGAACACCTTTGAACATGTTCTTGAGCTAATTCTGTTCCAATATTTTTTCACATGTTAATTGGATGTTTAAAATTGCCTTGGATTATTTTTTGGGAATTTATTGAACCACTTTGCTATTTTTGGTTGATTTTTACTTGTGGTTTGAAGTTGATTGAAGCATGCTTAGACACTTGACCTAGTTTGAGTGCATTTGTTTACTTGTGATTGATTGATGCTTGAGATGATTATATGGTGTGATCATGTTCTGTTTGATCTTGTTTGGGGCTTTGGAATCATCTTCGTTGATTCATTTTCCAATTTGATCTTGATTTTCTAAGTTGGTGTTGTTTGACTTGAATTTTGTGGTATGTTTGACCCAATCTTGTGCAATGCTCCTTTGTATGAAACAACCAATGCATGAGGCCTTTTGTTTGACTTGTATGACATGCTTTAGATTCTGACCCTCTTGGTTTAATTTGCTTTATGTGACATGTCCTCACTCTTTGCTTCACATGTCCTTTGGTTTGCTTGCATGAATGATAAGTGGATGTCTTGTCTAATTTTGATGCATGTTTGGAATGTGTTGTTTAATGATTCATCTTGTGTGACTTGAGTTTGATCTTGGTATGTTGTTGATGCATATGCTAATGCCCTCTTGAGTTCATTACTTGGTTTTCACTTCACATGTTCATTTTGGGATGATTTGTATGATGCATGTCATTATCGAATGTTTGTTGCTTCTTTGGCTCATAATGCATCATGATGTGAGATACTTTTGTGTGTTTGAATTGATAGATCATGAGATGTCTTAAGTTCTGACTTGGATTCATGTTCATCTTATTTTGTCCATTTCATCTTTGTGTAAAGTTCGTTGATGCTTAATTGTACTTCTTATGCAAGTTCACTTGCATCCTTTCTTGTGTGCTTTCACTTGTGTACTTGAGATGTGCTTGTATGATCTTTGAAGCATGTTTTATGATGTGATTTGGATATGATGATTATGATGTGCTTGCTGCCTCTTATTGTATCTCATCTCTCTTTCTTCTTCTTCTCTTTTCTTCTCTTTCACTCTTTCACATCCCATGAATCTCAAGACTTGTCTAAGTCTTGGATTCCTTTCCCTTTAGAGCTACCTAGTCCAACTTAATTTTTGATTAAGCTTGGAGTAGGATTAGCATTAGGTTTTAGTTAGGCTTCCTCTTTCAAACCTCACTAACCATAGGACCTCCATGCATGATAACGTTAGGACCCTTAGTTTCCCCTTCGAGTTTCCTTTGCGTTTTCTCTTCTCATCTTCAAGCAAAAAGTAAAAAATACTTAATAAAGGAAAACAAACATTGTATTTAGGCCTTTCATGCAAGAACAAGATAGTGAGGGATCTTCTCTCATTTCCTTGGAATGTTTAGCGTGCGTCCCATCTCGGGTCGTTATGCGAGGCATTCGATCTTACATGAGGGACTTAAATACGATACGCGTTACAAAACACAAAACAATCAAAACACTTCTTTCTAAAAGACAAAAACAAACAATAACGTCTTTCCTTCGGGAATTCTTTTCTCATCTCACTCACTCTTAACGTACGAACGTGCTCCTACTCGTTCTCTTGCAAGATGGTAACGCACTCGGACCAGCGAGCCTGCAACACCTGAGCTAGAACGTTAGCCGTTCCCTAAAAAACACAAACAAAGCGACCCTCGTTGAGGGGAACTACGTCGCTCTGATTCTCATGTTCCCGATGAGATACGTAGGCAGTAGGGTAGGGCCCATTCGAGCACTTCTTTTATTTTCCCTACATTTGTTTCTTTTTCTCTCTCTTTTCCTTTTCCTTTTTTTTCGTTCCTTTCCCTTTCCAGTAGCAGTGGAGCTCCAGTTGACGACACCCTTTGATCGAGACAAGCAAGCGTGGATCCCATCGGGTAGGATGGACGTGAGGGGGTGCTAATACCTTCCTCTCACGTAACCGACTCCCGAACCCAGTTCTCTTGGTCGCAAGACCATGCTCTATCCTTTTCCCTCAGGTTTATGCGATGTTTCCTTTCCCTCTCTTGGGATAAATACACATTGTTGGCAACTCTGTTTCGGTGCCACTTTCGCGTTTGTACTAGGATGAAAATCCCGGGAGCGACAGCTGGCGACTCTGTTGGGGACCGAACCCAGAATCTCTGGTTTCCTTAGCGAGACAATCCTAGCGCTTGTCTGTTTTTCTTTCATTGGGTGTTTACTGTACTTTGCTGTATTTACTGTTTTACTGTATAGTTATTTACTATTTTTTGCTGTATACTACTGTATATTACTGCATTTACTGTATTTTAGCATTTTTTCATTTCATATGATGTATTATGCTGCACTGCTGTACTGTTTTCTGTTTGGTGGGATAGGGGTATTCTGAGAGATAGGCCCAATGCCCAGGCCTGAGTGCACTTAGGATTAGCGTGTTTCATGTCCTCTCGCGTTCCATCTCGGTTCGAGGAGGGAATATGAAACACAATCTGGATGTGGTTCTCTCTAGAGAATTCTGCGTTGTGGATTTCCCACGATGGTAGAGCTATCTGGAAGGGCTGCTAAGTCTGGATGACCTGTTAGGATGACCCCTCTTTGTTTTGAAGAGAATCAGCAGACGACCTCTTTGATTGGCGGTAGCATTGTATCCTTCGGGCTGAATGTGCTATTGCTTCTCAAACCTCTGAAGCTGAGGATCTTCCATTTTGGAGAATCAGTTGAGGCCTTCTTGATCGATGATGATGCTAAACCAGAAATGGTGAACGTATCATCATTTCTCGACCTGAGAGTCCGGGATACTGAACATCCTAGTACCTACCTGTGAGATTGGGGGGATTGTTTATAGGTGCGCAGGAACCTTTGACCGTCAGAATACCCGGTTTTCTTATTTGTTCTGGATTGGTTACTGAAGTTTTGATCCTGATCAACTCACATTTGGTTCTGTGTTTGTTATTGGGTTTCTTATCCTGGGGTTGTATATCTCACCAGATTCAGATTGCAGTACAGTGGGTTCAGCAGTATTTGTGCAGCAGTGGTCACATGCCCTTGCATACATATCATCATTAGCATTCTTGCATTTAACCCTCATGTTTATTCATTTGCATGGTACACTTCCTTTCGATTCCGGTTGACAGTTCTTGTTGCGGTTATGGAGACTCCCAGGAAGAACAATGTACACTATAGTTTCTTCGACACAAAGGTGGGACAGTTGCGAAAGATGATTGCTCTTATTACTCCAGACCATGTGGGTATGTTTCGGAAGGCTTATGGGGAGATTATGACTGTGGTTGTTGACTTGAATGCTTCGGAAAGGAGTGTCATTCATACGTGCTTACAGTTTTATGACCCACAACTAAGGTGTTTCACCTTCTCGGATTTTCAGTTGGGCCCAATGCTAGAAGAGTATGCTTTGCTGCTAGGTGTTCCTCTCAAGTACCAGATTCCCTTCAACTCTGACATGCGCCCTCCAAAGCATGAAGAAATAGCTAAGGCTCTCCATATGAGCGTGCCTGTGGTAGCAGACAATCTCACCACCAAAGGAGAATTATCTGGTTTTCATTTGGACTTCTTGGCTGCCAAAGCTGAAGAATGTGCTGCTAAGTCTCAGTGGGAAACCGTTTGCGCAATCCTGGCTTTGAGTATCTATGGAATTATACTGTTTGCTGATGAACCAAAGTTTGTGGACATGAGTGCAATCCATATTTTTGTAATGAAGAACCCCGTACCTACCCTCCTGGGTGATTTGTACTATTCTGTGCACTTCAAGAATGAGAAGAAGCGAGGAAGGTTGGTTAGATGTTGTGCGCCTCTGTTCCATAGGTGGCTTATGGGTCATTTGCCAAATTCAAAGGCCTTTTTGAATCCTCAGCCTGCAAAGAACTGGGGTAAGAGGATGATTCAGTTGACAGCAAAGGATATCCGTTGGTTCAATCAGAAAACGATTGGGGGAGATTTCATTAGCAGCTGTGGAAGACATCCTAACGTGCCACTCTTGGGAGTAAGGGGTTGCATTAATTATAACCCTGTTATTCTTAGGAGACAATTAGGATTTGCCTTAGTAGAGCCTCCAAGGGACAGTGATTTGGAAGAGTCTTTCTTTTTCCCTGTGAAGGATAACCTTTTGTTGGTAAGGCAAGTGGCTGGAGCTTGGGGTAATCTTCAAATGAAGGGTAAAGTCATCTTCGGAAAGTACAACAATGTGTCTTCCTCTCAATATGACGCCTGGTTGAAAGGAAGGGTTCAGATTACTCTTTTGCCGTTTTCTCAGGAAAGACCTTCAGATCCAGTGGAACCAGTGACCATGATAAGCATTGCCGAATATGACAAGCTTAAAGCAGAGTTGGATAAGACTGTCAAAAAGAAGGAGAAGCTAAGTGAAGGACTCAGAAAGACACTTTGTGATAAGCGTAAGGTCGAGTATGAACTGCAGAAGCTGACTGAGCTTCACGAGGCCGATAAGAAAAGAATTGCCGAAGACACTATTTATATTCGTAAGGTCAAACAGAATGAGATGGCGCTAAAAGAGGCGTGTAAGCGCATCAATGAGCAGGTAACCAAGTCAGAGAATGCCCTTGCCAAAGGCCAACAGAGGTGGGATGAGTTTTCTGAATGTCGGAGGGAGATAGAGGCGAGAATCAGGGCTGAGAACGACGAGTTGAGGGAAACTTTGAAGAGCAAAGAAAGTGAATTTCTACAACAACTAAGTTCAGCTAATCAAGAGATCGAAGACCTGAAGACCCGCGCCGGAGTAAAGAGAGCCAAAGAGTCAGCTGCCAAAGATCAAATCCGAAAGCTAGAAGAAGCCGTCAAGTTAAGGAGCCAATTTATCAGAGGTCTCACGGAGCGCCCAAATGATCTAGTTACTGAAGCGCTTCTCAAAGAGGTCCAGGAAGATTTTTATGGGCTCAGTGTTTGATTTATTTTGTTGCTATTCTAGGAATCACCATCAGGCTTGTTGATGGGTTTCCCTTTTGTTTGTATTCAGACTTTTTCAGTTGTATTTGTCCGAAAACAATTTGTATTTGACTGTTCCACACATGGCCGTGGGTTTGTTTTTCTTGTTATTGAGAAAGATTCTTCGTCAGATTATATGATGGGTATTCACCTCTGGAATTCTGTCACTGTTAGCAACTGCGGGGATATGCGCTCTTCTCTTTTGATCAAATTGGAATCGAAGGAAGGAATGCCTCAAAATGAATAAACATTGCATTGCATCGCATATCATGTTGCATTCTGTTGTTTGTTTTCAGGTACCTGTCGCAGGAGATCTCTAACCTTTATTTGGTTTCAGGAACTATAGCTGAGAATCATATTCATCGTTACTCAACTCGAAGAAATCAAGCAAGGATAATGGATCAAATGCAGAGTGATTTGGCTGATATGAGGGCACGAATGGACCAGTTCATGACTCTCATGACTGGTATGGCCGAAGCTCAAGAAAGACTGAGGCTTCTGGTCGAGCTTCCAGAAGCCACGCCTGGGGGTAATCAGAATGGCAATTCACAGACTCATGGCACTCCTCCTCCCGTTGTTGTCAATCCCCCTCCTGGTGGTAATCTGGGTAATGGGAATAGCAGAAATGTTGGTGTTATTCAGGAAGATGCTCAGGAAGACCAATTTACTTTATTGGATGCTGATGTGGGTGACAGAAGATATGATGAACAGGCAGAGAAGATAAGGGCTATGGAATGCAAGAATTCCATGGGCATTGATGTTACTAGTCTGGGTTTGGTACCAGGGGTCAGGATCCCTCCAAAATTCAAGCCGCCTACTTTTGATAAATATCAGGGTAATACGTGTCCCCAGACACATATCCAAGCTTATTTTGGGAGGATCTCAGCTCATACAGATGATGAGAAGTTATGGATGCATTACTTTCAAGACAGTCTGGCTGGAGCTTCTTTGACCTGGTATATGAAATTGAACAGAGCTGCTGTAAGAAGTTGGAAGGATCTGGCTGAAACATTCCTAAAACAGTACCAGTACAACATTGATATGGCGCCCAATCGCACTCAATTGCAGGGGTTGTCACAGAATGCTAAAGAGACTTTCAAGGAATATGCACAGAGGTGGAGGGAAATGGCTGCACAGGTTCAACCTCCTTTGCTGGATAGAGAAATGGCAGACATGTTTATGGGCACCCTGCAAGGGGCATATCTTGAAAGATTAGCTGCTTGTCCATCAACCGGATTTGCTGAGATAGTGATTGCTGGAGAAAGAATAGAGAGTTTGTTAAAGCTTGGAAAGATTCAAGATGTGAGTGGGGCTGGCTCTTCTGGGACAAAGAAACCGTTTGTTGGTAGTCAGAGAAGAAGAGAAGGAGATACAAATGCTGTGTTTAGAGGACGAGGCAGAGGACGTTCTCAGGGTTATCACCAGGTAGGTGCAGTGACAATCCCAGCACCGTCGGTTTAGCAACAACAACCCCAACAGCAGGTTCAGCAGCAACAACAGCAACCTCCTTTCCAACAGAGGTCTAGGCAGAGGGATCGTAAGATTGACCCTCTCCCTTTGACTTATTCTACATTGCTACCACAGTTACTCCAGATGAAGTTGGTTGAGCTCTGCACTATGAGGCCTCCTGCCCCTGGCAACTTGCCTCCTAATTTTGATGCTAACGCACGATGCGAGTTCCACTCAGGTGCTCAGGGGCACTCCATTGAAAGATGTTGGGCTTTTCATCATAAAGTGCAAGACTTGATTGATGCCAAGGCAATCAATTTCTCTCGGCCTCCTAATATTATTCAGCACCCCATACCTAATCATGGTGCGGCAAATATGCATGCTGCGGCAAATGTGCATGCTATCGAAGATGGAAAGCGATTGAATTTGGTAGCAGATATCAATCAGGTAAAGACTTCTTTGTTGGTTGTAAAAGATCGTTTGTTGAAGGGACAGGTGTTCCCGGGCTGTAATCAAGGTTGTTCTGAGTGTATGAATCAAGAGAATGGCTGTGATAAGTTGAAAGCGGATTTGCAGAATCTGATCAATGAAGGATGTCTACAGTTTGACAGGGTTGTGAAAGAGACTGACGAGGTATCAACTGTGACCATATATTATACTCCTGCTGAGATCCAGGTGCCTGCTAGTACAGTTCCTGTAGCAAGTGTTGTGCAACAAAGACCTAGTCCTGTTACCATCATGGTGCCAGGACCAGTTCCATTTATAACTACACAGGAAACCCCGTGGCACTATGGGGCAGACGTATATTATTCTCCCGCTGAGATCCAGGTGCCTGCTAGTACTGTTCCTGTAGCAAGTGTTGTACAACAAAGACCCAGTCCTGTTACCATCACGGTGCCAGGACCAGTTCCGTTTACAACTACGAAGGCAATCCCTTGGCACTATGGTGCAGACATATATTATGAAGGTAAAAAGCAAGAAGTTGGGTCATCGGCCGGTTCGAATATTGATAATGTGGGTGGTGTAGGTGGTTTTACAAGAAGCGGAAGATTGTTTACTCCCCAAACTTTGCGCAGTGATCAAGAAGCTGAAGCTGCTGCAAAAGCTAAAGGAAAACAGGTGGTCGAGAGTGTGCCTGTACCTGAAACTGAGAAAAAGATTACTTTTGATAATGAGATGGAAGAGTTCATGAGGATAATCAAGAAAAGTGATTATAAGATTGTTGATCAACTAAATCAGACCCCTTCGAAGATTTCAATTTTGTCGTTGTTGATGTGTTCTGACGCGCATCGGGAGGCTTTGTTGAAAGTGTTGAAGAGCGCGTGTGTGCCACAGGAAATCATTGTTAATCAACTGGAGGGTGTAATCTCCAATGTTAATGTTAGCCATGGTTTGGGCTTTACAAGTAGGGATTTGACTGCTGAGGGAAGAAACCACAATAAGGCTTTGTACATCACAATGGAGTGCAAAGGGGCAGTGTTGTCTCATGTACTGGTAGACACTGGTTCCTCACTCAATGTTTTGCCTAAGAAGGCACTAATGAAGCTGGAGGTTGATGGTTTGATCTTAAGGCCGAGTGATTTGATTGTCAGAGCATTCGATGGGACCAAAAGATCTGTGTTTGGTGAAGTAGAGTTGCCCGTGCAAATTGGACCGCAGGTGTTCAAATCCATATTCCATGTGATGGACATACAACCTGCGTATAGCTGCTTATTGGGTCGCCCTTGGATTCACGCAGCTGGGGTTGTTACCTCTACCTTACACCAAAAGCTGAAGTATGAGTTTGAGGGACAAGTCGTTACAGTGTGTGGCGAAGAAGATATCTTTGTGAGTCATTTGTCTACGTTTAAGTATGTTGAGATGGATGGAGAAATTCACGAGATGCTTTGCCAATCATTTGAAGCGGTGAATATTGACAATGTGCCTGAGTCTTCCTCTGCACCAGTTGGGGCTGGCACCTCCATTTCATCTTACAAACAAGCTGTAGAGGTCGTCAGAGCTGGCAACGCCCAAGGCTGGGGCAGGTTGATAGAGACACCGATGAAGGAGGACAAATTTGGTATTGGTTATCATCCTTCTATGACTTCAGTTGCGGAGAACAGTGGACCCATCACCTTCAGTAGTGGGGGGATTATTTACACCGATCAGTCTTGTGCGGCCACAGGAGATGGTATTGACAATGACAGTGACTGGGACAACTGGGTACGCCCACGTGCCCCGGGACAACAGTTGCAGAACTGGTCTGTTGAAGAAGTCGTCCGAGTTACTCTTCAGACAGAGTAATTTTTATTTGTTTTCTAACCATAATGCATGTCAAAATCTTGCGCTCTGCCCAAGGCGTATAGATTCATTTGTAGGGCCACCCTGTTCACATTTGCAATTTCAATCATTAATAAAGGACGTTTTGCATTCAAATTTTTGTTCTCTGTCTTTCAGTTTTTATTTTTGCACAAAAATAATAAAATGGCAATGTTTCTTTTTCTTTTTTGTTGTTTTAAAATAAATTCTGAAATAAAGCATGAACCCGTTCGTGCAGACTCGATCCTCCGGAATCCATTGATAATGATTTTGCTATGGCTATGTATGACTTTGACAATCCGATTTATCAAGCCGAAGAAGGGGATGAGAAGGATTGTGAACTCCTTGAGGAACTGGCCAGGTTGTTAAAACAAGAGGAAAGGGTCATCCAGCCTCATCAGGAGACTGTAGAGGTCATCAATATTGGTACCGAGGATGGTAAGAAAGAGATCCAGATTGGTGCCTGCCTGCAAGCAGATGTGAAGAGGGCTTTGATTGAGTTGTTGTGTGAATATGCTGACATCTTCGCCTGGTCGTATCAAGACATGCCAGGGTTAGATACTGATATTGTTGTACACAGGCTGCCATTGAGAGAAGAGTGTCCGCCAGTCAAGCAGAAACTTCGTCGGACTCACCCCGACATGGCCATAAAGATCAAAGAAGAAGTTCAGAAGCAATGGGATGCAGGGTTTCTTGCAGTGACTCACTACCCTCCCTGGGTTGCCAACATCGTGCCAGTACCGAAGAAAGACGGAAAGGTTAGAATGTGTGTGGATTATCGAGATCTCAATAGAGCTAGTCCGAAAGATTATTTTCCACTGCCACACATTGATGTACTGGTCGACAATACAACTCAGTTTTCAGTATTCTCGTTTATGGATGGTTTCTCCGGGTACAACCAGATTAAGATGGCACCTGAAGATATGGAGAAGACCACGTTCATTACTCCGTGGGGTACATACTGTTATAAGGTGATGCCTTTTGGGTTGAAAAACGCAGGGGCAACGTATCAGCGGGCAATGGTAACTTTGTTTCACGACTTGATTCACAAAGAGATTGAATGCTATGTGGATGACATGATTGCCAAGTTGAGAACAGAAGAAGAACATCTTGTTAACTTGAAAAAGCTGTTTGAAAGGTTGAGGAAGTTCCGCTTAAGGTTGAATCCAAATAAGTGCACTTTTGGGGTGCGTTCTGGAAAGCTGCTGGGTTTCATTGTGAGTGAAAAAGGATTGAGGTTGATCCTGCCAAAGTGAAAGCAATACAAGAAATGCCTGAACCGAGAACGGAAAAAGAGGTTCGTGGTTTCTTGGGTAGATTGAACTACATTGCAAGGTTCATATCTCACCTAACAGCCACGTGTGAACCAATATTTAAACTGCTGAGAAAAGATCAGACGATCAGGTGGAATGATGATTGCCAATTGGCATTCGATAAGATAAAAGAATACTTGCAGGAACCTCCAATTCTCATACCTCAAGTTGAAGGAAGACCTTTGATAATGTATTTGACAGTGCTTGAAGGTTCCATGGGTTGTGTTCTCGGTCAACACGACGAGACAGGTAGGAAGGAGCATGCTATCTACTACCTGAGCAAAAAGTTCAATGATTGTGAGTCTCGGTACTCAATGCTTGAAAAGACATGTTGTGCACTTGCATGGGCCGCTAAGCGATTGAGGCAATATATGATTAGGCACACAACCTTGTTGATTTCCAAAATGGATCCTATCAAATACATTTTTGAGAAACCAGCGCTAACAGGCAGAATTGCACGGTGGCAAATGGTTTTGACAGAGTATGATATTCAGTACACTTCTCAAAAGGCCATCAAAGGAAGTGTCTTGTCATACTATCTTGCGCAATAGCCGATTGATGATTACCAACCCATGAAGTTTGATTTCCCTGATGAGGATATCATGTTTCTCAAAGCTAAAGATTGCGAGGAACCACTCCTGGAGGAGGGGCCAGACCCTGAGTCCAAATGGAGTCTGATGTTTGATGGGGCCGTCAATATGAATGGATGCGAAGTTGGAACAGTTCTTATCACGCCGGAAGGTGTTCATATGCCTTTCACTGCCCGAATAACTTTCGGATGCACCAACAATGAAGCAGAATATGAAGCTTGTATATTGGGGATCGAGGAGGCGATTACTCTACGAATTAAGACCCTTGATATCTTTGGTGATTCAGCTTTGGTAATTAATCAGGTAAAAGGGAGTTGGTACACGCACCAAGCAAATCTGGTTCCGTATAGAGATTATACAAGGAGATTGCTGACATTCTTTACAACAGTGAAGCTGTACCATATTCCTAGAGATGAGAATAGGTTTGCTGATGCCTTGGCCACATTGTCTTCTATGATTAAAGTGCAAGGGTGGAATCATGTGCCTAAGATTGAAGTGTCTCGTCTTGACAGGCCTGCATTTGTGTTTGCTGTTGATGCAACGTCTGATGACAAGCCATGGTTTCATGATATCAAGTGTTTCTTGAAAAGTCAAGAGTACCCGCCAGGGGCATCTACTAAAGATAAGAAGACGTTGAGAAGGCTGTCTGGTAGTTTCTTCTTGAATCAGGATGATGTGCTGTATAAACGGAATTTTGACATGGTTCTGCTCAGATGCGTGGATAGACACGAAGCAGACATGTTAATGCAAGAAGTACATGAAGGTTCTTTTGGTACCCATGCCGGAGGACATGCAATGGCTAAGAAATTGTTGAGATCAGGATATTATTGGTTGACAATGGAGTCAGACTGTTGCAAGTACGCCCGCAAGTGTCACAAATGCCAGATCTATGCAGACAAAGTGCACGTTCCTCCAAACCCGTTGAGTGTCATGTCCTCTCCTTGGCCCTTTGCTATGTGGGGCATTGACATGATCGGAAAGATTGAGCCTACTGCTTCAAATGGCCATCGTTTCATCTTGGTCGCCATTGATTATTTCACCAAATGGGTTGAAGCTGCATCTTATGCCAATGTCACTAAGCAGGTGGTAGCTCGTTTCCTGAAACGGGATATCATTTGTCGCTATGGAGTGCCCGAGAGAATCATTACTGATAATGGTTCTAATCTGAACAACAAAATGATGGCTGAGCTGTGCCGGGACTTCAAAATCGAGCATTACAATTCCTCTCCATATCGCCCGAAGATGAACGGCGCTGTGGAAGCGGCCAACAAGAATATTAAGAAGATTGTGCAGAAAATGGTTGTCACATACAAAGATTGGCATGACATGTTGTCGTTTGCTTTGCATGGGTACCGAACGTCAATGCGCACGTCCATTGGGGCAACCCCATTCTCACTTGTATACGGTATGGAGGCAGTACTACCGGTTGAAGTTAAAATTCTATCCCTCAGAGTCATGATGGATGTCAAGTTAGACGAGGTCGAATGGGTGCGCGCCAGATTTGATCAGTTGAGCCTTATTGAGGAGAAGCGACTGGCAGCTGTATGTCATGGGCAGTTGTACCAACGGAGGATGAAGCAGGCATTTGACCAGAAGGTGCGTCCTCGGGTTTACAAGGTTGGAGATGTGGTACTCAAAAGGATCCTTCCTCCAAGTACAGATCACAGGGGCAAGTGGACTCCTAACTATGAAGGTCCATTCGTGGTTAAGAAGGTATTCTCGGGCGGAGCCTTGTTACTTACAACCATGGATGGCGAAGACTTTTCATCCCCTGTCAACTCAGACGTAGTCAAAAAATACTTCGCATGAATAGACCCGCTGGACAAAAAAAAGAAAAGTCCAGGCAAAAAAGGGCATCCCGGCGAACCACAAAAACAGAATAAAAAGGTTCGGGCAAAAATTAGGGATAATAAATGAAAAAATTGTACACCCGGTGAGTTGAAAATCCGCAAGGACGACTCAGGCAAAAAAGGGTGTCCCGGTGGATCGAAAACCCGAAAGGGCGGCCCACGCAAAAGAGGGATTTAAGCGAACGACTACGATCTGAGTTATCTGTACTCCATCGTCGTTTCAACAACTGACATTCTAAAGGGCAGGAATCGGTCTGATCATTCCTCAGAAGGCAAGGTCGGAGAGTTTTGAAGACATACTGGCCATAGCAGAATTGAAACTCAGTGGAACGCCGTTTTCACATTGCCATTAGGATAGTTTCTTTTCTTAATTTTCAGCGGTCACCTCTTTCCAGGGATTGCTTCCTGATGTAATTGCCTATTCTGGGCCTTTTGATCAATAAATTGAATTTCAGTTAAAAGCTTCTTATTTTTTTTTACTGCCTTGTTTGCAAAAACGTCTGAATTTTTGATAAAATATTGCATTTGAAAACATGGTGGCTTCACAGTAACACATGCAGAATATATTTAGAGTTACTTTGAATGTTGAATAATCCTGGATGGTGGAATCAAACCACGCAATATTCCGGGGCATGTGTGTGTTTTCTTTTGTTGCAGGTAACAGATTCAGATGATTTTAACACAAGACAGATAATCACTTATTCCCACGCAGGAGACTGGGGCAATTATGTTCAGGGAAGAGTTCATTTGTTACCCTTTTGTCACAACATTTACTGGTTGAGTCCATCTTTCGGTCGACGGTCGTTCACGACGTCTCGATGTCAGAGAATTGAGTTCAACTGGGTATCGTTGCATCTTGTTAAGTCAATTTTCTCATTCAGTATTTCCAACAGTGGCAAGCTTTTCTGTGTCAATAACGGTTGCGAATCCCCAGTAGAGTTGTTTCGCAGACGCTGAAGTTGATGGTTAATCCCCAGTGAAGTCGTCAAGAGTTTGAGGACATTTGGTCTCCTGTAAAATCCTCTTATGAAGTTTCTTAAGGTAAGTCCTGTATCATGGAGCAGGAAGCCAGTTGTTGATCCTCCCAAGCATGGGGCATTTTGAATTTCCCCCGGCAGGAGATGTTCCAGATTCACTATCCCCAGTAGAGTTGGAGGACGTTTGGTCTTCTGTAAAATCCTCTCAAAGAGACGTTCCCCAGCATGAGACGCTTCAAAGCGGTTCTCCCCAGCAGGGTATTGTAAACTCATTATCCCCAACGGAATCGTCAAATAGAAAGTTCGCCTAACATGAGGCATTGTGACACTTATCCTAAGCACGACGGTCTTATTCATCAGCAGACTATTATGGAGTTGCTTTGGGTTTCCCAGCAGATGTCTAGGGACTCTTTCCCAACAAGTTGCAGTGACATGTTCTAACCAGGATTTGTATATCCCCGGCAGAGTAACCTTGATTCCCAGCAAGATCGTATCTCTGATGATGGTATCCCCACAGAGTTCAGCATTGAATCTTGTCGACAGTATTCCCCAGCTGAGTTTATTATTTGGCCCCACAGAGGTTTATTGACCAACAAAATATATTCCTCAGCAGAGTGATAGTGTATTCTTTCCTCAGCCGGTTTAGAAAGCTAGTTCTCCCCACAAAGGATCTCAAGTTTGATAGATCCTCAAACAGAGTTTTAATGACTTTTCTTCCCCAGCAAGACGTCATGCAAAGAAATTCTCATCCCCAGCGGAGTTGCTGTGACCAGAATCCAGCCCCAAGCAAATAATGCCTGGCAGAATCATCATATCCCAAAGTCTAATTTATTTTTGGCAGGTCTGACAGTTCGAAACAGACGGATTATTCATTCATTTTCCAACAGAGATATTATCCTTTCAGGAGTCTCCGAGATCAAATCATGGATCATTGTTCCTCGGCAGAGTCAGCAGAGATGTCTGACACAGATGCAGAGAGTAATCCAATTTTGGAATCATTGTAAAGTCCAACCGTAGATTGGCGAAAGGTCCATCCAAGGGTGGCAAAGCAAGGCAAAGTCCAACCGTAGATTGGCGAAAGGTCCATCCAAGGGTGGCAAATTCTTAAAGTCCAACCGTAGATTGGCAAAAGGTCCATCCAAGGGTGGCAAATCATTGCAAAGTCCAACCGTAGATTGGCGAAAGGTCCATCCAAGGGTGCCAAATCATTGCAAAGTCCAACCGTAGATTGGCGAAAGGTCCATCCAGGGGTGGCAAATCATTGGAAAGTCCAACCGTAGATTGGCGAAAGGTCCATCCAGGGGTGGCAAATCATTGGAAAGTCCAACCGTAGATTGGCGAAAGGTCCATCCAGGGGTGGCAAATCATTGGAAAGTCCAACCGTAGATTGGCGAAAGGTCCATCCAAGGGTGGCAAATCATTGGAAAGTCCAACCGTAGCTTGGCACAAGTCCACCTGTAGTGTGGCAAGTCAGTAGTCGTCTAACTCCTTTTAAAAAGACCGCAGCTAAGTCCAACCGTAGATTGTCCAAAGACCATCCAAGGGTGGCAGATCATCAGCAAGTCCAACCGTAGATTGGCAAAAGTCCCCCGTAGTGTGGCATCTCAGCTGCAAAGTCCAACCGTAGATTGGCAAAAGTCCACCCGTAGTGTGGCAGGCCAGTAGTCGTCTGGCGTTGTACAAAAGACATTGCAAAAGTCCACCCGTAGTGTGGCAAGCCAGTAGTCGTCTGGCGTTGTTTTAAAAGACATTGTTAAAGTCCACCCGTAGTGTGGCAAGCCAGTAGTCGTCTGGCGTTGTACAAAAGACATTGTTAAAGTCCACCCATAGTGTGGCAAGCCAGTAGTCGTCTGGCGTTGTACAAAAGACATTGCAAAAGTCCACCCGTAGTGTGGCAGGCCAGTAGTCGTCTGGCGTTGTATAAAAGACATCTCTCCCGGTGGTTTTTCTTCTCATCAGAGTTTTTATTCAAGCAGAGTTCATTTGGTTGGGTTTATTTCCTTTTTTTCTTCCCTGCAGAGTGCAAATTTTTGGGGTTATTGTCAGTATTCAATCTCTCCATACCTTGAAAGGCTGACAGCAATCGCTATCATCCGTTCAGGTCTACAGTGATTGAATAGGGGCAGCTGTAATACCCCAAAATTTGCCCTCTCTTTTCTTCATATCTTTGAGAATGAGTTTTCATTTGCATTGCATTGCATTCAAGCATAGAAAAACAAAGCATCAAGCATTTAGCATTGCATCTTGCATAAGGGCATGTGATCAGGTGATTCTCTAAGGTGTTGATCATCCAAGGAAGAAGACCAAGTGTTTCTCATAAGCTTCAAGGACCTCTTACATCATGTATCATCTCCATTTGATCTCACAAGTCATGGGAAGAGGAGAATTCACCAAGAAGATTGGACAGTGCATGATCTCCTATACAAGGCAGTCAAAAGTTGGGATCTGACCCCCAATTGAGCAAGATCTTTTATTCTTTATCATCTCCTAGTGGCACATGTCATCATTGGTGGACATGATACACAACATATTCAGAGGAATTTGAATTTGGAGGATGTGATATCTCCTCCTAACCAGAGGGTACTAAAACTGGGGTTTGCCATAAAATCAGTTTATTTCTAATTTTTTGGGCAATACTTGATCTCATGGTATCCCTTATGTCCTCAAGTGTCTAGTGATGGAAGATTTCCCATCCATTTGTTTCAGAAGGTTTTCAATTGATCAGAAATTTCAAAATCAGGAGAATTGGGAATAAAGTCAACTGTGCAGTGAAAAAGTCAACTCCTGACTTTTTGAGGTCAACATCATGATTTTCAAGTCAAATATGGTCCATGGACAAGATTTGATCAAGAAATGTTCAAGGATTTATGAAAAATCAAGAATGTGGAAAAGTTGCTATTTTTGGAAATCTAGGTTTTTAGGAAGTTGCCATTTTGGGAAAGTTTTAGCATGAATTCAGCCATCTTCCAAGCCAATTTCCATCTGGATACGAGCTTCATTTCAATTTTCCTCAAACATGAAAGTTGTAGAGCTTGTTCCAAGCTTTCCAACCATGTAAAGTTTGTCTCATTTGAATTATTTTTGAGAGAGTTATGGTGTCCCAAGTTGGAATCTTCAAGTTGTAAAATGTGTAAACTTAGAATTTTTTCTAAGTTATTCTTGGGCAGTTTTATGCATCAATGTTCATCGCTCGAATTTTATCAACTTCCAAGCTTTGAATTGAGAAAACTCTAACATGAAAGTTGTAGTATGAAGTTTTCTTTTCAAAATGAGCACAAGAATCATGGTATTTGAGTTGTTATTGAGTGAGTTATGTTTCCTCAAAGTGTGACATTTTCACCTTGTCAAGTTCAAAACTTAGAATTTTTTCTAAGTCATTTGTGGCAGATTTAGGGACACATTTCCATGGCCAATTTTCACAAAGATCCATGCCTCATTTCCATTTGTTTTCAACACCAAAGATGTTCCATGATGTGTAGGCTTTCCAATGGAATTCAATTGGTACAATTTGGATTAGAACTCATGGAAATATCATGACATGAAGTGAGCTGCCCAATTTTGTTATAAAGCATGGCATGGTGTATTTCTTAGCATGATTGTGAACATTTTAGCAGCATGTTATGCCTCATTTGTGCACCACGCGTGACTTCACCAAAACCCTCCCAAAATGACCAAACAACACACCATAATTCTCATGCATGCCATGCATATTTTTTTACCTTTTTGGTGAAAAGAAGCAGAGGTACCTTCTAACTTCCCTCTCACATGCCTCTCTCCACACCTTGTTCACACTCTTCACTCAAAAATCAATATCAACACACCTTCCCATTTTTGCTAAACCGTGCCCTCTCTCTCTTCCAATCTTGGCCAAAAATTCCAAATAAACCATTCCACATTTCAGGCCCATTAAACACTCCAAACCCATCATATTTAAGCAACACAAACCCTAAGAACTCAGTGGCTGCTCATTGTGTGAGAACAAAACCTTAAAGTTCACTTTCTCTCTTAAAAAAACTTTCAAGATTCGGATTCTACTCACAAGAGGCTCTTTCTCCCCATTCTTGCTTCCATCATCATCTTAGAAGTCCTAAAAGGCTAGAAGGAGGGTGCTTTTGAAGCTTTGGAGCAAAGGTAGAAAGTATCAAGAGCTCCATTTTTGGTAATCTTTCTTCAACTCTTTTCCCTCATGTCTTACATGTTTTGAGAATATTATTTGCATATTTGGATTCTTGAGTTGATGCATAAGATGTTTGTATGGTTGTTGTTTTGATTTGTGAAAGTTGTGCATCATGACCCTTTTCTTTATGGCCATTTTTTAGGGTGTTAGAGGCTTTAAACTTGAAAACTAAGTTGATTTTTGGATTCTACGCGAAAAACTGGAGGGGGGTGTCTTCGTTTCCCCATTTCCGACCGGACCAGCCGCCGCCCGGCGGTGGCCGGCCGAACGGCGCGGTTGCCGGCGAGCTACTGCAACTCTCACGTTGCACTGTTCACGTAACATGTTTATGCATGAAGATGGTGATTTGGCTGATGGATAGTTTTCCTTATTTTATTTATTAATTTTGTCATTTAGTGTTTTAAAAAAAAGATGACTTATTGATGTAGATGTCACATAACATTTGTTACATTTCCTTATCACTTTCATTTTTTTTTAAAAAATAAATTCTGAATACATGACATGTTCCCATGGGCCCTCACGAATTTCTCCTTGCACCCCCCCTGTACCGGCCCAACTTGTAGCTTCTTCGTTTCATTTGCTAATGCACCCTCCATTTAATTCACTCTTTTATTTTCTTTTTTTGTCTTTTTTTATTTTTCGTCACCCTTTTTTTATTATTAAAAATACTTTCTCTCATCAAAAAATTCCAAACAAAATCATGTGTGTATTTTGATGTCTTATTTAATTTTATATGAATTTTATTTTCATTTTCCATTTATTTTCGTAATTATTTCTGATTTTATTTTCCAAAGTGTCTTCTATGTTTACCCTTGTGATTAGTGCTTATGTTTGATGACTTTGCCATGCCTTATTGAGTTGATCTTTTTGCCATGTCTTGACACTTAAATGAGGAATGTTTTTATGTCATGTTTCTGCCTTGGTGATCACTTTTGTTTGCTTTTCATGGGATTTTTTGATGCCCCTCGATCATTGTTCGGTTATGTGCATATCTTGACTTGTGGAACACCTTTGAACATGTTCTTGAGCTAATTCTGTTCCAATATTTTTGCACATGTTAATTAGATGTTTAAAATTGCCTTGGATTATTTTTTGGGAATTTATTGAACCACTTTTCTATTTTTGGTTGATTTTTACTTGTGGTTTGAAGTTGATTGAAGCATGCTTAGACACTTGACCTAGTTTGAGTGCATTTGTTTACTTGTGATTGATTGATGCTTGAGATGATTATATGGTGTGATCATGTTCTGTTTGATCTTGTTTGGGGCTTCGGAATCATCTTCGTTGATTCATTTTCCAATTTGATCTTGATTTTCTAAGTTGGTGTTGTTTGACTTGAATTTTGTGGTATGTTTGACCCAATCTTGTGCAATGCTCCTTTGTATGAAACAACCAATGCATGAGGCTTTTTGTTTGACTTGTATGACATGCTTTAGATTCTGACCCTCTTGGTTTAATGTGCTTTATGTGACATGTCCTCACTCTTTGCTTCACATGTCCTTTGGTTTGCTTGCATGAATGATAAGTGGATGTCTTGTCTAATTTTGATGCATGTTTGGAATGTGTTGTTTAATGATTCATCTTGTGTGACTTGAGTTTGATCTTGGTATGTTGTTGATGCATATGCTAATGCCCTCTTGAGTTCATTACTTGGTTTTCACTTCACATGTTCATTTTGGGATGATTTGTATGATGCATGTCATTATCGAATGTTTGTTGCTTCTTTGGCTCATAATGCATCATGATGTGAGATACTTTTGTGTGTTTGAATTGATAGATCATGAGATGTCTTAAGTTCTGACTTGGATTCCTGTTCATCTTATTTTGTCCATTTCATCTTTGTGTAAAGTTCGTTGATGCTTAATTGTACTTCTTATGCAAGTTCACTTGCATCCTTTCTTGTGTGCTTTCACTTGTGTACTTGAGATGTGCTTGTATGATCTTTGAAGCATGTTTTATGATGTGATTTGGATATGATGATTATGATGTGCTTTCTGCCTCTTATTGTATCTCATCTCTCTTTCTTCTTCTTCTCTTTTCTTCTCTTTCACTCTTTCACATCCCATGAATCTCAAGACTTGTCTAAGTCTTGGATTCCTTTCCCTTTAGAGCTACCTAGTCCAACTTAATTTTTGATTAAGCTTGGAGTAGGATTAGCATTAGGTTTTAGTTAGGCTTCCTCTTTCAAACCTCACTAACCATAGGACCTCCATGCATGATAACGTTAGGACCCTTAGTTTCCCCTTCGAGTTTCCTTTGCGTTTTCTCTTCTCATCTTCAAGCAAAAAGTAAAAAATACTTAATAAAGGAAAACAAACATTGTATTTAGGCCTTTCATGCAAGAACAAGATAGTGAGGGATCTTCTCTCATTTCCTTGGAATGTTTAGCGTGCGTCCCATCTCGGGTCGTTATGCGAGGCATTCGATCTTACATGAGGGACTTAAATACGATACGCGTTACAAAACACAAAACAATCAAAACACTTCTTTCTAAAAGACAAAAACAAACAATAACGTCTTTCCTTCGGGAATTCTTTTCTCATCTCACTCACTCTTAACGTACGAACGTGCTCCTACTCGTTCTCTTGCAAGATGGTAACGCACTCGGCCCAGCGAGCCTGCAACACCTGAGCTAGAACGTTAGCCGTTCCCTAAAAAACACAAACAAAGCGACCCTCGTTGAGGGGAACTACGTCGCTCTGATTCTCATGTTCCCGATGAGATACGTAGGCAGTGGGGTAGGGCCCATTCGAGCACTTCTTTTATTTTCCCTACATTTGTTTCTTTTTCTCTCTCTTTTCCTTTTCCTTTTTTTTTCGTTCCTTTCCCTTTCCAGTAGCAGTGGAGCTCCAGTTGACGACACCCTTTGATCGAGACAAGCAAGCGTGGATCCCATCGGGTACGATGGACGTGAGGGGGTGCTAATACCTTCCTCTCACGTAACCGACTCCCGAACCCAGTTCTCTTGGTCGCAAGACCATGCTCTATCCTTTTCCCTCAGGTTTATGCGATGTTTCCTTTCCCTCTCTTGGGATAAATACACATTGCTGGCGACTCTGTTTCGGTGTCACTTTCGCGTTTGTACTAGGATGAAAATCCTGGGAGCGACACCCTCTACATTTCAAATTTCTCCACCATTGTTCACCAATCTTGTGGTTCATAGTTCCAACATTTAGCATCAAGAGCCTGGTTTTGATCCACAAACACCTTGAAATTCTGGCATAGCAGACAGCAGATGTCCTAACACATGTCAAGACATTGTTCTGCATAAACATTTAAACGCAGAGGCATAAACAGCAGACTGATACCTTGAATATCAGAACTGCATAAACACAGATGTTACGACATCTGTTCTAACATGTTAATCAAGACTGAACTGTAAATTGCAGAATGATAAACAACATAGAATATGATGACCCAGTTCGGTGCAACTCACCTACATCTGGGAGATACCAATCCAGGAAGAAGAATTCACTATCAGTAGTATAGTTTTATGTAAACAACCTCTGGTTTACAGAAAGCACCCACGCTAACCTATCACTACCCAATGAAGACTTTATCATTAGAAGTCACATCTAATTGATAAGAGAACCCCCTCTCACTCCCTAAATCACAACTTGTGATTATCCAACAGTTAATATCTCATAACTGTATCATCCCTATTGAAAGACACCCCCTTCTAACACAATGTTCAGTCAAGCATCTTTGACCAACAAGTTAACTTGGATTTGCTTCAAAGCTTCATCCAAGAACACTACACGATTCATTGCCTATGGGCTCCTGAATCTGTACAAGTACCTATGTCTACCACACTGCATCAAATCGATACAGAGGGAGACTTACAAGAGAAACCTACGAATCTCAAAACCCTAAACCCTACTTTACAAAAATAGGATTCCTAAGTCTATGTCATCCTCTCTCACTATTCTGCCTAGGTCTTGGTCTTCTTTTAGTCTTCTGCTGAGTTGGGCTTCATATCTTTGATCCTTGATCCATTGCCAATCGCGCCTTGAATCTTTGAACAGATTTAAACAAAACCTGCTATGACAGTCATGATGTCGAATCTTCATGCTGTGATATTCTATTCAACATCTTTAGTCTGGGACTGAAACCTTCATGTTGGAACATCTTTCCCAACATTATGTTTTACCAAAATTTAGTCAAACTCTTGGAGCTTTCAATCTCCCCCTTTTGACAAATTTTGGCTAAAACATTCTTCAGCCTGATGGTGCATGCAGTGGAAAAATACTTGAAGCAAGTACTAAGGAAAAGAATCAACTCAAAATCATTAAAATTCAGAGAGAAATTAATTTTTGAATCAATTAAATAAAATAGTAAAAATTCAAAAATTCAAAAGTTTGAAAAAGGGCGCCAAGAACACCTTGTTCTTGCCCGCGTGCCCTGTTTTTGGCTGATTTGCATTTTCTCATCAATCTCACTGAATACTTAATGAAATCACACAATCCACATATTAATCTGCTCGTTTTCAACTCACGATCATGTCTATGGTCTTTAATTTCATTTATTCTAAGTATGGAATAAGAAATTAAAGAGAAACCTCAAGAACCCTAATTTCTGCATGAAGGCTAAGAAATTCCATACACGATTCATACAAAGCAATCAATGGAGGGGAAACACTCCATACATGATTACGAACATATGGTAAAATTATTGTGCGAGGAAATATGCATGAATCATGAGATGACCAAGTTTAGGCTTACCTCTTGCAGCTGGTGATCGAGTTCTAGGTTGGAGGTGTTACAACTTGGTTCCAATGAGGTGAACAACTTCCTTAGGTGCTATGGAGTGTGTCTGAACACTTGGAGTGGATTGAATTGAGCTGGAGCTTGATTTGGCACCTCAACTGCAAATCTGTCAAAGGCTTGTGCAGATGGCTGGTGATTTTGTGAAATTGGTGTTCCAGATGTTATGTGAGGGTTTGGATCACTTCTATACGTTATATGTGAGGTGTGTGTGTGATTGGTTTGGTTGGAATTACTCTCAAACTCAAAACTCGATAGTGACTTGCTTTAGAAGACAAAATTGGAGTGAAAGAGGTGATTTTGAGGAAAGCATCAGTTTGGGTGCTTTGGTGTACTCAAACTGATCACAAATGAGGTCTATTTATAGTGCAACAAGTTTATTTTTGGTTGCAATAGTGTATGGCAACTAGTACAAGTCTGTGGCCAATTGTGATCACATGGAATCTCAAGTCTCCTCTAGCCATTGACTTGAGGTTAGAGCACAGGCCTAAGGTTCTTTGGTTCAAGGATAAGTCTTGACTGAACTTGGATAACATTATCTTGATAAATGTCACCTCTATGCATCAGTTAAATGCTTTGAAACAAAATTGAATATTTGAGGCATCTTTGAATTTAGGAGTGTCATGCCTAAACATAGCTCCATGGACTTGTGAGGCTGGTAGATCAGTGTTTGTCCCTTGGTTGTTCCCTCTTGAGGTGTGCAGATGGATAACCATGCTTGTTGTTGCACAATTTGATCAAATCGAGCCCTTATGCACAAATCTGCCTTGTCAAGACAGTTTGCAGCAAGGCATGTTGCAGCTATCATAACTCCTAGCCCAGGTGGAGTTTTCTCATGTTTTGGGGCTCATTGGAAAGCCCTTATATGATATAACACATGTGTGATCATAGTTTGTCTTGAAACTATTTGGATCCAATTGGCAGATTGCGGCGGTTATTTTTGCAGGTTACGACGGTTAAAACCGCTGTAATTTGTAAGTCACGACGGTTGCTGCACTGTCGCAGAAACGTGCGTCGCGAGGCCGTATCGCGTCGATTGTGAAAACCGTCACACCAACTGTCGTTATCTCTCACGACGGGTAGGGAACTGTCATAATTTGCATTTTGCGACGGTTCCAACCGTCGTAAATTTCCATTTGATTTTGTTTTTATTGTTGATTACGACGGTTCCAACTGTCGCAACTTTCTGTTCCATAGTTACATCTGCAGGTAAATCCATAGGAAATTTCTTTTCCACGGGTAAATCCGCAGGTAATTTATTTTTAAAATTAAAAAAAAATTGTTTGTAGAAATATGAACAGAATGGAAAAGAAAATCACATATATTCTTCATTCAACTAAACATATATATCATATTACATTTATACAAGCATCATGTCACTTTATATGTTGGAAGCTTATCATATTACAATTACATTCAGATAAGGAATCAAATACATTGAAGAATATTTTCACGCTAAGATGATGATGCATTGTGCCCTTGAGGAATACTTTTTATCAGCCGTAGCTTCAGAACCAACAAGAGGATTGCTAAGTGTAGCTTCAGAGTTGTCCATCAGCATATCAAATGTTTCCTCCAAATCAATTGGCTAGTTGTCTTCTGCATCACCAGCATTGACAACCTGGTTATTGTGATGTGATTCAGAATTATTCAACTCATCTTTCTGGAATTCTTTGGTGTTTTCTATTTCATCTGCAATATCACTAGTAGACAGGGTTTCATATTCTAGCAATGATTGATTATTTATATGCAGATCTCATACATTAGCATGAGGGAAAGCTTTGTGAATGCCACCAATATGTTTTATGTTGGAATAATATACTATCAATATTAATAACAATTACAACATCCTTGAATTTTTCTAAAATCATACCCACTTTCATTCCTTTGGATAAATACACTAACTCCCTATTTTTACTAGCCTGGTTAACAAATTTGTCTCCTATGCAACCATATATACATGTGAAAAATAAAAAATACGGGAGATAAGGGCAACTCATGAAAAAATGATAAGCCTAATGGAAATCATGGGGACCAAGGAAAATTAAACAAAATTTACTCTAAAAATGATATTAATTCAAGGAAAAACTAAATTGAACTCATAAGAGCTTGAAAAATTTATTAAAATATAACAGGAGAATAAATAGATTCTTTTAGAGTAATTGACTTTTTACAAATGGGTAAGACCAAAATACTTATCGGTAGTCCAAGAATGTTAAAATCCCACTTTTAGGCTTCTCACGTAATAAAAATTTCATAACCATTTCACATAAAACTATCATAATCATTTCACCATTTCTGTAGAACTGGAGATTAGATTGCTTTCTCGATTCGATGCAGTTTCACAGAAAAGAGACCACAATGGCAGAATGTGCCAAGATTGTCTTTTTGTTATACCTAATTACCCTCTTTTGTTGTCCTCTTACTCCCTCCCTAATAATATTTGTCCATTGCTTGTTATAAGTTTTTAATTGAAAAATGCATATATTATATTCCTTAGGCCTAAAATACCTAGTCAGTGCTAACAGAAAATTTTGCTTGAAGTGAATAAGTGCAGTTCACACGATGCAGAGCGGTGATCCTATAAATACCCTCAAAATATGAAATAACAAGGTCATGATGATTTTGATCATATCAATAAGAAAAATGCTTACTCATGGAAGTACAAATCACACAAATCAATTGAATACTGACTTGAACTAGCACTTGTTGGTGTCCACTCAGCAGAAAACCAAGCAAGATGCGAACTAGAGAATGACTAACCGGACCAGAATTTCCAAAAAGTTGAGCATACTGAAATTCTGGTATCAGACGTGTGATGTTAAGGTGCAATGTCACAACAACACACTCTGCACAATGGACAAAATAAATAGCAGAATAACGCACCAAATTGTTCACCCAGTTCGGTCTAACTACCTACGTCTGGGGGCTACCAAGCCAGGGATGAAATTCACTACTTGTAGAATTAATTTACAGACTCAACAACCCAGTTGACAATCTCCTAAACTTAATTCCTACTAGTGACTTTCTACCTAAGAAACCACTTAGATATGAGAACACTACTCAATCCCTAAAACACTTCAAAGATCACACACTTTGAATACTACTACTTGATTTTGCTTCGCAGCTTTGATCAAGAACAACTCAAAATCACAATACCAATTCACTCTCGAATGGCTTACAAAACATGCACGAAGACACAAAACGACTCTCAGTCTTTGGCTCACTTTCTTCGTCCCTTTTTCTTTAGTACTGATGCGCTTTATATAGCTCTTTGAATTGGACTTGGACCTGCTACAATATCTGACCTGATTTGTTATTTAAAACTGAATATTCAAAACAGATTTTCTCCTAAAATCTTTTCAAATCTTCAACCTTTTAAATCTCCTACAAATCTGCACCAGATCTCTTATGCAGCGAAAATATCTATCCCAAGATATTCTCATCCAATGAGACTAACAGCTCTCCACAATTCCAGCTAATACGCGAACCCTAACAACATCACAACCTGATGTTATTAATTATGCAGATCTAATGTCACAACATCGCCATGTGAGATCAGACATCCAACTTCAGCAATTTAAATACTTAACACAGCCCAGTGTTAAGACTCAATGTTGTAACATCACCACCTTGACATCAACATTGAACATACTTTGTTTTACCAAAATTCCAGCCAATCCAAGAACTAACAATCTCCCCCTTTGGCTAATTTTGGCTAAAACAAACTCTGCACTCTGCACCTTCAGAGACTTCAGCAGCGGAAAAAAACTTCAATAATTTTTTAAAACATCAAGCAACATCTTCAATAAAGACTTCACAAAACTCTGCTGCAGCAACAAGTTCAACAGCTACACTCTTCAAACATTCAAGCAACTGCACATATTTCATTATTAGCAACAATTATCACTCCCCCTCAATGCAACAACCAGCATAACAGCTGTTCAACAATTACTCCCCCTTAATTTCTGCACTTCTGCATCACATCAGCAATCAGCTCAACAACTCCTTTGACAGCATTTACTCTTGGACTTTTGGCTTTTTTCTTTGGCTACTTCTCCCCCTTTTTAGCCACAATTAGACAAGCTTCAATCAGAAGCCCTATTAACTACAGTTAGTACTCCCCTAGCTCTCATTGTTAGTCTCACAGACAGCAAAAAGACATAACAAATCATAGAACAAAACGTAAAGAGTGCATAAACAGCACAATAATCAAGTTACAAACCAAGCACCTTAAGTGCTAACAAAAACAACATTGCAGAAACAAAAACTAAAACTACTAGAAGCAAAAACAAATAAGCTAGTCTTCTTCTGAACTTGCACCATCTGCACCATCTTGTCCTTCATCTTCAGAGTCAGCATGATCATCTTGTTCCAAAGATTGGATCATCTTCTCAATCTTTTCTTTTCTAGCCAGACTGGTATTAATCACAACATCCAAGTCTTTGCGGGTTACCTTCAGCTCTGCTAGCAAACCAGCCTTAGAAGTTTTCTTCTTGATACCTGCATTTGATGTTGAGACAATATCTGCAACATGACTTCCCATAAATAATTTCTGATGCAAGGATAATGGGGACTCCCTCTTGCATGCTTTATGAGCACAAGTCAATATTTCTGGTTGTTGACTCAGAACGACTCCACTAATGAGAGAAGGAAATGCTATAGGCATTTTAATAGCATTTGTTGTTACATGTTTTACAGTCTGATCAAATATGTATGTGCCATAGTCAAACTTTTTCTGTGTACCAACAGCATAGATAAGCCTTCCTAATCCCACAACTGTGGTGGTTTTGTGATTAGTGGGCACCCAGTTTGCAGCTCCAATTCTGTGTAGTATAGTATACTTCACACTCAGTTTTCAGACATTAAAAAAAACTTGTGGTAATATTTTTGAAACGAGCAAACATAGAATCTATGTTTATAAACAAATCACCCCCTATATTTCTATTTCCACAAAACCTTTTAAGAAACTAACATGAGTCAGTTGAGCAGCTGGTAGAACCCACCTAGCACAATATGATTCCTGCAAAGAATCAATCCAAAGCATGATTATATATATGTGAAAAAATAGAAAGTGGGTATACAACAAAATAATAATATACATGCTAGTCAAAGCATTGAATTTTCATTGCTTAAGTTCACTCAGAAGTACATACTTCTTAAAAAATAGTTAAGTTTCTCCTCCAACTACCATTTAATGATTCACACAATGTTTTAAACACTCGTCTAAAATTTGAATTATCATCAAGAACTTCATTTAATGATTCACACAATGTTTTCAGCACTTGTTTTGCTGAATTTATGTAAGCTATTGGCAAATTCTTTCTTGAATTTGTATTATCTAGTCTCTACTTCATTTGGCTAGACACAAGTAAATCGATTTTGTACTTCATTTGGCCAAACATACCATCATGTCTAACACACTAACAAGTAAAATGAGAAACACTTATAAGGGCAAGTCCTTCGGTTATCGGTCAACTAATAAACACCATTATTCTAGTGGAGGAACTAGAGACACAAACTCATGACAAACAAGCCATAATAATCAACACCATGTCGGTAAACATCGCATCCCACTAAACACCCAACACCAAAAACGGATCCCTCTATAACTTAACTAAAATCTGCAAAAACAAACCAAACAACTCACGCACAATTCATCAAATCCAGTTTCCTCACTTGATTCCTTTCATGTCTTCAAAAGTGTAGACATGCTTGTGTTCTGGTAAGAAATTTAGTCTGCATCAACTGCAAAGCATAATGCATCTCAAAAGGAATAAAATAATATACCATATTCATATTTGAATGTACTTAGACTTTTCAATGAACTACTTGATACTCGATAGTGAAGTTCATTAGTTGAATACTTGATACATCCTATTGAGTCTTCCATCTCTAATGTTCCTCAGGCCACATAGATGTACATCTATTGAGTCCTACAATGGAATTTATAAAATATAGTTCAGAAAAAAAAATAGGTTTTTAACCATCCTGCCATTCTCATATCCACATTAGCACGTGGATTAGTTTGACAATACTCATAAACAACAAAAACCATTCTTTACAAGAATAAGGTCAATAGTGGTTTGACCAACACCATTCTTTATAATCAATTGACAACAAATTTTAAGAAACATTTGCTTGGTACAAACTATAGAAGTAAATCTATTTACAAAATTTTAATAAAAACTAAAAACACAACAAGACCCATTACTGAAATAACCTTAAAATATAATAAAACCAGTGAAATTGAATCTTTAGTTTGATTCAAATACCAACTTGAAAGGAAAAAAAATTAGAGGAAAAATAAAAATCACCCATCACAAAAACAAACAGTATAACCTAAGGTTGAGATTGAAATTGGTAACGAAATGGGTACCTTAGAGACATTGAATAATAATGCTTGTGTATGTTAGACCCGAGCTTCTCAGGAATTCGACTACCATGATAAAGATGAGTGTGGTGTCAAACAACAATTCCCTGAACAAGGTTGTTGTTAGAGTGTTATGTGTTATTGATAGTTTGAAAGTGAGGAATTGATGTCATTGACAACTGCTATGGAGAAGACGGTAAAGAAGATGATATCGATGGAGGCTATAAAATAATACAATTAAAAATACGAAGAGACAGAAAAGAAACAAAGTAGGGAAAAGGAAGGAAGAGAATAATATTGAATCAGAAGAAGGAGGGAGAATTTAGATCTCTAAAATTTAGGTCAATTTTAGGGTTTTAAAAATGCATGGAAGAAAAAGAACTTGATGATAATGAAATTTATGGAATTATTTGTGCAGTTATGTGAAACTAACCACGAGCAAGTGAAATTGATCGAAAGCCTACTTTCTACAAGCACAGAGTGCGAAAGTTCAACATAAATGTCGCAAGAACTGCCGTAGTGAAAGAGTGGCGACGGTTTTGAACGAACTGCCTTAACTTTTTTGTCGCAAAGTGTAGTTTTTCTTGTAACATTGATGTTCAAGACTGCCAGCTTTGGCAGATTTTCACTAAGTGTTGGAAAAGTGTCATTTTCATAGTTTTTGTCATTTTGATTATTCCATAACTAAAAATTCATTAGGAATTGGAATGAGCTGTAGTTAAAGCTTTTGCAGAGTGTAATGAGAGCTACAAATCCAGCTTTGGACCAGCAAAAATGGTTGCTTGGATCTCAAGTTATGGTCCTTGCAAGTTGGTACCCTAGCCACTTTATTTCATAACTTAGAAAAATTCTAAGTTTTTTTATGGTTACCCCTTTTACAAGTTAACTTACTTTCTTTGATTTTTCTTGATGAATGATGATTCAAATCCATATTAACATTGTTTTAGGGTTAAGAACCATGGTTGACCAAAAATTCAAAAAGTCAAACTTTGGATTTTTGTACAGTTGACTTTTTATCGGACGAAATCCAAACTGTGCGATCCGTTGTGAAATCAAGCCTTTGACCTAAATCAAACCTAATGGATGGATTGCATAGGTGTTATAGGGTGTATTGAATCATGTCCCAAGGTTTGGGAGCATGTCCTTGTCAAAAGTCAAAGGTACAGTTGACTTTTTCCTCGAAACCCTAATTGTGGTCCTGATGAAATTGAAACTTGTGCATCAAGCTTCTTGGATCAATCCATTGTTGTAAACGGATCAATGTAGTGTATTGGAGACCCTTAAATCATGTCTTGAGGTCTTGGCTCATGTTTTGTCCCAAAAGTCAACTTAGGGGTGAATTAGGTCAAGAAACCCTAATTCCTGATTTTTGGTAAATGCATCCCCTGAGGTTAAATTGACTTGATGATTGGGTCCATGAGGTCCCTAGGAGTATCTTAAGTTGTGCTTTGAAGTAATGACTCATGCTCAGAGGAAAAATTCCATCCGGAGGCCTCAGTCAACCAAAACCCTAATTTGGTGACACTGGCGATCTTGAGGCTTGATCCACTTGGGATGTTGCAACCTTGTGCTTGATTCCTGATGTAGGAGTCCTCTTGATCCTTTATGGAGGTTTAAGATGTTAGATAAGTTGAAGATCATGTCATTTCTTGATTGACCCTTTGTCTAAGTGTCGGAGAGGGCTTGAAACCCTAATTCTTTGATTATGGTGAATGCTCAAACATCTCTGAGGATGTTGATGAGACATGAAAATGCATCCATATTGTGATGATGATTGGCACAATAATGGGAACTCTTAGTGGTCAAAATTTGGGGTATGACAGTAGTCTTAGAAGAAGACCCCACACTCAACCAATTATAACGAAATGTTCCCCAGGAAAACGTGTTAAACCAGGGGGTAGGAGTCGAACCATCTAAGGTCGAACCCCTAGAATTGAACAACCAATCCCAAGAGAACCAAGGGTAGTAATGGTGAATAGGAACCAGAATGTTGATGAAGTCGTTAATCAGGTTCGACGCGATGATATGGCAGCAGATAATAACCTAGCAGCCATGGTCGAAAGAATTATGGCTAGGAATGGGGTGAATATTGGCCTTCATAGGCCAAATTATACATCACCATTATCTGAGTATATTCTGCAAACAGAATTACCCCCTAGATTTAAAGTCCCTAAGTTCACTAAGTTTTCTGGGGATACTAGTGATTCCATAGTCGAACGTGTGGCTAGATACCTAATAGAGGCAGGCGAAATTGCTAATAATGAGAACCTAAGGATGAAATATTTCCCAAGTTCACTTACCAAGAATTCCTTTACTTGATTTACCACACTACCAGCAAATTCGATTCACAATTGGACTCAATTAGAGAGATTGTTCCATAAACAGTTTTATATGGGACATTCGAAGATAAGCTTTAAAGAATTGGCCAGCATTAAGAGGCAATTCTCTGAGCTAATAGACGATTACTTAAATAGGTTTCGACTACTTAAGGCTAGGTGTTTTACACAAGTGCCTGAGCATAAGGATCTCTGGTCCATCCATTAGCTCTCGATCATCTACGTTAGATATTGCGGGGTGTGCGAGCCTAATTAGCCATTTTCCTCCTATGAGAATCGGTCGGGGCTACTCTTCTCGCCCACCATCCCATATGATTCTACGGTCCTCATTGCAAAAATAAAAATACTATGAAATATGAACTACCAGATATTTTAAAAATACAAAAAATCATCATGATTTTCCCGGATTTTTTTAAATATCCAGTTAGCTATATCAAAATTTTCACTACCGATTTTTTTGAAAATTTTGGTATGCCTGTTTGCATTTTATTTGGTTTTTTCAAAATATTTGGTAAATACATGCATTTTTATCGGTTTTTTCAAAATATCTAGTTGAAAACATGCATTATATCGAATTTTCAAAATATTCGATAAAATATATATATTTTTACTAGAATTTTCAAAATATCCGCTAAAAAAACATTAATTTTTGCCAAACATTTCAAAAATGCCGGTAAAAACGCATGTTTTATACAAAAAAAAATTTGTAAATAAACTAAAAAAAACTGGTAAAATTGTATATTTACGTGTCATAAATTTGATAGTAATACAGTAAAAGTACAGCTTTTGGAGATACTCCCTCCGTCCCAAATTATAAGTCACTTTGTCAAAAAAATTTGTCCCAAATTATAAGTCACCTTACATTCCCAATGCAATATAAATGACATATTCCCCAATATACCCTCAAATATTTATTATTATTTATTCTTTCAACTCTTTTAATTTCTCTCTCCTATATAATTATGAGGGACATTACTGTAAAGTTATACATAATTTGTCTTTTCTATAAAGTAATAATTAAGTTTCTTAATTTGTGGAAAAAGTCCAAAACGTCTTATAATTTGGGACGGAGGGAGTAACATATTTAAGTGTGGGGTATCAGGTAAAAAATCTCAAACCAATGCAATATGGAATTGATCCATTTTTCTAGCTCTACCAGTTTGCATCAGCCTTTATGATAGGCAGTCTTGAACATTCCAGTCTGCTTCTATAATCATTGTTTGGTTGAACATGTGGGGTAGTCCGGCCGTGATACCAAGCCATCAAAAGTATTGGATTCTGGTTTGGCTGAAATCAGGGAGGGTTTCTTGTAAGTGGTTCTGTTGATCAAAGTGAACAAGAACAAATGCGTGTGGAAGGATTATCTCAGAGAATGATCTACTTGATTATTCTTGATCAGTTTTCCATTTTCGTATACCAGTGATGAGTTTGGAAAACAATCTGAATTTTGAAGCTTCGCCCCAATCTTTATCATTTCGCTGGATTGTAAATTACGATACAAATATCATTAGCAAATGCACGCTGAACAGAATTACCCCTGGACCAATAACCTTAGAAGCTACGTCAAACGTCATATTCTTCCAAATGGAATGTGTCTCGGCAACAATCTAGTAATTTTCCTTCCAAATAAGAGAGGCTTTTGATATCTATATTATTGTAAATGTCCAAAACCCAATAGTGGGTCACCAAACTTTATTGTGATGTTAAAAGGAAAATCGTAGAGTTGTCAAGGAAGGGAATTATTTCATGTTTTATGAAGCTAGATTTTCACGTGAGAAAAAGATTTCCTGCTCCCATCGTGGTTTCCCTTCAATCTTCATGCTTTCTTACGACCTTTAGTGGGCTCAGTATGCTAAGTGGCGTACGTAAATAATATTTTTTTATAGGGCCACATTATGTGATCACATGCCATCAACATTTTTATGAAAAGCCACAAAATGGATTTAGCTGGCAATATTCTTCCCCACTGCTGTCATTTCTCACTTCAAAGAATGCCACGAAAGGGGGGCATGTATCGAAAGATGACTAACCCTACTATGAGATTATAATTTAAAGACCAATTGTCACAGATAAGATTATTTCCTTCATAGAGTTTATAACATAGTAAACAGCTGCCAAGAAACAGATTACCTTTTTTTTTCTCTTTTCTTTTTTTCCCTTCACTTCGACCCCAGGATAAGCATATATTATGTAAACATAGTAAAAAAAAGTAAGTCTTTCTACAACTAAACCGAACAGTGGTAGTAGAGTTTCTGATGTTTCTTGGCCGTCCTAGTTACTTTCCACAATCAGCTACTATGGGATCAACATTAGAAATACAACCTCCCACCCATGCAGAGCAGGAAGGGAGACAGTAGTTATAATTAACACACAGAACTGCTACCGTTAAACGGTTAGTGATTACAAACAACATTGCGAAAGTAAATGGGATCAAGGTCATCATATCAGTAGTTACCATCTTCCAAGTGTAGTCATTTCTATCGGTAGTAAGCCTGCTGATAAGTGGGTGCCAAAACATTTCCATAGCCACCATAAGCAGGATAGTTCATGGGCGGGGTTGGATAAGAAGCTGCAATAGCTGGTGCTGGCTCTGGTGAATAAGCATAGGATGGACTTCTGCTGCCATACATGTGAGGTGGTGAAGGATAAGGTGGTAGAGCAGCTGGGTATTGCCCGTGAGAAGGAGATCTAACAAATGTAGGAGCAGCAGCAGGGAAAGATGATACATATGCATTAGTCAAACGCCCAGCTTTGGCAGGTGGCATATGGCCTCCATTGCTGTTGCTTGCTCTTGTTCTTTTATTGGCAGGGACAACAACTTGTTTCCTTTTCTCAGGCTTGACCTTCTCCAACTGTTCAAGTCGCTTCTTCAGACTCTCAGCAGGAAATTCAAGCTCAAGTTTGTATTCTTCTATGCATTTAATCACGGCCTTGAGTGCAGACTGCTCCTTTCTTGCAGCTAGATACTGGGAAATTAGATTCAACATAAAAAAAAAAACATCAGTTCAAATAGTAAACCTGCTTGTAATAACTCAGGAAAATGTAATGGAAAACCGTGTTACCATTGCAGACTTTTTTTCTCCCAACTAATAAAAAAAGAAGCGCAAATTTATGAGATAAACCAGAAACAAAAATCAGTAATTACTAACTAATAATAAACACACTGCAACCTAAAGAATAACCCATTTCAACACTAAATTCCCTTAATTCACACACAATTCTCAGGTGAAACCTTCCTAAGCTGCATATTCTATACAAGTAAACCTAGGAAACAAAATTCAGGACTCAATCAAACACACATTCACAAGAAAACAGAATCTGTGATACTATTTATGGAATGTACTATTTATAGCAATACCAAGTGCGCCTAATACCTAATAAGAAATCGGAATTAAAATGAAATACATACTACTCAATGACAAGCATACAAGACACATCTTAGTTTAACCTCCACAAAATTTAACAAATTTGATAGATCATAGTTTTTATAGGTTACTAAATTAAAATAATGAGAAGATTACCACAGCTCGTCCTGCATTATTAGGATCTTCCAAAATAGATGCAGCGACTTTCTTAGCATCCTTCAAGAAAGATTTGAGAAGTGGAACAGGTGGGAACTTGTCCACAAGACCCACTTCAAATGTGAAGTGAACAGCATCAAGCTGTTGTCCCTTGCTGATCAACTCTTCAATCATATCTGAAAACACAAACACAAACATTAGAAGTCAGTACACAAGCACAACAAAGAAACAAACAAAAAACTAACAGCGACAAATATAGTAAGTAACATGAAATTGTTAACAAATCATCACCACAATGAATAATGAGTAATGAGTAAAGGTAATGGATTTACCAGGCATTTGATTAGAGAGACCAAGGGAAAGTGCAAGCTTAGGCATGTGTTTCCTCCAAGCGGAAGCAATAACAAGTTTGCGATACAATTGCAAGTCATCACTGTTAACAATCCCAAACGTAACAAGATGCTGCAAGAACGTGTGAACATCAGGTGTCTTCACATTCTCCACACCACCGCGTTCTTCCAAGCTCACTTTCCATTTCTCTGCAATATCCTTCGCAAGCTCCTTCACAGACGGTGTCACCAACATCCTCGATTTCAACACCGGGTCCACCATCACCGGAACCAGAGACTCCAACACCAGAACACAGGCCCAACCGAGATCATTTCCTCCTTTATCACCTCTCTTATCCACCGGAAAAACCTCCGATATAGCTTCAAGCACAAACTTCGCCGGATCTATACACTCCTCCAACGCATCCGGCATCTCAGCTCTCAAACCTTCCAATTCCTTCTTCTTCCCTATCAAAAACCCCCAAAACCCTAACGCGTCCATGTTCAAACAAAACGACTTCAATTTCAGCATCAATCCTTCACCATTATCAACCTCACCATCACCATCACCCTCAGCAACATCCTCTTTCACACGAGAGAGTGCGGCAAGAGCAGCTTCAGTACGTTTATCGATGTCACGGAGCGCGATCTGAAGCGCGTCGTCGAGAGTCGACTCACGGTGACGGAGAACATTAAGCGACTCGTTAGTTTGGTTATCGAGAGAACAAATTTTCCGATTAAGCGCTTCAGATTTGCTGAGAAGGTCTTGTTCGAGAGACGAGAAGTGGTCGGAGAGTTCCTTCCAGAGGAGGGTGCAGCTAGTCATGAGGGAGGTTTGGCGTTGGAAGTCATCGAAGCTGGGTTGAGCCAACTCGGTTAACTCACCGGGATCGGGGATAGACCCCATGGTGGAAGACGAAGAAGAAGAAGAAGAAAACCCTAATTTAGTTCAAATCAGAGAAAGAGATAGGAGAGAAAGAGAAGAACGAAGAAAGAAGAAAGAAAAGAGTGTGAAAGAGTAAAGGTAATGGCGAAATGAAAGACAACGAAGGTGATGACGTGGATTCGTGATTAGGGGTACACGTGTAATTGTTTCTTAATAAAGTTAGTTGAGGGGCGATACTAGAATGCGCTGGGCGTGCGTAGGATTGGAAGTGGAGGGAAATATGCAGAGGATAAGATGATGGTACTAGTAACAGTTAAAAATCGTTAAGCATAGTGGCATGGGATTAGAATATTGTTATGATTTATTAGTTTAAAATAAAAAGGAAAAACCCTAGCATTTAGATTTTTGTGTGACATTGCAAACAGTAACGTTGGATATTTTTGGATTTTTCACATAAAACATTCTTTATTATATCAATCAATCACTCCACTTAAAATGGCTATGTCTCTTATGCCATTACCTCTGATATTAGCTTGAACCAATACTAGTATATTCTAACTATTGTGTATGTTTTGAATCATAACATACTAGTACATAGTAGTAATATTCTATATTTTCTTTTTAAAAGATAGGAGTACTACTATATATGACGACCAAACTGATGCGACTTTTACCAACCCACTCTAGTTTATATATTTATTTTTAATAATTCATTTGTGTAAACTAAAATTGTTTTTATTTTAAAAATTTATTTTTTAATATATTATATATTATATATTATTTCAATCTTAATATTTAATGGTATGTTTTATAATATTATTAACAAAAAACATTATTATTTAAAATTTTAATATTTAAAAAATATTTAAAAATGATTTAAATTAAACTGTTTGAAATTAAATCGGATTAGGTTGCATTTTTTAACTAGTCATCCATAATCAAATCGAACTACGAGTAATTTTATCTTTTTGATCGAATGTGTTTTTCCTCAAAACCACATTAGAGACGCCCTTGTTATATAGAATACATTATGATGTTCTTACAATAGTTTACAATCTGGATTCCTTATAGTAACGTATGAACGTGGGATCCTACATTTAGTGAAAATGGATAAGACGGAAAAAATTACCTTCAAATTATACTAATTGCATGTGAATGTGGGATTTATGGGTCCAAGGGATTCAAATATGTTTTTATGATCTAAATTGCACTTTAGTTTCCATTTTTATGTATACACACGAGGAGTTGATTACCAGAGTCGATGGTGCCACCTTCATGTTTTGAGGTTAGAATAAGATGATTTAGGTTTATAGAGTTATTTGTCCATCGTTGTTATGAGGCTTTTTTCATGATTTTTTTATTACATATTATAATTAATAACGCCTCCCTCAAAATGAGTGAGGACGTGGCGGCATATGAGTTTTCTTCGTGCTATGAAGGTCATGTCAAATGTTTATCTAGGTTTTGGTTATGCGAGGTTGGGCCACGCTATGGCATGTTAGAGAGTAGTTTCTAACCTCTTATTGTTGTGTTAGGGAGATCGCTTCCATATGATTACTAATATGTTGGCGAGATAGGTCATTGACATTAGGTTCATGATTTTCTATTCTCATATCAGTCCATAACCCCTAAGATTGAGATTATTATTCCAATTCAATCTCCCCTAACTAAGCACGAGGTTTACATAGGTGATATGTGTGACACCTGTTAGCTGGGATTTTCGACAAAGGCAAAAATATCACCATAATAAGAAGACTTGAAACAAGTTGAGGTTAACTAGATGTTTGTCGACATGTTATGTTGCAAAAGTCGAAGTCTCAAGATGAGAGATAAATAGGACGTAGTATTTTTTTTCTAGGAAAAATGGGTAATTCCTCTAGCATTTCGACGACATTGTTATTCAAGTTTTCGACATCAGCAAGATGCGTTGATCAGCGGTTATTTGGACGTAAAGAAGCGTTTTGTTCAAAATGAATAACTACTTCTCAGTCTTATCCCAAGGAACACGTGGAAAATATTCCGAAGTAAGAAGCATGCAAGAATCTACGTGGTGAAGGCTGAGGAGACAAACGTTATGAAATAGTTATTTTACACATGTAAAAATAGGAGTTCTAGTGTTATGATTATGGGTGTGTTCATTTGATATCACTCCAGAAAAAACTCAAAAAAAAACTCAAAGTACCTGTCGCAACTGCGAAAAATAACCGGCGGAAAAAACAGAAGAGTCGCCACCAAACGTTTTTATCCCGACGGGGGAAAGGAAACGATCGAAGAAACCTGAAGAAGGGAAAGAAATGGGATTGCGACCAAGTTCGGGGTTCGAGAGTCGGTTACGCGAATGGAAGGTATTAGCACCCCTCCGTGTCCATCGTACTCTATGGGATCCACGCTTGTTGTCTGGTCAAAGGGTGTGAATATCTGAAGCTCCACTGCTAACTGGAAAGAAATAGAATGAGAAACAGAGAAGAGAGGGGAAAAGGCACGAAAGGTGACTCGATAGGACTTCACTGTCCTAGGCCTGCGTATTCCCTCGTGTAATGAGGGAAAGTCAGAGTCAACGTAGTTCGGAGGACTACGGGTGATGGGGGAAGGTTGCTCGCCAAGACATCGTCGTCTTGTGCCTACGTATCCTCAATCGGACGAGAGAGAGGAAGTCAGAGCAGTCGTAGTTCGACACACTACGACCGACCTTGTTTGTTGTGTTTTTTAGGTGGACGATACTAACGTTCGCGTTCTAGCAGTTTAAGTACTGCCGCTCGTTGTGTGGAGCTTTAAGCATTTACCTGTTTACGGTAGAGCGGAAATAGCGTGCCCTTATGATTAAAGGGAGTGAGATGACAAAATAATCCCGAAGAAAGACGAATGATTTGTTTATGTTTTTTAGAAGAAGTGTTTTGATTTGTTTTGTTTGTGATATGTATTATGTTAAAGACTATGACATAGGAGCGAATACCTTGACAAGGTCGCCCCCAACGGGACGTTTGCAAAGCACCCTAGAAGAGTAAAGGAGACATTCACTAATCATTTCCCATGTGCTTAAGGCTCGTGGCGCACTACACAAATAATATTTATTAAGTGTTTTTCTTTTCATTTAGAGAGAGAAGAGAGGCTCAAATGGTTAAAAGAAAAATCTAAGGGGATCTTCATCCTAAAAGTTGTCATGCAATGATTGATCCTATAGTTGAAAGAAGGAAAGGGAATCTCTACCTATGTTAGCATGCTTGGATTGATAACCTAATGTCTATCCTACTTTAAACCTAATCCAAAATTAGATTCAAGCTATGAACCTTAAGGGGACATGTGAACATACACAAGTAACATTAAGCAATTCAATCACCATTCAAAGAAGTAATAAAGAAGAAGTGAGATGAAATAAGAACCTCATAATATTTGATGTCAATGTAAGGTTATACAAGTATTCATCAAATTCAAACCAAGCTCAACTATTGGATAGTTGAAAGAAATGTGCAAAACTATGCACTTATGCTCATGCAAATGTCCTAAGACTATACTAGAAGTAATGTCAATCATTAAACAAAATGCAATGGGTCCTAAAAGGATTAGAACCCTAGTGGGGAAGTAGCTATATCCTACTATATCTCATTCATGTTATGATCCTAAGAAGTGTAAAAGAATTCAAGTTATGTCTCAAGTTAGCACACAAACAATTGTTACTCAAAAAGTCATGCAAAACACACCTTAAAAGGCTACACAAGTGAAGTTAAGACATATATCCAAGTTGAGTCAGTAGCACACATGGTATGAGCATCCCAAAGTGAGGCTTAGTATGTCAAGAAATGATTATGAAACTCACACCAAGTAATGTTCAAAAGATTAGGCAATTCTACATAAACATGTCACTTTTATGATGCATCATTCACTTATGACACAACAATGAACAAGTAAGCATGAAGTTGACTTGTAAATGACCTAAGTCAGAAGCTAACTCATGGATTTAATGTTTAAAAGTAACCTTAAGACATTGCAAAAGTTTCATGTCAAAGCACTCTTAGAAGTGAGAACAAGCAATGATCAAACTCAACCCTAATCATCCTCTAAAGGTGTGTGAAGTTTTCACTCAAGAAAAAAGAAGGAAAAGGTCATGCCAAACTAGTGCAAAACCATACAAGTCAGAAGAAAATTACCTTTAATATCTTATATTTGAGTTTCAAAATATTGAGCAAAGGAAGCACACAAATGGCTCGAGCAAAAGTTGTCAAAGTTTGATGCTTAATCATGTTCAAGTTCATGCAAGTATAACACCAATTAGAGGCACACAAAATGACCTATAAAATGGTATGGAAAGGCTTTACCTCATTCTAGATCAAGTTTAAATCAATTCTCAAAAGATCCCCAAAAGGGTTGTATAAATGCATCATCAAATCCAATCACTTAGGTAAACATTGAACAAACATCGGGTATGCATTTAGGGTTCAAGATAAGCACACAGGTCATGATCTACAATCAATATCAAAGCATAAAAATGGAGAACAAAATATCATATTGAATATGCCTAAACATGTCAAGGACATTGTCTCAAGAGAGGTCACACACAATCATCAAGTTCACCCTAATTCTAGGCACACATCAAAGCATTAGACATGCAAGGAAATAATCATGAAAAATAGTTAGAAGTTATGAAAAATTATGAGGTTTTAATCATGATATGATGAAGTCAGTGGCTCAACATGCTCTAAAAATAGTCCTAAACTTATGCACACAAGGTGCTTAAACAATATCAAACATATGGCAAAGTATCAATCATGGATCACTCAAACAAGTCACAAAGAGGAATTCCAAAATAAACCAAAAAATAATGGTGAAATTTCCAAATGATCATAAACATGTCCTATAATCATGTGGCTAAGTGTGTACAAAATTTAGGATCAAAATCAATTAGGAATCATCAAGAAACAAGGCCTAATGTAGAGACTAGGTCAACTTGTACACCTCTAAATCAAAATTCCAAAACAAATACCAAAATAATCCAAAAATGAAATTAAAAATTAAATAAAATTAATTAATGTGCCCAAGATCCTCCATAAATTATTTTAGAATTGTTTGCTAATTAAACTATTTTTAGTAAATCAATATAAAACGTGTGTCAAAAATAAAATAAAAATAAGAACTAAATGCAAGGGGGTGCATCCAGAGCAAATTCTATGTTCAAATGCACAACGGGCCAGAAAACTGGGGTGGGAATAGAAAAAATGCGCGCATGGCCTAGACCTATTTCACTAACCATTTTTATTTTTTTTATTAAAATTATTTTGTTCAGAATTAAAGGAAAATAAAGGAGCACATTTTTTAATTCTTTGAATCATTAATGTGCAGGCAAAAGAGTTACACTTGAGCCAATGGGGAAGTGCCACACACTCGTCGTTGACCCAAGGTTGAAATAACACAGACGCCGGAGCCCTAGCTTCGGTCGTCTTCTCTAGTGGACCACCACCATGAGCAACGATGAAGTGCTCCAGAAATAAAAAATAAAACCACAGTCCCACTCAAAATTTCATGTTGAACACGAATCAAATCTCAAAATCTCCATTAAATACCTCTATCATGTAAAATGAAGGGGATTTTCAGAAACCCTAAAATCAAGAAACTTCATGGTAAGCCCTAAGACTAACCACAAACAGAGCCTACCATGGTAGGACTTCAGATGCAGCTATCCTACATGCTTCTAACCACATACATTGCCCTAAAATTATGTAAGAAAATTCAGGATTTCTGACCTTGATAGAGCTTCAAATCACATGTAAAGAAACCCTGAGAACTTCAAGGCTATATCTTGAGATCGCCACCGAGCAAAATAAATGCTTAGGTTCCTTGAATCTAGCTTGAAATTGCAAGTTCTTTATGAAGTTGATGAATTCGAATATGGTGATGTAGTGACTCCGGATGAAGAATAATGCACACAGAAGAAGCTCTTCAATGGTGTGATGATGTGGGTGAAGAAATTTTAACCAAAGCTCTTGAGATGAGTGAGATTCTGATAGATGAATATAAGAGTGAAAAATGGAGAATTTGATCTATTTGGCTCAATGTGTGTAACTGAAAGTCGTTAAGGGTGGTTAGAGCTTAAATATGTGTTGTTCATGTGTATTTAAGAGTTTAATCCTGGTTAGAATTCAGTTGGAGCTTGGTTAGTGGAAATTGGAAAAATGAGAGTGAGGTTATGGTGGGAGCTTGGCACGAGTTTGCTCTCATGTGGGTGAGGTGCATTATTGTTATGGTGCACATGATGATGATGATGATATGGTATATGCTGGTATAATCAGAAATAACTACTTGCATCCTAAGTTTTATGTTTCTCTTTCATTTTATATATGAGGTAAAGGTGGTATGTGTGCATGGTGTGTAAGATTTTTGCATGGCCAAAATGAGTAATGTGGGACATTATGCGCATGCAGCAAGAGCACAACAACAATGAGATGGGGTTTATTTTGCATTTGGAATGAAATGCCATGGTTTATACACTTGAATGGGGTAACTTTGAGGTCACATATCTTGAAGAATATGGAATCAAATGGCATGATCTTGATATCATGAGAAAGAGAGAATGGCATAGAGCAACTTTTATGTTGGTGGAATGTGGAACTACATGAAAAATTACCTTGAAATCACTTGCTCCAAACTGATTTTAGGTTTAAAAAATTCTAAGTGTTTCACCATTTTTGACAACTTTGAGTTGATAACTTTGAGGTACCATAACTTGCAAGATATTGGCTCATTTTGTAAACTCTTGATATCATGGGAAAGAGGAACTTTGATAGAACAATTCTTATGTTTGATGAAAGTTGATTTGATGCTTTGAACATCAAGAAAAATGTCATTGAAATCATGGTCTCCAAACTGAATTTTTGGACTTAGAAAATTCTAAGTCTTTACCACTTTTGACAACTTGATGATCATAATTTTTTATCCACAAATCAAAATGAGATGTTCTTTATATGGTTGGAAAGGTGGAAGATCACTCTACAACTTTGATGTTTGACAAAAGATGAAATGAAGCTTGGATCAATGTGTAAATTGGCTTGGAATTTAGGTACTTTTAACTTGAAGACTTACCCAAAATGGAAAGTTCCAAACATAAACTTTCCAAAAATGGAAATATTTCCATTCTTGGCAGCTTTTCATACAAGTCTTGATTTTCTTGATTCTTTTGACATTTCTTGGTCAAATTCCACCCATTGGCCATATTTAACATGATAAACACAAGATTGAGCTCAAAAAGTCAGGAGTTGACATTTTCATTGCTCAGTTGACTTTGTTCCCAATTCAAATGATTCACAATGATCTGACCAATTGAAACCCCTCTGAATGAAATTGTTGGTCAATACTCCACTCATAGCTACTTGAGAACATATAGAATACCATGGAATCAAGTTTTTCTCAAAGAATCATAAATAAACTGATTTTAGACAAAACCCTTATTTTAGCCCCAAAAGATAGGAGATGTTGCTCAATGATGAAAACCCTAATTCCTCTGAAGACAATTGAGAATCTCTTGAACAAGGATGTTATATGTGATTTGATGATGTTGAGGCTTCAAAATCCTTGCCCATGAGGGTGCCACATACATAGATAGGCAAAACCCTAATCTTAGAACCAAAGATAGGAGAAGATGATCCTCTTCAAGTTTCTTGCAAATTTCAATCTCCCGATGAAATGGTGAACCAAATATGATGTCTTGAGGTATGAGAAGCCTTTGTAGCTTGAGTGGTTGAGGATATTTCATTCTCTTTGCTTTAACAATCAATGACATAGAAACCTCTGATCCCATGCCTTGGGAAAACCAATGATGCATGTATGATGTTTATGACCTAAATGCACATGTATGTGAAGCATAAGCCACTTATTGATGGTAAAGTGTAAGGGAAAATTTTGGGGTGTTACAGCTACCCATATTCAATTAACTTGGGCCTGAAGGAATGATAGCAATGGCTTTCAGACATTCAGGGTAAAAGGAGATTGAATACCAAAATAACCACACAAAATTTGCGACCTGCAAAGGGAGGGACGACTCCGCTAGGGAACATGTAATAAGAGGTATAAAACCATAAACACGTACGAGTGTCAAAAATCAATACGGACGAAGTATTGAAATAGAGCGAAACAAACGCGGTTGGGTGCTTGAAATCAAATGGGTGAACACAGACGAGTGCTGAAGAAATTACTACGAGTATATAAAATCTAGGATCAATACGGACAAGTATTGATGAAACCGAAACAAACACGAACGAGTGCCTAAGATCAATATGGACGAAGTATTGAAGAAATGAAATCGAACACGGACGGGTGTCGAAAGAATACGGACGAGTGTCTAAGATCAATACGGACGAAGTATTAAAGAAATGAAATCGCACACAGAAGGGTGTCGAAAGAACACGGACGAGTGTCTAAGATCAATACAGACGAAGTATTGACGAAATGAAATCGAACACGGACGGGTGTCGAACAAACACGGACGAGTGTCTAAGATCAATATGGAAGAAGTATTGAAGAAATGAAATAGAACACGGACGGGAGTCGAAAGAACAATACGGATAAAGTATTGAAGAAGAGGAATCGAACATGGACGAGTGTTGAAAGAACACGGACGAGTGTCTAAGATCAATACAGACGAAGTATTGAATAAATGAAATCGAACATGGACGAGTGTCTAAGATTAATACGAACGAAGTATTGAAGAAATGAAATCGAACACGGACGGGTGTCGAAAGAACACGGACGAGTGTCTAAGATCAATATGGACGAAGTATTGAAGAAATGAAATCAAACACGGACAGGTGTCGAAAGAACACGAGCGAGTGTCTAAGATCAATATGGATAAAGTATTAAAGAAAAGGAATCGAACACAGACGAGCGTAGAAAGAACACAGACGAGTGTCTAAGATCAATACGGATGAAGTATTGATGAAACTGAAACAAACACGGATGAGTGTTAAAAGAAAAAAAACTGAACGCGGGCGAGTGTTGAAAAAAATAAACATAGACGAGTGTCGGCAGAACAGTGTCCCAAAAATATCAAGATTAACGCATCTAAACTTTAAACGATGGGTGAAAGAGACAACTATGAGGGGATAATGGAATCCTAGTCAGATGACTCTGCTAGGGAACGAAGATCAAAAGGGTAAGATTGACGGATTTACTACCCTAAGGATTGGTTGAAGCACCTGCTTGGGGCTACAGTTAAACGATATTTCCTGAGTTACATCATTTTCTGCTAGGGAAACGTCTGGCAAAGAAAGTATCAAACCTAGCTTATGCTTCAGATGTATATGTTTGAATATTTCTATGGCGTAATTCTCTTGACGACATGGAAATGCTACGCGTTTTGAAGATGTGATGTAATGATGATTACTATATGCAAGATGCAAAGAGAATCATCCGTCGGGGATGATGATTAGTAACTCTGGTGAGGGAGGGATCACTGATCTGATCTTCTGACTTTCTGTGGGGAAAAGATCAACAACTCGGCTGGGGAGTAATGTTGATACATCTGGGCTCTGAACTGCCAAAACTTGCTGCGAACTTCCGGACTCTACCACTGCGGGGAATGATGACTTGGCTGAGAAGACATCACCTGAACCAATCCTGCTTGGGGAGAACCTATAGCCATTGAACTTTGCTAGGGAAATGACAACCTTATGACCTGGTTGCTGGGGCAACTGAGATCAAACAAGCCTCTGTTGAGGAAGGAAATGCTTGTTGGAGAATAGAGATCAAACAAGTCTTCTGTTGGGGAATTACGCTTCCTGACTTGATGAGGAAATTATATACCAGTACTCTGTGGGGAGAGAAACTCTACTAGGGACGGGGGGTCAAACAAGCCTCCTGCTGGGGATGCCAACCTGTTTGGAGAGCAAGAACAAACCATCTTCACCCTGTTTGGGAACTTGAACTCTTGCTGGAGAAAAGACAAATCCAACTCTGGCTGGGGAAACCAAAACTCTAGAATCTCGCTGGGGAGAATAATAAGAAAACATAGCACTCTTCCAAGGGCGATACAACCTTAGCTATTTCTGTCGGGGAGACATATATTCTCTCATACTTGAACGATGCCACAACTGTTGTGAGAGGAAAATGGTCTTGCAACGTATGGAGCAACAAGAGGATGTCTCAAGTACAACATAACCTATAAAGGAACTTGCCTCGAGGGGTATCACAAAGACTTGATGTATTCTGCCCCAGTATACTGAATCCTGGAGAAGTAATTCTGATTAACCGTCTTCTGGAAAGGACAACTTCTCGCTCCTGAGGTGGCCTGCCTCAGTACGAGTCTTGCAGTAATTTTACCCCTATCTCTGAGAGATTCGCTGAATATCGACATGATTGCCCTAGATTTGCTACATCTGAGCATAACTTGCTGAGAAAACCATCACCTAACAGAGTCTTTTGACTACATGCTCCTCAACATGATTGTCCAAGAGTTTCCTCTTGGAAAAGTTAGACTTCTCGATCGATGCTTACTATGCAAGCTTCATTGGCGTCCAGTACAATGTATGCAAGCGGAAAATGCTTATTCTAAGAATGATCATTCTAATGCAACATACATGTTAATCTTGAAGTTTTTATTGAAAAGATATCGCCAAGCCCTATGAACGAATCACTAGTTAAGATGCGACACTAATTTTTTAAAGAAGGACATTATGCACATGCAATACCAACAAATATATTTTAGCACCACTCATGGGAGTCATGAACGATGTCTCATCAGAAGCATGCCTTCGGAATAAACCTTACCTCAGTTAGGACTTTTGAGGGTTGTAACGTGGCCTGGTTCGCGGTTTGAGAAAGATGGATTTATGGCTCAAAATTTTGTTTGTACCCACCCATTCTCCTTTATGTCCTCCAGTCCTACGTTCAGTTAATTTGGCACAAGCGCTCACCTTTCAAAAGGTTATTGAATGTTAACAATTATGGTTAAGGAGCCCACAAGGCTTTCGGAGTGGCAGTCACTCCTTTTCTCTTTGGTGTCTGTAGTCACACGACTTTCCCTTGCTCGAGGAATTTTCTTTTGTATTTTTTTTATTTCCCTAATTTTGCCTGGACTAATTCTTTTGAATCCTTTTTTATTGTGATGTCCAGCGGGATGCCCTAACTTTTGCCTAAGTCATTTGTTAAGCTTTCGACTTAGTGGGCTTTCTTTCTCCTTTTTTTTTGCACAAATCGTGTGACACCGACTGTCTTGATTTCCATGAAAGAGTTGTGACTGCCTCACTCCTTGCGATGAGGGATAACCATTGTGGTTTCACGCCTATTGACCTCCTGATGTGTGAGGAATAAAAGGTAATGGATCTTTAGATGCGCACTCCTTTTGAAATTTGAATGCTTGGAAAAATCAACTGACAACTACCCTGCCCCAGGTTAAGATGTGAGGGTTTTTTGTTTTTTCAAAAGAAACTTCTACTTCTAGGCTCAACGGGATTAACGAGGGTCTATCTCCCTTATATCTCCAGTGTTTAAGGAGTTGAAACAATGTCTGTACATCATCAGCAAGGTTTTGTTCCAAAAGCATACGACCAGAAAGTTTGCGTTTTCAATTCGTCATCCTCCCTCCAAGAGTTTAAGCAAGAAAGTTGGTATTGAAATGCACAAGAATATTAGTGAACACAAATGGATTACTTCACGAAAAACATACTCATTGCATTAAGATTATCATTCAAAAACAACAAATTCTACATGCAAACAATGCTTTAACAAACAATGAAAAATACAAATGAAAATGCAGTAAAGAAGCTGATGATTACCATTGTTGAGGAGGTCTGACTCCGTCTGGACTTATTTGCAGTATGAGTGCTCACTTGGGAGGCTTCAATTGATGTGCAAACCATCTGCCGTGATCGTAATGACCTTTGAATCAATCAGATCTTGAACCTGGTGCTTCAGAGCTCTGCAATCTTTGATTGAATAGCCAGATGCCCCTGAATGGAACTCACATCTTGTAGTTGCATCATAACCTGGTGGCAGCTGGGCAGGAGTAACGAAAGTCCTTAACTGAATCAGCTGATTCTTGAGAAGCTCAGGCAATAACTAGTCATACAGCATGTGGATGACATCAATCTTCCTTTCAGGCTTCTCCGGGCGCTTTCCTCTTCGGATCTGGTCGAGGAACAGACAAATGTTGTTGGCGTGAGGATTCGGAAACCCAAGACTGTGGAATATGCCCCTGTCCTGAGGCTGACCCTAGAGATATGAGAGGAGCATCCATCTCTTTTGCAACAGTCGGAGCAGGATCACCCCGTACCTCCGTGCCGCTCGGCATGAACTCGATTGCCTTTGAATCAATTAAGTCCTAGACCTTATGCTGAAAGGCTTTGCATTTTTCAATACTATGCTCTGATGCTCCATAATGGAAGTCACAATGGGCCTTCGCGTCATAGCCTGGGGGAAGTGTAGCGCGGTTTTTGTGGTTTTGAATCACTATCGCTTTGGTACTACAGTTCGATTCATTTTTTATCCTGTGAAGCTGATTAAGGAAGGGAAATAGATGTCTCCAATTAACCCTGCTTGCATACTGAGTTTAAACAGATAACTGTTGGTTTACAAATGCTATCAAAATAGGGGGCCTGTCTTAGGTTATTTCGTTTAAGAAGAGAGTGTCTGGACTGTTCATGAGGCTTTTGGTAAGGTACTAGATCTGATGTTTTTTTTATTGATGTATGAAGGTACTGAACTTGGGGTTTTTGATTGGTATGCTCGCTAAGATTTCGCAATCTTATGCCTACGTATTCCCATTTAAACGAAACAGGGAAATCAAAGCAATTGTAGTTCCTCCTATTCTAAAGGAGGAAAATGATATTTTGGTGTCTTGTTCAAAGCCCAAGACATGAAGCTAAAGGTGATTTGTATCTTGTTCACAGCCCAAGATATGAAGCTAAAGGGTTTTGACTGAAAGAGAATTTGTCATCTCTAAAGAGGATTTGTTGATTTTTGTATGCCTTGATCAAACACGAGTTTGATGTTAAAAGGTTGATTGACTCAGCTATGGATTTCTTTATACGAAGCCTAAGAGGAGGCTATATGAGACCGACTCAACAAGAGAGTGTATATGTCTTTGTACAAGGCCCAAGATTGAGGTAAAAAGAGACTGACCCTTTGGAGATATCATTATATAAAGCTTAAGAGGAGGCTAACAGTTTGACTTTTCTGGAGGAAATGTTCTTTCTGTCTTGTACAAAGCCCAAGATTGAGGCTAAAAAGGATTTTTGACTCCGTCAGGGAGGTTTATATGTGTCTTGTACAAAGCCCAAGAGGGAGGATGAAATGAGTTTGTCTCAACAAGAGAGTACTTTTATATGTCTTGTACAAAGCCCAAGACGGAGGCTAAAAGAGTAGACTCAGCAAGAGAGTCCTGCAAAGGTGATTGACCCAACAAGAGAGTCTGAGAGTCGATTGACTCAACAAGAGAGTCTTTTATACTCAACAAGAGAGTGATTTTCTGTCTCGTACGAAGCCTGAGATTGAGGCTAAAAGAAGATTGGCCCAATAAGAGAGTCTTTTATACTCAACAAGAGAGTGATTTGCTGTCTCATACGAAGCCCGAGATTGAGGCTAAAAGGGTATTGACTCAACAAGAGAGTCCTGAAAAGTGATGGACTCGACAAGAGAGTCTGAAAAGGTTAGCTCTGCTAGGGGAGGATCATTGTACAAAGCCTAAGAGGAGGCTTACTGTGTTAAGGAAAGATCATTATACAAAGCCTAAGAGGAGGCTATCTTACTGCTGAGGATTAGATCCATAGGTAGGCCCAAGGGTGGGGAACTCTCATGAGAGAGACCGGGTTTCTGCTGGCGATTTATCCAGAGTGATCAGTGTTTTTTCCTATGTTTGAAAGGAACTTGAGAATGTCTTTGAGACTCAAAGGGGGTTTAGACTGCCCAAGTTTACTGGTGTCGAAGAGTTTTATCTTTTGTAGGATGCCCAAAAAAGGGCAAAGGCCTTAAGGGATGAGAATCAACCCTAAAGTGGCCTGAGGTTTGACACTAGAAAGACTGCTCTAGAAAAGGATGACTAAGTTCTGTCTTATACCTTTAAGAGGTAGTTAGGGTCCTTGTATTAAGCCCAAGAGAAGGCATGAGAACTTCTAAGAAACCGAAAGGTCCTTGTACAACGCCAAAGAGGAGGCGGGGATGCTTTTAGGAAGCATGTGGGTCCCCAAACCAAGAGAAGTTTAAGAAATGCAATTCACAAAGAAGAGATCATTCCAGGAAAGTTCGAGGGTTTGGAAGAAACTCAAGAGATGCTATTCACGGAGAATAGATCAACTCTGGGGAGTAGAATTTCTTTGACAATTTCTAGGGGTGACAATCTTAGAAAAGGTTCACCGAGAATAATGCCTTTCTCTTTGTTCCATATTGTTAACCCCAAGAAAAGGGAAGACTGTATCTGGAACCCTATGGGGATCTAGTTTTGTTTGTATTCAAGAGTGACCAATGGGCTTTACCTAGTTCTAGACGTAGTTGCCGGGGAAAACTCTAAATAATTATACTAGTATATATACAGTTAATATATGACGAGTATTTAAAAGGTGTGAAAGAAGACTTACAGTGAAGCAGCCCCATAATACAGTTTATTTATATGAAAGCAGATAAAAGAAAGCGGATAAACACTTACCCGTTGTAGAGCTTCCATGTTGTTTTGTTAGTTGATCAAAGAAATTAAAGAAAGTTTTGATAGCAACTATACATTTGGATTCAAAATCAAAGGAGAAAGTATTTTGAACAGAGATCGGGGCTTACAGCTCAAGGAGAGACCCAAATTTTAACAGTGATGGTACTGTTGTTTTGACTTTGTACAAGGACTTATACAAGTGAGTGAGACCCAAAAATGTTTTTTGTACAAAGGGGTGGGTCTTACACTCTACCAAGAGGCCCAAAAGTGCTTTAAAGAAAAGAAATGAGACTTACAACACGAGGGCAGACCCAATTATTTGTTTGAAAATGGCGATTGCGCCGAGTTTTGAAAACACAGTGGGACTTATACAATGACTGAGGCCCAAATTATTTTGGTTTTCAAAAGGGGTTGGGTCTTACACTCTATTAGAGGCCCAAAAAGTGTTTTTGTACAAGTGATGGGGCTTACAACTCAGGGAGATGCCCAGATGATTTTGAAAAGGCGACGATCGTGCCGTTGTTTCTTTTAACGCAGAGGGACTTATACAATATCTGAGGCCCAAATGGTTTTGGTTAAAAGGGGATTGGGTCTTACACTTTATTAGAGGCCCAAAAGTATTTGAAAAAAGATTTGTTTAGGGTGATTATCAACAAAACCCTAATTTCATCATTTTTTAAAGTAATTATTCAAAAAAAATTAATCAAAATGATAAAAATACCAAACAAGTTTGAATAAACAACTTGTGATTTTTGTTTAAGGTTTGAAAAATGATAATTAACCACAAAATGAATTAAAACTCATTTGGTCTTGATTTTTCAAGGTGAATATTCATTTTTAAAAGGTTTAAAAACAATAAAAATGAATTTATTTACAAAAATATCAACTATATTAAATAAATAATATAAATATGATTTTCTTATGGAATAAAATATTTCAACATTTTTGTGATTTTTTTCAAAAAGAACCAATAAAAAATAATTAAAATTGAGAGAGTTATTAATTTTCCAAATCATTTAAAAATAATATGAAAATTGATAAAAAAAAGTGGAAAATGGTAAAAAAAAAAAAGAGGATCTGGGGCGAGGGGGGATTCGAACCCCAGACCTCTTGTGTGTAGTGCGCGCCTCCTACCACTTGGGTGGTGATACATCCGTGTATCAAAACCACCCCATGTGTATATGAGGCATGCCTTGTTTTTGGCCTGGCCAAGGCAAGACAAGGCAAGATTTTGGTCAAAAACGTGAAGCTTGTAACTTTCTTATTTCTCCATGGATTGGGACAAAATTTAGGTCTATCCTGCCTAGAATTTCACAAGGAATCCAATGGTGGTGGTGGTTTTTTCAGATGAGGCTCCTATTGAAAAACCCGATAGTGGTTTTGAAATAGGCCATGATTTGTATTTTCTATACTATCTCTTGTTACAGGCATGAATTACATGATGAATTGGTTCAAACACAACACATATAACATGTATGAGATGTGCATGATCAATGGACCTCAAAGCAATGCATATTTCAAAGAGTTCAAGTTGTGATGCTTACCTCTTTAGGAGCTTTTTGGGCAATCTGTCAAGTGCTTTGTTCCATAAACAATTTGATGCTTTGGACACCCTCAAATGATCCCTTGGAAGCTTTTAGAATGGTTGGAATCAACTGGAATCCTCAGGAACAAGTTTGAGCTCTTTCTTGCAAAAGGGGCAAAAGTGGCCTGTCATACCCCAAATTTGTCCTACCTATGTATAACTGTCATTTGTATATCCATCCACTAACCATTATGCAGAAAATCCAAAATACATGGCTAAATTTAGGGTTGTTGTGAGGACATCAAGGTCAGGAATTGCGTGGTCTAAGTAGTGTGTGCTTGAGGTTTCAGTTAAGGTTTTTGTACCAGAACAAGTCAGTCGTGCGTGGGTCAGTTTATCAAGTGGTGCTGAAAACAAGTGTTTCATGGCTGAAGACCACCAAAGACCAGTGCATTTGTAGGCAGGGTTGAGGATGGTAAAGTTCATATTTTAAGCCATGACCCTATGATTTCAAGGCATGTTCACTTGGTTTAAAATAAAGATTTTGACTTATTGGTACTCAAGTGGCCAGGATCAAGTGGGTTCGTTTGTTATGATTAATCAGTTCGATTCAAGGCGGATCCTCCTTGATTTGATGAGTGGCGTTCAAATTTAGCTGTCAAGGTTGTAAGTGTTGTGGAAGCATATGGCAAAACTCATTCCTTACCCATTATTTCACTTTCCCTTTCCATTTTGACTATCCATTGTCCATTTCTATAGGTCAATATCCATTTTAACTGCTTTTTGGAGCCATTTAATTTTCATTAGCCATTTTTCTAAATCCATTTTGAACCATTTCCATATCCATGTTTAATTTCATCCCATTATCCAATAAATACCCATTTTCAATCCATTTTATAAATATCCATTTCTCTTTTCTTTTCGTTTTTATATTCATTATCCACTATTTAATATCCAATATCCAATTCTTAATCAACATTCAAATCCATTTCTAAATTCACATCTCATTGTAATTACAAACCAAAATCCAAAACAAAATTCATTCTACAAATTCAACAAAGTCCATAATCATTTTTCAAAACCCATCTCACAATAAGTCCATTTAGTTTTTTTTGGCACTAAATTAAATTACAAAAAAAAGAGAAAAATACAGCACACGACATCTTTGGTCAATACTTGTTTTTTCGCGCCTTCCCCATTTCATACAACAAACAACCTGCACAAAAAAAGTGTTTTCAACAACAATCTTCATTAAGCTTTGGCAGAGATTCCAACAACCAACAGCAACGTTACAGCTTGCTTCAGACCTGCAAACCATACGTACATTAACCTACATCGACAAAGCAACAAACATCACTCCAAAACCCGTACAAGCCTGCTACCTCTGCTAAACCAACACACTGCAACAGTGAATCAGATAACATGCGTATTGAGAGGGACTGAACAACATCAACAAGAAAAGTTGGTTTGAAATTTGATTTTAAAAGAGGAGAGGGAGATCGATAAAGAGGGGAGAGCAAACCTCAAACAAAAGGAAACCTCTTGCTGTAAAAAGAAACCACTTTGGATGAAACAAAAAGGATGACTCTTCCCTCTATAACCTAACATCATTCCTCATCATTCACTGACAATAATTTTAACCTTCTCCAACATAAATTCATCGCAAATCTTCAGGCCACAAAAATGACATCAGTTTCGAATCACCCCTCCTTCATTAAGCAACAAAGCCAACACTAAGACATCTTCAGCTTCAAACCCAAACGCGTCTCACCACCACCGTCGCCTTCAATCAAACTCACCCATTCAGTTTACAACTACACAGAACAATCCAAAACCCACAATCCCAAAATCTCAAACCTAAATCATTTGCAAAACCAAATCAGAACCCATAAATCCACCATAACTATACAAACCACAAATCAGAGAGTCAGAGAGATGAAGAGAAGTTGAGACTAAACTAAAAGCTCATCTGAATCGGAAATAGAGTTAAGCAAGACGAAATTGAGATAAACCAAACTTGAGAATCTGAGAAAGAACTGACGCGATTGAGAGGTTGAGTCATGTGAGTGAGACGCGATGAAGGGAGAAAGATCGTAACTTGAGAAGAGAGGTCGCGATTCTGAGGGATCGTGAGAAGAGACGAGTGAGAACTGAGAGAGATAAAGGTTTGTGTTTGGAACATTTTCAATCGTGAGCGTGATGCTACTGTGTTTCTTTTTCTTCACTTTTTTCGTTGAGCGTGTTTTCATTGAGGGATCTGCAGCCGTGTGTGTGTATGCAATAGGGTTTCTTCAACCCTCTTTCATTTTGCTGACCAGACCGGGTTTAAACCCAGGTTGGTCTGACCCAGTTGGTCCGTTTTGGATTGGGCCTCACTTTGTGGAGGCAGTTCCATTTTCTTGTTTTAATTAGTGTGTTGTTCTTTCAATCTTAGTTCTCATCTAAACTAGTTAATTTAGTTTTTTAATGACTTTATAATCTCAAAATTCTTTTTAGAATATTTTAACATTTTATTCTTCTTTTAATTAATGATTTTTGCTTTTTTTTCTCTTATGATTAATAGTTTTGAAATTAATTCTTTCATCTTTATTTATTTTGGACTGTTTGGATTTTTATGAATTAATTTCTTTAATCAATACGATTTTTAATTTCTTTGACTTTTAACTTAGCAAGTTTATAGCTTAGACTAGATCTCACGATTTCAATTTCTTGCTTGACTTTCCTTTTGTCTCGTTTTAATATTTTTTGGGCTAATGATACAACAATATTCATGATTTAGTCAAACCGATTAAATTTTGATTTATTTGAGGCCTACTATTTATTTATTTATTTTTTATTTCAATTTATCTTTCATTATTTTATTTCTATTAATTTTGGGTCAATGAAAACCAAAATATCAATGATTTATCGATTATCGATTTAAAATCTTGATAAAGGTTAGACCTTTCTTATTTTTCTTACCTCTTTTTGATTTTATTTCATTTTTATTATCCTTTCATTATCTTTATTCATTTTGGGTCAATGAAAATCAAATACAAGAGATTATCGATTTTTTGATTTAAAATCTTAGTAAAGGTGAGACCTTTCTTCTTTTTCTCGATTTTATTTCATTTCTTATGATTTTCATCTCGCATATTATTTTATTTTCACTTTTGGTCAATGAAGGTCAAAAATCGTTGATTATTGATTTCTCGACTAAGTCTTGATTAAGACGAGACCAACTTTTTATGTCGATATTATATCTTGTCAATATTATCTTGATTATTATTGTTCATATTCTTATCATATTATTCATATCATATTCATATCTTATTCATCTAACCATTTTCTTTGTTTATACACTTAATCAAAACACACTAAAATTATAGAAACGCCTAAGCACTTAATTTTCGATTAAAATACTTAACACACCTATTCAAATTGTTTTCATAATTAAATCACGAAAGAATTGAATTCTTAAGGTCAAGCATTTCTTAGGTTCTTGAGTGACCGCGATTGAGGTGCACGCCTTGGGTTGTGATCACTTGACCTTTCGTTTCTAAAACAAGCATCTTAATTATTTGGACAAAGGAATGCCACTGCAGTCTAGCATTCCATGTGGTACTTTCCTTGTTCATCAAACAATATTTCGTAAATCAATCGAATGGAAAATGTGTCGTTGGGATCTAGCATCCCAATAATGCCCCGATTAATTGGTTGCGAGGCCGACGTCTCGTTTATCGAATAATCGTCATTCTCCCTAAAACACTTAACAAATCAAACCATTTCCAAACCAATTCTCGACTCGTCGTCGAGCCACTCTTCAAAACATTCTCGTAAGTCGAGCGCCTTTTGCCTCGACATCAAACGCATACTTGCACATCTCGTGGTTTCGTTACTAGGAGCACCCCTAGGGACTAGTATCGATCCTCACCTCTTTTCTCACCCAATTCGACTCAATCTTTTTCAAACGCTTTCCAAATCACCTTACGAAAGGAGGAGATTCTTAGGATCTAGCATTCCTTGGATCTTCGAATGAATGGCTCTTGAGGCACGCCCTTGGGTTGTTATTCATTCACCCTTTCGTCTTAAAACACTTAACCATTATCAAACATTTTCGCAATCAACTCACGAAAGAACTGAGTTCTTGGAGTCTAGCATTCCTCAGATTCTTGAGTGACTGCTCTCGAGGCACGCCCTTTGGGTTGTATGTCATTCAATCTTTCGTCTCCTAAAATTCAAACCCTAACCCTCTTTTCGTGGGCGTACCACGAACTACGACTGCTCTGATTCTTTATTCTCGTCCGAGTAAAGATACGTAGGCACAAGATTGCGATGATATTGGCGAGCACACTTTTTATTTTCTCCCCGTTTCCACACTTCCATCTTTTTCCGTCAAATCCTGTAGTCGAACTACGATTGCTCTGATTCCTCATTCTCGTCTGAATGAGCATACGTAGGCCCGAGGTCGCGATGATCTTGCCGAGCACCCTATCCTAAAACCACCCATCTCCCCATTGGCATCTATCCCTTCATCTTACCGTTTCACGTATACCGTTGAGAAAAAAACAAACAAGCTTAGATAACGTTCATCACAAATCGAACTAAGAGGTTCCCGTTGAGTACAACGGACGTAAGGGGGTGCGCGTACCTTCCCCTCACGTAACCGACTCCCGAACCCAGAATTTGGTTGCGACGACCATGTTCTTATCTCTTTAAAGGTTTTCTCGATATTTTCCTTTCCCTCTTTTTAGGATAAGTAAAGTTCGGTGGCGACTCTGTCGAACCGTTTTCCGCGCCTTTCGCGCGAAGGGTCGTGTCTTCGATTAAGTGATTTATTCGAGGTGCGACATGGCCAATATAGCAACTCTCTCAAATGGTGTTCCAGATGTGGGGAACCATTTGGGACAGTTCAAGGATGATATTTGGAGTGTGTTTGAGGCTTTATCTAGTTTTGAAAGTGACTGAATCAAGACATGGCTTGAAAAATGCAAAAAAGTCCAATTTTGAGGTTTTGAGAGGGGACTTTGTGATTTTGGTGTTACAGGTCACTTATGAGAGTTTAGACAGCTTATATATGACATATTGGATGTGTTTAGATCATGATCTGTGATCGAAATGCTCTCTAACTCAAAAACTCAGAGTTACCTTGCAAAAGAAGGCATTTTGGCCTAGAGAAAGAGGTTTTAAAGAAAGCAAGTGTTGTAGTGCTTTGGTGTACTCAAACTGAGCACAAATGAGCTATATTTATAGTAGAGCAAGTTTATTTTGCAAGCAATAGTGAATGGAAACTACAGCGGCTCATTTTCCAATTGCATCACTTTGGAATCTTAAGTCTCCTCTAGCCATTGACTAAAGGTTAGAGCACATGCCTATGATTCTTTGGTTCAGAGCTTATCCTTGACTCATTCAGTTAGAAATTGCTCAGTTCATGCCACCTTGGTGCATCCATTGAATGCTTGGAAACAAAATTGGAGTCTTGGCCTCTTTTAGGCTTTTTAGGGTTTGGCATACTACTTTGGGAATCTTGGACTTGGGAGGCTGGTGGATCAGTGCTTGTCCCTTGGTTGTTCCCTCTTGAGGTGTTCAGATGGATAAGCATGCTTGGAATTGCACAATTTGAACAAATCGTGCCTTTATGCACAAATCTGCCTTGCCAAGACAGTTTGCAGCAAGGCATGTTGCAGCTGTCATAACTCCTAGCTCAGATGGAGTTTGATGAAGCTCTTGGACATTTTGGAAAGCCCTTATGTGACATAACATATGTGTGAACATATTTTGTCTTGAAACATTTTGGATCCAAGTGAAAAATCCTCCTACATTTTGAAAAAAAGCAAGACAGATTCTGACTTAGTGAAGATTTCACTAAGTGTTGGAAAAAGTGACATTTCATGTTTTCAGCCATTTTGATCACTCCATAACATGAAATCCATGAGGAATTGGAATGAGGTGTAATTGACACTTTTAAATTATGCCATGAGAGCTACAAATCCATCTTTGGATCAGCCAAAATGGTTGCTTGGATCTCAAGTTATGATCCTTGGAAGTTGGCACCTTAGCCACTTTATTTCATAACTTAGAAAAATTCTAAGTTTTTTTATGGTTACCCCTTTTACAAGTTATCCCACTTTCTTTGATTTTTCTTGATGGATGATGATTCCAATCACATATTAACATCATTTTAGGGTTAAGGAACCATAATTATGAAAAATCTCAAAAAGTTAAACTTTGACTTTTATGCACGATTGACTTTTTATCAGATGAATTCCAAACTGTGTGATCCTCTATGAAATCAAGTCCTTGACCTAAATCAAACTTGATGGATATGTTCCATAGGTGTTATAGGGCGTATTGAATTATGTCCCAAGCTTTGGGAGCATGTCTGAGTCAAAAGTCAAAGGTACAGTTGACTTTTTCCTCAAAACCCTAATTGTGGTCCTGATGAAATTGAAACTTGTAGATCAAGCTTCCTGGACCAATCCATTGTTGCAAATGGATCAATGTGGTTTATTAGAGACCCTCAAATCACGTCTTGAGGTATTGGCTCATGTTTTGTCCCAAAAGTCAACTTAGGGGTGAATTAGGTCAAGAAACCCTAATTCCTGATTTTTGGTGAATGCATCCCCTGAGGCTAAATTGACTTGATGATTGGGTTTATAAGGTCCCTTAGAGGCTCATGCCCAGAGGAAAATTTCCATCTAGAGGCCTCAGTCGACCAAAACCCTAATTTGGTGACATTGGTGATCCTGAGGCTTGATCTACTTAGAATCTTGCAACTTTGTGCCTGATTCTTGACGTGGGAGTTCTCTTGATCCTCTATAGGTGTTTGAGAGGTTAGACAAGTTGAAGATCATGTCATTCCTTGATTGATCCTTTGTCTAAGGCTCTGAGAGGGCTTAAAACCCTAATCCTTGATTATAGTGCATGCTTAACAATTCCTGAGGAGATTGATGAGGCATAAAGGTACATCCATATTGTGATGATTGTTTGCACAATGATGGGAATCTTGTGGTCAAAATTTGGGGTATGACAGGAAGCTTACCAGTAGGTGGAGCTAGAGTCCGTAACTGAACCAATTAAAGCTGAAGCAGGTGTTGTAGCAGCAGTGCATACAACATCAGGAGCGGGTCAAAAACTTTTTCAGACCTCTTTGGCTTTGATCAATACCCTCTGCTCCTAGGATTATCTTGGGAGACATGCAATGGGTGCTGTCGGGAAAGTTCTAGACCCTTAGGTTGTGAAGAAGATCCCCGAGGCAATTCATGGTCTGGGAGAGATTCTGACGGAACAGGGGAATAACACCTTCCGTTGTAGCAGAGGGCGTAGGATTGCCCTCCTTTCTTAACACAGTTCTCATGACCTCCATGATCAAACCCATCTAAATCTTTAGCTGATGGACTTCTTCCCTCAGTGTTTTCAGACCCTGAGATAAAGCTTGCATGTCCACCATGAACTGCCCCATTTGGCTGCGGACTGCCATTAACTCTGCTTGAATCTGCTCCATTGCTCTCTGTTGATTCTGGCGTGTTGAGTAGCGGTGAAAGTAAGAGTCAACAATCCTGCCTGTTTAATAAAACAAGGTAAGAAATCCAATGTAAACACCTGTTATGCAAAATGAAATGCGTGAATGCATGCATATGTCATGTTTAATCATTTCCAAGGTGTTCTTATACTTTGATTCCAGTTTTAACCGGGCGAGGGATCAGATACATTGTTGAGAAGATATTACTGGAACAAATAGATATTGCAGAAAAAAATATAGTTGGAATAAACATTGCTAAGAGAATAAGGTTGAAACAAATATTGCTGAAACAAACATTGCTGAAACAAACATCTCGTCATATAATACTTTAAAGAGTCATACAAATGCGTCTGGTACGACCATAGGTGATTCCATCAACAAGCCTTATGATAATCAAAATAAGCAACACACAGAAATACAAAGAAAATTCATTCCCAAACCCCTAGTCCATACAAACTACCCCTGACCTCCTCAAGAAATGCTTCGGTATCAGGATGAGTCGGTCGCTCTATCAACCCCTTGATCATCCTATTTCTCTTCCCAACACCCTGGTTCAACTTACCAATATGCTATGCGCTGTCATCATCCCCAAAGACATCTCTTAGCTTTTCCTTCTTTATTTCAGCTTGAACCTTGAGCTCTTCGATTTCCCTCTGAGCCTCCTTCAACTTGTCGGAAAACTGTTTTTTGCCTCTTTTCGCATTCTGGAGCTCTTCCTCTTTTGCTTTAAGTTTTTCCTTCAGTTCTTCATTTTCAGCCCTGATTTCATCTTCTCTCTTCTTCCTGCAGGCCGCAAAGTCATCCCACATTTTCCGAGAGTCAACGAGCTTGACATTCACCTCAAACAAGAGTTGTTTAGTGTGCTTGTGAACCTTGGCGGAGGATTCTGCAACCATGTTAGCTTTCCGATAAAACTGAGCCCTATCTGCAAAGTCTTTCTCCTTTTCCACTAGCAGTTTTGTTGCATCTTGGGCCTTACATTCCAATCTCTTGTTGATATATAAAGCATCCTGAAGTCGGCTACTCAGGTCAGAGTTCTCCACACGGAGTTCATTCACAATAGCTTGCATCTTATTGTATTTTTCAATAGCTACAGTGGTTCTTTCTTCCACAACCTCGGGATACAAAGGAGGTGTCGGGTCAAAAGGCAAATAGAAATCCTCAACCCTCTTCTTTAGCCAGTCTTCACACGGGGGATAGGTTCAGTTATTGCCCTTCCCCAAAATAGTTTTCCCTCTTTTCTGTATGCTGAGCCAAGCAACACAAGCTTTCTGCGCTATCGCCACATCATCCGTTACCTGGAAGTATAAGGACTCCTTGACATCCCTTTTGACTGGTGGACCTGTCAAAGCATACCCGAATTGTCTGATAGCCAAAAAGGTGCTATAGTTAATTCCTCTTTTCCTCCCTATCAACAGTACATTCGGGAACTCACCACAACTGTGAATGATATCATCACAAAGTAACCCATGATCTATCCAAACAATATCTTTGGCGGCCAACCCCATCAGTCTCTGACACCACTCCAGAGAATCCTTGGTATCCACAAAAGTGCCTGAACGAGGTAGACGGTTTGCAAACCATTTGTAAAAGAGAGGTGCACAACAATGAACAACTCCTTCTCTTCTTTTCTCATTTCTATGATGCACCAAATGATAAAGATACCCCAATAAAGTTGACACCAAATTCTTCATCGTAAATATTTGGATAGCGTCCACATCAACGAAGTCAGGCACATTCGGGAATAGAACAATACCGTACACACAGAGGGCCAATATTACGTTGAAAGTAGTCCATCTTTTGGCTTCAGCTGCCTCTTGAGCTTTCTTTGTCAAGTAACCCAGATGATAACCCCGAAAACCTCCTTTATTGGCTATGTTAGCTTCCAAAGTTGATTTTCTCAAATAAAGAGCACTGGCCACATCCTCGAACTCAGGATCTTTCTTGGAGCCAAAGAACGGCGCGCTCTCCTTGATGGAAATCCCCAAGATACTTGTATACTCCTCCAGGGTTGGGACCAAATGATAGTCTGGAAATGTGAAACACCTTAAAGGAGGATCGTAGAACTGCACCAACGTGTGAATACCCATGTACTCATAATCACTGATGTTATAAACAAAATATAGGATCCATCTGTACTTCTCCTTGAAAGCTCCCAACACATCAGGATTCGCCATAGCCTTCAAGCTGTTAATGGGGCCTAGATTAGGCTTAGGAAACTTGTAGATGTTGATATTTTTCTTCTTCTCAGTATCCATCCCTATAAAAACCCGCTGACTAGAATCAAGAGTGAGATATACACCTAGAAATAAAAAAACATGAATGTTAGGGTATGCACATGAAATGATGTAATGCATTGGCATGGTATCAAAACTGCCACATATAACTGGACGTGTATGTGCTGAACTGTGTGAATAACAAACAATTGAATATAATAGGATCAACTATTCACTTCAGTAAGAATACTAGATAACCGGGTAGGTTAGAGGTAAAAGTTTCTTGCAAACCTGTAAACACCCATCCCCTCTCACATGCGGGTTCTAAAATAAAGGATCCTCAATTTCTGGCATTGAGGTCGAGAAGCAATAATACATTCATCCTTCTGGGTATAGTACTATCGCCAATCAAGGAATGCCTCCACTGATTCCCCTTCAAAAAGGTCGTCCTATAGCAAGTTCCCAGTTTCGGGTCCCCGGATCAAGGAACAATAATGAGTTCACCATTTTTGGTTTGACATTATTACCCCTTTAGAGGAGTGCCACAACTGAGTCCTCGGGAACGGTCACCAGAGTCGACAACTCATAATGGAAACTTCCTATGACCTGCATCAACATGCAGTATAGAATATCTCCCAAAGAAATCTCATATGGCTGTGGGTCTCGTGAACACTATACGTGGTCACCACCACGCAAGCGACACGACTATCCACTATAGAACCTATGTATATACTCAAGCCTAGGTAGTGGGCTTATCTCTCAGAACACCCTTCCCGCCAAACAAAACTAGCAATCCAACACAGTTAAGTACATATATGGCAGTAATGAAGTGCAATAAAGCAGATAAATGCGATAAAAGCAATAAAAGCCATAAATAAAGCAGGTAAAGCATACAAATAAAAACCCAATAACCAAAAACAAACAAGCGCTAGGATTGACTCCCTTAGGGATGGGAAAGTCCCCAGCAGAGTCGCCAGCTATCGCAACTGCAAAAAACAACCGGTGGAAAAAACAGAAGAGTCCCCACCGAACATTTTTATCCCGATGGGGGAAAGGAAACGATCGAAGAAACCTGAAGAAGGGAAAGGAATGGTCTTGCGACCAAGATCGGGGTTCGGAAGTCGGTTACGTGAAGGGAAGGTATTAGTACCCCTCTGTGTCCATCGTACTCGATGGGATCCAGGCTTGTTGTCTGGTCAAAGGGTGTGAATATCTGAAGCTCCACTGCTAACTGGAAAGGAATAGAATGAGAAATAGAGAAGAGAGGGGAAAAGGCACAAAAGGTGACTCAATAGGACTTCATCATTGTTAGGCCTACATATTCCCTCGTGTAATGGAGGAAAGTCAGAGTCAACGTAGTTCGGAGGACTACGGGTGATGGGGGAAGGTTTCTCTCCAAGACAACGTCGTCTTGTGCCTAGGTATCCTCAACCGGACGAGAGAAAGGAAGTCAGAACAGTCGTAGTTCGACCCACTACGAGCGGCCTTGTTTGTTTAGTGTCTTTTAGGTGGACGATACTAACGTTTGCGTTCTAGCAGTTTAGATATTGTCGCTCGTTGTGTGGAGCCTTACGCGTTTACCTGTTAGTGGTAGAATGGAAATAGCGTGCCCTTACGATTAGAGGGAGTGAGATGAGAAAATAATCCGAAGGAAGCCTATTGACTTATTTATGTATTTTAGAAGAAGTGTTTGATTTGTTTTGTTTGTGATATGTATTGTGCTAAGGACTATGATATAGGAGTGAATACCTTGACAAGGTCGCACCCAACGAGACGTTTGCAAAGCACCCTAGAAGAGTAAAGGAGAAATTCACTAATCATTTCCCATGTGCTTAAGGATCGTGTCGCACTACACATACAATATTTGTTAAGTGTTTTTGCTTTTCTTTTAGAGAGAGAAGAAAGGCTCAAATGGTTAAAAGAAAAATATAAGGGGATCTTCATCCTAAAAGTTGTCATGCAATTATTGATCCTATAGTTGAAAAAAAGGAAAAAGAATCTCCACCTATGTTAGCATGATTGGATTGATAACTTAATGTCTATCCTACTTTGAACCTAATCTAAAATTAGATTCAAGCCAGGAACCTTAAGGGAACATGTGAACATACACAAGTAACATTAAGCAATTCAATCACCATTCAAAGAAGTAATAAAGAAGAAGTGAGATGAAAGAGGAACCTCATAAAAGTTGATGTCAATGTAAGGTTATACAATTGTTCATCAAATTCAAACCAAGCTCAACTATTGGATAGTTGAAAGAAATGTGCAAAACTATGCACTTATGCTCATGCAAATGTCCTAAGACTATCCTAGAAGTAATGTCATCATTAAACAAAATGCAATGGGCCCTAAAAGGATAAGAACCCTAGTGGGGCATTAGCTATTTCCTACTATATCTCATTCATGTTATGATCCTAAGAAGTGTAAAAGAATTCAAGTTATGTCTCAAGATAGCACACAAACAATTGTTACTCAAAAAGTCATGCAAAACACACCTTAAAAGGATACACAAGTGAAGTTAAGACATATATCCAAGTTGGGTCAGTAGCACACATGGTATGATCATTCCAAAGTGAGGCTTAGGATGTCAAGAAATGATTATGAAACCCACGCCAAGTCATGCTCAAAAGATTAGGCAATTCTACACAAACATGTCACTTTTATGATGCATCATTCACTTATGACACAACAATGAAAAAGTAAGCATGAAGTTGACTTTAAAATGACCTAAGTCTGAAGCTAAATCATGGATTTAATGTTTAAAATTAACCTCAAGACATTGCAAAAGTTTCATGTCAAAGCACTCTTAGAAGTGAGAACATGCAATGATCAAACTCAACCTTAATCATCCTCTAAAGGCGTGATAAGTTTTCACTCAAGAAAAAAGAAGGAAAAGGTCATGCCAAACTAGTGCCAAACCATACAAGTCAGAAGCAAATGACCTATAATATCTCACATTTGAGTTTCAAAATATTGAGCAAAGGAAGCACACAAATGGCTCGAGCAAAAGTTGTCAAAGTTTGATGCTTAATCATGTTCAAGTTCATGCAAGTATAACACCAATTAGAGGCACACAAAATGACCTATAAAATGGTACGTAAAGGCTTTACCTCATGCTAGATCAAGTGTAAATCAATGCTCAACATATCCCCAAAAGGGTTGCACAAATGCATCATTAAATCCAATCACTTAGGTAAAAATTAAACAAACACCGGGTATGCATTTAGGGTTCAAGATGAGCACATAGATCATGATCAACAATCAATATCAAAGCATAAAAATGGAGCACAAAATATCCTATTGAATATGCCTAAACATGTAAAGGAAATTGTCTCAAGAGAGGTCACTTACAATCATCAAGATCACTCTAATTCTAGGTACACATCAAAGCATTAGACATGCAAGGAAATAATCATGAAAAATAGTTAGAAGTCTTGAAAAATTATGAGGTTTTAATCATGATATGATGAAGTTATAGGCTCAACATTCTCTAAAAATAGGCCTAAAACTATGCATACAAGATGCTCAAACAATATCAAACATATGGCAAAGTATCAATCATGGATCACTTAAACAGGTCACAAAGAGGAATTCCAAAATGAACCAAAAAATAATGGTAAAATTTCCAAATGATCATCAACATGTCCAATAATCATGTAACTAAATGTGTACAAAAGTTAGGATCAAAATCAATTAGGAATCGTCAAGAAACAAGCCCTAATGTAGAGACTAGGTCAACTTGTACACCTCTAAATCAAAATTCCAAAACCAATAACAAAATAATCCAAAAATGAAATTAAAAATTATAGAAAATGAATTAATGTTCCCAAGATCCTCAATGAATTATTTTAGAATTTTTTGGTAACTAAACTATTTTTAGTAAATCAATATAAAACGTGTGTCAAAAATAAAATGAAAATAAGAACTAAATGCAAGGGGGTGCATCCATAGCAGATTCTATATTCAAATGCACAACGGGCCTGAAAACTGGGGTGGGAATAGAACAAATGCGCGCATGGCCCAGACCTATTTCACTAACCATTTTTATTTATTTTTATAAAAATTATTTTGTTCAGAATTAAAGGAAAATAAAGGATCACGTGTTTTTATTCTTTGAATCATTAATGTGCTGGCAAAAGAGTTACACGTGAGATTAAAATATTACACACTGGCCAATGGGGAAGTACCACACACACACGTCATTGACCCAAGGTTGAAATAACACAGACGTCGGAGCCCTAGCTTCGGTCGTCTTCTCCGGTGGACCACCACCGTGAGTAGCGGTGAAGTGCTCCAAAAATAAAAAAGAAAACCACAATCCCACTCAAAATTTCATGCTGAACACGAATCTAATCTCAAAATCTCCATTAAATACCTCTATCATGCAAAATGAAGGGGATTTTCAGAAACCCAAAAATCAAGAAACTTCATGTTAATACCTAAGATTAACCACAAAAAGAGCCTACCACGGTAGGACTTCAAATGCAGTTATCCTACATGCTTCTAACCACATACATTTCCCTAAAATGATGCAAGAAAATTCAGGATTTCTGACCTTGATAGATCTTTAAATCACATGTAAAGAAACCCTAAGAACTTCAAGGCTATATCTTGAGATCACCACTGAGCAAAATAAATGCTCAGGTTCCTTGAATCTAGCTTGAAATTGCAAGTTCTTGATGAAGTTGAGGAATTCGAATATGGTGATGTAGTGACTCTAGATGAAGAATATTGCACATAGAATAAGCTCTTCAATGGGGTGATGATGTGGGTGAAGAAATTTTAACCAAAGCTCTTGAGATGAGTGAGATTCGGATAGATGAAGATAAGAGTGAAAAATGGAGAATTTGATCTATTTGGCTCAATGTGTGTAACTGAAAGTCGTTAGGGGTGGTTAGAGCTTATATATTTGTGGTTCATGTGTAGTTAAGAGTTTAATCCTGGTTAGAATTCAGTTGGAGCTTGGTTAGTGGAAATTGGAAAAATGAGAGTGAGGTTATGGTGGGAGCTTGGCACGGGTTTGCTCTCATGTGGGTGAGGTGCATTGTTGTTATGGTGCACATGATGATGATGATGATAATATGGTATATGCAGGTACAATTAGAAACAACTACTTGCATCCTAAGTTTTATGTTTCTCTTTCATTTGATGTGTGAGGTAAAGGTGGTATGTGTGCATGATGTGTAAGATTTTTGCATGGCCAAAATGAGTAATATGGGACATTATGTGTATACAGCAAGAGCACAACAACAATGAGATGGAGTTTATTTTGCATTCGGAATGGAATGCCATAGTTTGTACACTTAAATGGGGTGACTTTGGGGTCACATATCTTGAATAATATGGAATCAAATGGCATGATCTTGATATCATGAGAAAGAGGGAATGTCATAGAGCAACTTTCATGTTGGTGGAATGTGGAATACGAATGTGGAACTCCATGAAAAATGACCTTGAAATCACTTGCTCTAAACTGATTATAGGTTAAAAACTTTCTAAGTTTTTCACCATTTTTGACAACTTTGAGTTGATAACTTTGAGACACCACAACTTGGAAGATATTGGCTCATTTTGTAAACTCTTGATATCATGGGAAAGAGAAACTTTGATAGAACATTTCTTATGTTTGATGAAAGTTGATTTAAAGCTTTGAACATAAAGAAAAATGTCATTGAAATCATGGTCTCCAAACTGAATTTTTGGACTTAGAAAATTCAAAGTCTTTACCACTTTTGACAACTTGATGATCATAACTTTGATTGATCATAACTTTTGATTCACAAATCAAAATGAGATGTTCTTTATATGGTTGGAAAGATGGAATATCACTCTACAACTTTGATATTTGACAAAAGATGAAATAAAGCTTGGATCAATGTGTAAATTGGCTTGGAAGTTAAGTACTTTTAACTTGAAGACTTACCCAAAATGAAAAGTTCTAAACATAAACTTTCCAAAAATGGAAATGTTTCCATTCTTGGTAGCTTTTCATACAAGTCTTCATTTTCTTGATTCTTTTGATATTTCTTGGTCAAATTCCACCCATTGGCCATATTTAACATAATAAACACCAGATTGAGCTCAAAAAGTCAGGAGTTGACTTTTTCATTGCTCAGTTGACTTTGTTCCCAATTCAAATGATTCACAATGATCTGACCAATTGAAACCCCTCTGAATGAAATTGATGGTCAATACTCCACTCATAAATACTTGAGAACATATAGAATACCATGGAATCAAAATTTTCCTAAAGAATTAGTAATAAACTGATTTTATACAAAACCCTAATTTTAGCCCTAAAAGATAGGATATGTTGATCAATGATGAAAACCCTAATTCCTCTGAAGACAATTGAGAATCTCTTGAACCAGGATGTTATATGTGATATGATGATGTTGAGGCTTCAAAATCCTTGCCCATAAGGGTGCCACATACACAATAGGCAAAACCCTAATCTGAGGATCAAAGATAGGAGAAAATGTTCCTCTTTAAGTTTCTTGCTAATTTCAATCTCCTGATGAAATGGTGAACCAAATATGATGCTTGAGGCATGAGAAGCCTTTGTAGCTTGAGTGGTTGAGGATATCTCATTCTCTTTGCTTTGAACAATCAATGACATAGAAACCTCTGATCCCATGCCTTGGGAAAACTAATGATGCATGTATGATGTTTATGACCTAAATGCACATGTATGCGAAGCATAAGCCACTTATTGATGGTAAAGTGTGAGGGAAAATTTTGGGTTGTTACAGTACCCAGCGTAGAGAGAAATGAGTTTCACTGAGAAAATGTATGAATCTTGAAACACAATTTTCATTCAAATGCAAAGCCTTTTATTTTAGTTTACATTCTTTGCACACTTGCTTTCATTTCTTTACCGATTGCATTACCATTATCTGTATTCACTTTTGCAAAGTTTTTCCTTTTAACATTATTAAAATCACCTTTCACATTACTTTTCTCAACGATTTTGACCAAGGCGAAATCCTTCACGTTACTACACAAATTTATAAACAAAAAAGCTTTTAGCACTATGTTCTAGGATTCTATGGTCGTTCCTGTAAGTAACTTTCAATAAGAGACTAGCAGTTATTTACCAAATTTTCTAGTAAAAAAATTGGCACATCTAGTGGGACTTGTGCTAAACTCTTTTTATTTTATAGATAGTCATAGTTTTCTCTTATAAATTTGATCTGCGTACATGAATTGTTCTGAATAGTTTGTATGCGTTTAAGAAGTGGAAAGTCTTTATAAAAAATGACGCGTTCTCATATGAAGGTGAGAAATATACACAAGAACGGGGGGTTGAATTGTGTTTGCCAAATTGTTTCTACTTCTGAACTAGAGTTCAAAATCTAAATAGAAGTTTAGAAACTGATGACAAGTGCAGTGGAAAATGTAACAAAAGTAAATAAAAATAGAATAGAACACACAATAGTTATACTGGTTCCTCTCCAACTAAAAGCAGTTCAGTCCCCTTGTAGCACACGAGATTTCCACTATAATCAAACAGATTACAACTGCTTATACCTTAAAGTATAAGACTTTCTCCTGCTCAGACCTAGAGCCTAAGACTTCTTTGCTTAATCAGCACCTGATCAAGACTTTCCTACTTAGATCCTCAGATTCTAAGACTTTCCTGCTTAGATTCCTCGAACCCAAGACTTCAATGCTCAAGCCCAAGGCAAGATACTTTTATCTGAACTGACTGTTTAGAGAAGAAATAACTTACAACAACACTTGATTAACAATCAGAGGTGTTTAAATATAATATAACACACTTTAACACTAAGGATTTTTAAGTTATACAAGAATAAGAACTCTTAACAAATTAGCTTCTCTTGAGCTGATATGAATGAAGTACGTGTATTTTTTAGTTGTAGTTGCAGCGTTATACTCTTGGTTTATCTTCAATTCTTCTGTTCCTTTTATAGCAGAAGAAATAGAGTCGTTGAAGCATCCTCAATGGCTATAATCAGATCAAATCTTTTTGTACATCTTCTTTTCCAATAAAACAGGTGTTGGAACCCGTAGAGAAAGAATTATCCACGAAACAAGGCCTTTGTCCAGAGAACTCTTCTATGAAACAACTATAACACAATATTTTGAAGATAATGTTAGTAATTCTTGAGTCCCGTGATTACAAAGCTTGAGTTGACACTATTCAATTTTAGAGGCAGGTAAATCACGCTTCTGATTTTGAAATGTGAAATTTTGGCCTATGCAGACAGCAGATGTCCTAACACATGTCAAGACATTATCTACATAATCATTTAAACTCAGAGGCGCAACAACAGATTGATACCTTAAATATCAGAACTGCACACTTACAGATGTCACGACATCTGATCCAACATGTTTATCATAAACCCTAACAGAAAACCTAAATCTGCAGAATGATAAAGAACGCAACAATTGTTAACCCAGTTCGGTGCAACTCACCTACATCTGGGGGATACCAATCTAGGAAGAAGACTCCACTATCTGTAGACTGTTACAAAGTTAAACTCCCCCGTTTACAACTTCATACCTAACATCTACCCAATGAACATCTTTACTAAGGCTAAACTCAAACGTTTACAACCCTGATATGAGATACCCCACTCACTTCCCTTAATCACCAACTGTGATTTCTACTCATCCCTATCAATACAGAAATTTTTCAAGCTTTCTTGACAAACAAGCTAACTCGGATTTGCTTAAAAGCTTCATCCAAGAACAATACACAATCCAATACCTCAAGGCTTATGGATCTGTGTGACACCTATATTTGCCACAATGCATCAACTGATACAAAGGGAGACTTACAACCTAGAGAGCCAACGACTCTCAAACCCCTAAACCCTTGTTTCTTACGCAAGAGAACTAGGTTACAAAAGCCATACTAAGGCATGTCAAAAACCTAGGTCTAAGTCTTCTATTTATAGAGTCTTCTGCTTCCTTGGGCTTCAGTCTTCTGTTTGCTAATTCCTTGATCCATGCAGCAATTCAAAAACTAACTTAAGCCATTCAGTCCAGGATGTCAAGATGCATGTTAAGACATCTTGTTCGACATCACGTCTTCAGCAGAATTATTTAGCTTGATCTTATTGTTGAGTTAACAATTATTTTTTACCAAAATTTGTTCAAAAACTCAGAGCTTTCAATCTCCCCCTTTTCGGAAAATTTTGGCTAAAACACATATGCACTGTAAGATCCAGATCGATGGTGCATGCAGTGAGGACTCCAAATAATTTCAAGGTCTATACCTTACCTGTGATGGAGTACATGAGAAAGAATATGCAAGACGCTTCCCCTCAACCCATCAACCAATACTTGTCACGAAAGGATAAATCTTCCTCTTGAGAGGCATAAGAAAACCATTAGGAAAAAGCAGTAGCAATACCCTTAATAGTAAAGTACTTCCTTGGGTAACTCAGAACACAGGACATGACTGTGTTCATAACTCAGATCACAAGACACAATAGTCCATTTGAGAGTTGAGACCAAGAATGTTGTAACATCCTGTTGAGCATTTTGGCAAGATGCTTTATTAGACGAGAGATTCTCATGAGAAGATCAAAACATTTCTCCCCCTTTTTAGACAAAATTTGACAAATATTACCAAGGTATATCCAGATCCAAATAGTGCTCACCCAGAACCTTATATAAGCCATAAAGACAACAGTAAGAGTGATACAGCAATGAGTAAGATGAATTTTGAGATCCCCTTATTTGAATTGTATCAACCACTACCCGGTCTTTACGTCTTTATTCATTTTTGGACAAATTCTTGTTGAAGTACAAGTTCCAACACATGTGAATGTATATTCAAGGACAAGATTTTACACGTCCTTCTGACAAGTATACACCCTAAGCGTTTTCCCAAGACGGAATCAATACTTCTGTCAACAGACTGTCAGAGATTCTCCAGACACTCTTCACTGCTATGACATCCTCGACCAAGTCACACCCAACAATGCTAAAGAAAATATCTGCATTAAAATTTTTTTTCATAGTTTTGTGATCACAGCCTGTAGAGAAGAATAAATTCCCAGACTTAATAAATGATTCTTAAGTATCCAATAAGAACCATTAAACTTGTACTGCATAGTCTCCCACAACTAGCAACTATACAACAATGTCAAGACATCCTCCTTGACATCTCAGCTTGCTTGACGCACAAATGCAAACTGGAACTTCAACTGCATCCTCGTAGTAATTCATATTAGATCAAGGGGCATCTCCCCCTATCTAAGGTAACCAGTGCTCCTCCACAGAACACCTAAGCTAATGAATGGAAAACATAAGACGCATCTTCATGTCTTCAAGAGTGCACCCTCAGTTCAACTTACCAGCTGAACACAATCATCAACTCTCTTATTGCTTCCTCTGACAAGAAACAATAATCACTCACACATGATCACCATCATACTACCCGTGAGGAAATGTATACCAACCATAACAAACTCTTGGCTTGAGATCAAAGTCCCATTGATCCCCCCATCCTGCAACCATCTATACACCACACGAACTCCTCTTGAATTCTCATGTATAGACCTCCAGCTGCTTGAGGCACAAACCAATTGAATCAGAATGCTTCACATTCCTCAAAGAGACGCATAGGGCCCCTTAGTTTGTTATAACGATGTCAGCTATCGTATGCATACTCCAGAACTTCACAGCTGCCAAACTGATCCACTACTAGCATGACCTGCGGCCAGGGGCAACATCCCCTTCGCATGATTTTTCACTGAACTTACCCAGCCAACAATAGAGATAGACACCCCACAATCCAAGACAATCATTCCTTATCATTCTCCCGTATGATAACCTGGAATACTTTTGATTTTTTGGTGAATATCCACTTCTGAACACATCAGAAACCAGACCTTCATGCAATCAACATATGATCCACTTCAGTCTTCCAAAAACCTTACATTAGACTGTAGCGAGCGATTTTGGACGCGGTTCTTAAGCGCTGGTCGCTCTCTGCGGTTTGAGCTTTGAAACTACAGGTCGATTCATTTTTTATCCTATTGTGAGCTGAATGAGGAAGGGAAATAGATGTCTCCAATTAACCCTGCTTTGCATACTGAGTTTAAACAGCGGTCTGTTAGGTTACGGATGCTATCAATGTGGGGGGCCTTTGTACTGGTTATTTGTATTTTCGCCAATACTGTTTTCTTTCTTTTTTACCTGGGCAGAAGGTTTCTGTTGGGGAACAAGGATTAGGATGTTAGGACTGATGCTTTTGAAATACTGCTTTTGATATGGGATTTGGGTTTTTTGTTGATTGCGCTCGCTAAGATCTTTTCTTTCGATCTTATGCCTACGTATTCCCGTTTACCAAAACAGGGAAATCAGAGCGTTTGTAGTTCCTCCTATTCTATGGGAGGAAATTGGTTTTTGGTGTCTTGTTCAAAGCCCAAGACGTGAAGCGAAAGGTGATTTGTATCTTGTTCAAAGCCCAAGATGTGAAGCTGAAAGTCTATTTGTGTCTTGTTCAAAGCCCAAGACGTGAAGCTGAATGACCTCGACTTTAGAGAGAATTTGTCATCTCTAAAGAGGGAGAAGGAGAATTACTTTAACTAGGATACGCGGATCCGAGCAATTCCATAATTTCCGAAGAAAGGGTTTTAACCTGAAGGAGAAGACTTTAACTCAGTGTAGAGCAATGCCATCTTTCCTTAGGAATTTCTCATGATAAAAGAGGGACAGTGGCGTGGATTTAGATGATCCAGAGGCTTGCCGCTTACAGCGATTAGATGAAGGGAAAGGAGTTGTTGATGTTTGTATACTGTGAACGAGGCACAACTTTGATGCTAAAAGGTTGATTGGATCAACCAGTGGTTTTCTTATATGAAGCCTAAGAGGAGGCTAATTTCCGCTAGGAAAATCATTATACAAAGCCTAAGAGGAGGCTATTTTGTGTCCCGTACAAAGCCCGAGAGAGAGGCTAAAAGATTTTGACCTGACGATGGAGTCTTTTGGTATCTCGTATAAAGCCCGAGATGGAGGCTATTTGACTCAACAAGGGAGTTTTTTGTATCTCGTATGAAGCCCGAGATGGAGGCGATTGTTTGTTTGGCTCAATAAGAACCTTTTTGTATCTCGTACAAAGCCCGAGATGGAGGCGAAAGGGGTAATTTACTCAACGAGGGAGTCTCTTATGTGTCTCGTACAAAGCCCGAGAGAGAGGCGAAAAGGTTGTTTGACTCCACTGGGGAGAATTTTGGTATCTCGTACGAAGCCCGAGATGGAGGTTATTGTAACTGTTTCAGTTGAGTGACAGATCTAATATACTGATTTTAAAAGAGAAAATCAGTTCTTATATGAGCATCACTGTACTCAGGGATTTGATTTGAGGATCAAGGATATTTCCTTCTCTTTGAGGAAACGGGAAATCCAAAGGGTGTCGAGACTGTCCGAGTCTGCGGGTTTCCTTCCTATTTAACGAAGGGTGCTTGAGAATGTCTTTGAGACTCAAGGAAGTTAGACTGTCCAAGTCTAGAATTTCATCTTTTATACTATGCTTTGAGAAACAGTAGTAGACTCTATGAAAGGACTGTTCTATGAGGATGACTAGGTTCTGTTCCTATACCTCTAGGAGGTCGTCGGGACAATTTGTACGAAGCCCAAGAGGAGGTTGGAAACTTTTAAGAAGCCGACGGGTCCTTGTACGAAGCCCAAGAGGAGGCTATCATTCCCGAAGGAAGATATCATTATACAAAGCCTAAGAGGAGGCTGTGAATACTTCTAAGAAGCCGTAGGGTCCTTGTATAATGCCCAAGAGGAGGCCGATGCTTTTAAGAAGCCCGTGGGTCTATCATCTCCTTTCCATTAGGAGAGATAACTCTTTTAAAGATAAAAAACCACTGGTAAACGTGCGAGGTTTACTATCCAGCGACTTTTAGCTTTTAAAGAGGGTTCCTTAGTTAAGGTCCAAGATTATGACCGTAGTGGGTACCCAAACCCTGAGACATTCAAGGCAAGCTATCCACAAGGAATAGATCAAGTCAAGAAAGTTCGAGAATTTGGAAGAAACTCAAAGATGCCATTCACGGAGAATACATTCATCTTGGGGAGTAGAGCTTCCTGACGATTCCTAAGGAGGACAGCCGAAGAGAAGACTGTATCTGGTGCTCCTATTGGGGGTCTAGGCGTCTATTTCTACGAATAAATGAAACGGCGTCACCTAGTTCTAGACGTAGTAGCCGAGGAAACTCGAAATATCTATACTATTATTACACAGTAGATATGAGTTTATGAAAGGAGACTTACAATGAGCAGCCCCACAATACAGTTTATAATATGAAAGCAGTAAACGAAAGCGATAACCACTTACTCGGTTGTAGTGCTTCCATGCTGTTTGGTTAGTTGTTCAACAAAGAAAGATTGAAAATAACAGTATATTCAAAATCAAAGGAGAAAGTGCTTTGAAAAGAAAGATTTGGGGCTTACAGCTCAAGGAGAGGCCCAGGGTTTTATCAGTGAGCGCACTGTTTGACTTTGTACAGCGGGACTTACACAAGTGACTGGGGCCAAAAAAAGGTTTTCTGTACAAAGAGATGGGTCTTACACTCTCTCAAGAGGCCCAAAAAGGTTTAAAGGAAAGAGAGTGGGGCTTATAACACGAGGGTAGGCTCAAATGATTTTTCGTTTAAAAAATGGCGATCGCGCCGAGGTTTTCTTTTAACGCAGAGGGACTTATACAATAAGTGAGGCCCAAAATGTTTTGGTTAAAAGGGGGATTGGGTCTTACACTCTAATAGAGGCCCAAAGTGTTTTGAATGGGTCTTATAGCTCAAGGAGAGGCCCAAAATGTTTTGTTTTTAAACGGGCGACGATCGTGCCGTTTACTTGTACAGAGGGACTTATACAATGGATGAGGCCCAAAAAGTTTTTGTACAAGGGGGGATGGGTCTTACACTCTCTCAAGAGGCCCAAAAAGTTTTAAAAATGGTTTATGAAGGTTGAATTAATCCAAAACCCTAATTTGTTTCCAAAATGTATTTAATTGAATAAAAATTCAATTAAAATGATCAAAAATTGTTTAACACATGGAAAACAAATTGTGATCTTGGATTAATGCTTCAAAAATTAAGTATTGACCTACAAAATAATTAGAAAGCATTAAAAGTTGCAAAATCAATGTAGAAAAAATATTTAAAATGCCAAAAACAATCAAAATATTAATTCTTTTCAAAAATATCAATTATATGAAATAAATAATATTTTTGGGATTTTTTGATAAAATAAAATATTTTAACATTTTTGTGAATTATTAAAAAAAGAATCAACTCAAAATCATTAAAACTCAGAGAGAAATTAATTTTTGAATCAATTAAACAAAATCACAAAATTCAAATATTCAAATATATGAAAATGGCGCCAAGAACAACACCAAGAACACGCGCGTTTTTTCAGTTTGCCCAGATTTGCATTTTCCATCCAATCTCACTGAATACGTAATTATAACATGCAATCCACATATCATTATGCTCGTCTCAACCTCACGATCATGTCTATGTACTTTAATTTCATTTAAATTAAACATACAACAAGAAAGCACGAAGAAACCTCAAGAACCCTAATTTCTGCATGAAGGCTAGGATTTTTGATACACGATTCAAACAATGCAATTAATTGAGGGAAAACATTCCATGCATGATTATGAACATATGGCCAAATTATTGTGCGAGGAAATATGCATAGATTGAGAGATGACCAAGTAGGTGCTTACCTCCAAGTCGTGATAGCAAGTGCAATGTGATTTTTGATCTGGAGGTGTTACAGGTGAGTGGTGATGATCTGAACAGCTTCCCTACACCATATGGAGTGTGTTTGAACACTTGGATTGAATTGAAATGGACTGGATCAGTTTATGGCATCTCAGCTGCAACTTCACTTCAAACTTGTGTGGATGGCAAGTGATTTTGAGATTTTGATGCTCCAGATATTATGTGAGTGTTTGATCAGCTCATATGTGATGTATGTGAGGTGTGTGAGTGATTGGTTTGTGCAGAATTGCTCTCAAACTCAAAACCCGATAGCTACCTTGCTAAGAAAGGCATTTTTGCCAAGAGAAAGAGATTTTGAGGAAAGCATCTGTTAGATGGCTTTGGTGTACTTAAACTGACCACAATTGAGCTCTATTTATAGTAGAGCAAGTTTGTTTTGCAAGGAATAGTGCATGGCAGCTGGTAAGTAGGTTTCCTCAATGTTGGCCAATGGAAATGAAAGTCTCCTCTAGCCATTGACTAGAGGTTAGGGCACAGAGCTTTGGTCCCCTTGGTCTTGGATAAGTCTTGACTGATTTCAGATGAGAATGGCTCAGTCCATGCGACCTTGATGGTTCCATTGAATGCCTCATTCCAAATTTGAAGTCTTGTCCCTATTTTGGCCATTCTAGGTTCAACATGTTATTCTTTATTCCTTGGACCTTGGAGGCTTGGCTCAGTGATTGTCCCCTTTGGATTCAATCCTCTGAGGTGTCCAAGTGGATTGGAGCAATTGCAATTGGCTAATTTTGGCAAATCGAGCCAAAATGCAAATTCTGCCTTGCCTTGACAGATTTCAGTAAGGCAACTTGCCAATGTTGTATCTCATGATGTAGGTTGAATTTGGCAATGTTCTTGGCCATTTTGGAAAGCTCTTACATGATACAACAACTGTTTGAACAAGTTTGGTTTTGATCTCTTTTGATTCCAAGTGAAAAATCCCCCTACATTTGGCAAAAAGTGAGGCAAAATCTGACTTAGTGAAAATTTCACTAAGTGTTGGAAAAAGTGACATTTTCACTTTTCAACCACTTTGATCACTCCATGACTCAAAATCCTTAATGAATTGGAATGACTTGTAGTTGAAGTTTTTGTAGGTGATAATGAGGGCTACAAATCCATCTTTGGATGAGAAAAAATGGCCTTGTGGTTTAGGAGTTATGGTCCTCCAAAGTTGGTACCTTTGCCACTTTGTTTTTAACTTAGAAAATTTTCTAAGTTTTATGGTCCCTTTTACAAGTTATCTCACTTTTCTTGATTTTTCTTGATGAATGATGATTCAAATCATACATTAACATCATTTTAGGGTTAAAAATCCATTTTGGTGAAAAATCTCAAAAAGTCAAAGTTGACTTTTGTGCACAGTTGACTTTTTATCAGATGAATTCCAAACTGTGCAATTCTTCAGGAAATCATGTCCTTGACCTAAATCAAACTTGATGGACATGTTCCATGGGTGTCATAGGGTGTATTGAGGCATGTCCTAGGGCTTGGGAGCATGTCCTGGTCAAAAGTCAAAGTTACAGTTGACTTTTCCCTTAAAACCCTAATTGTGGTGCAGATGAAAATGAGACTTGTTGCTCAAGCTTCTTGGATCAATCCATTGTTCCAAATGGATCAATATGGTATATTAGAGACCCTCAAATCATCTCTTGAGGTCTTGGCTCATGGTTTGTCCCAAAAGTCAACTTAGGGGTGAATTAGGTCAAGAAACCCTAATTCCTGATTTTTGATGAATGCATCCCCTGAGGCAAAATTGACTTGATGCATGGGTTCATGAGGTTCCATGAAGTATATTAGGTTATGTTTTGGATCATTGCCTTATGCCCAGATGAAAATTTCCATATAGAGGCCCTGGTCGACCAAAACCCTAATTTGGTGACACTGTCGATCTTGAGACTTGATCCACCTAGAAGGGAGCAGCCTTGTGCTTAATCCTTGAAGTGGGAGTCCTTTTGATCCTTTGAGGATGTTTGAGAGATTAGACAAGTTGAAGATCATGTCATTTCTTGATTGATCCTTTGTCTAAGCACTCAGAGAGGGCTTGAAACCCTAATTTTGATTGTAGTGGATGCTCACCCATCTTTAGGGAGACTGATGAAGCATGATGGTTTATCCACATTGTGATGATGATTTTCACAATGATGGGAAATCTAAGTGGTCAGAATTTGGGGTATTACACAGACCTCCAAGACAGTTCTTCTACTCCATCATTCTCCCATATGACAATGTAGATACTTCTTAGACACGATACAAGTAACCAGTTCCTCACAGAACCTGAAATCCTTCACCAAGGATAACTAACCCAAATATGTTCTAACATCAGTTATGACATCTTCCACACATCACATACACCACACACCATGGTTCTTGATATGCTTCACCACTGGACTTACTATCAGCATAGTAATCCACACTGAAGATCTTCACACAACATTGTGCCACCAGTTTGAACAAAGAATACTTCAGAACCCCAGAGAGAAATAAACTCTCATCCACCAAAAGAATGTATGCTTCCATCCTCAACCCAGAACTTCTGCCACAAGCTCCCAGAGAACCAGAACCTCTTTACAATTTCAACTAACTACTCTTATGTACAAGAGAAATCAGTTTCAAGCATCCTGCTTGAATGTACACAATGAAACCAACCAAATGTCACTTTTTGATTGATCTCAATCTTCTTCAGAACTCCCACAAGATACACTGATCCACTAATGAAATCAGATTTTCAAGCCACATGAACTACTTTCCCCATAGCAAGACATCTTGGATCCACCAAGCCTCTTAGTCATGTAACATCTTCCCATCCACAACTCCCGCAAACTGCATGAGATAGAACTTTTTGAAGCATCCATAACTTCCATTCTCCTGTAGATTACCTTATCTTAAGCTGATGTGCCACATCACCAGCTGAGACCTCCGATGTTAAGCTAGATGTCAGAACATTTTGATATGACATCTAACTGTTGAATTCAGCTCCTCCTTCTGCCACTTAGAAGAACCTCATCCCTTCACAGAACAAGAGTTCCATGCTCTCATAGACTTGATTCAACAACCAAGTTTGATTAGACAACCTCCACCCTGCTTTAAAACTCCAAAGACATCGAACCTTCCACGTCTGAATCTTCAGAAAATAAGTAGTCCAAGACTACACCATAGCCATACCAAAGACTGCCACTTTCCTCAGTAGAGCAGATTGTAGAAAGTCAGAGATAACTGCCACTTAACTTTGACCTTCAACAAAAAGAGCAACATCCATGCTCCAAAGCACCTAGATCAGAAATAAACTGATCTAAGCTGTAACCATCAAGATTATGATTTCTTCATCCCCATCTTCAACAGCATCAAAGTCTAGACTAGTTTCTTGCCAGGAAACTCTCCAGAGAACACATGCTTCTGTCACACCCGACTGAAGCCACTTCTTAGATCACCATCTAAGACTAAAACAGATGCTAAAGCGTATGTAGTACCCCTCCCATGATTCTGCACAAACTCTGATGATGAGATGTTCCAACATCTTGTTGAACATCAACAATCTTGACTTTCAAGGATAATCAATTAAATACTTGTGGATTCCACAAATAACAATTGATCTTAAATCCTTGTACAATAACCCTTATTCGCTGATGTAGTTGAGCTCCACCAGATCATGTCATGAACACTTATAAAGTATTCAATCTTTTTGCAAGTATCTTCTTCAAGAACAATGTTGAGATACCAAGGCTGCCACCCTTGACTCAAGTAACTAAGACTTTCTCTGAACAAATCTTATTTACCTCAAAAATTCTTCAATCAGATTGGATCCACTCTTAGGGTTAAGAGAGATGAATCCTTCCTTGCTGTTTTTGGATGGTGAAAATAAATCACCTCCACTTTCTTCAGATTGTGTTTCAAAGAAACACCTTCTAGTCAGAAGAGTAACTAGAAGACTCTAGATACACGACATAGATGCCTTTATGAGTGGACTTGAGAGAATTCTCAAGTATCTTTGACAACCTAGCCGACCAATAATTTATCAAACTCCTAGAGCAAGAACCTGATAAACTTAAGCTCAACTCTTCTCCTCTTCAACTGACTTCAACTGCACCAAGAAACCAAGCTTCCAAGTACCAAGTCACAATACCAGATATCTAACCACAACTCCCTTCACTCCATCGCTCCCGACTTTGGAATAAAAGAATGCAGATATCTTCAAATATAGAGATCGACGATTGAGACCTTCCACCAACTGTCTTCAGTAACAACTCCAAAATCCCATAATTCTAGAGCTCTTCCATCAGAAACACATGCAGCAGAACCACCAAGGAACAGATCCTGCTTGCCCCAATAAGATGTCACAACATCTTATAAGACACACCAACAAGAGAACTAGCCACTTCTCCTGTAGTTATTGTAGAATCTCCTCAGCAACATGAACAACCTCCAGGTTGCTCCCTTCGATCCAGAACATCCATCTCATCCATTAATACCCTTGAGTATGTCTGAGTTGATTGATCTGATCTTCAAAACTCCTCCTTGTTTAAACGCCAGAAAGTATCTCCCAAAGATCTCATCCAGAACTAGACAAGATGCTTGCTCTGATACCAATTAAAATTCTGGCCTATGCAGACAGCAGATGTCCTAACACATGTCAAGACATTGTGCTACATAATCATTTAAACTCAGAGGTGCAACGGCAGACTGATACCTTGAATATCAGAACTGCACACTTACAAATGTCATGACATATGATCCAACATGTTTATCATAAACCCTAACAGAAAACATAAATCTGCAGAATGATAGAAAACACAGTAATTGTTAACCCAGTTCAGTGCAACTCACCTACATCTGGGGGATATCAATCCAAGAAGAAGACTCCACTATCTGTAGACTGTTACAAATTGTCTCAGCAATCTCCCCTTTTTTTATGATGACAACTTTAAGTATTTTAAAATAATTAGTTGCAGTTTAATTACTCAACAACTTTCAGGGTCTGAGGTTTGTAAGCTCCCCATGTGTCAAACAGTCTTAGAGGTGAGATTTGTAAACTCCCCCTAAGTCCTATTTGTGAAGTCTAAGAGATGAGCTTTGTAAGCTCCCTCTCCACTTCAAGAGGTGAGGTTTGTAAGCCCCCCTTATATAGGATAGCTAAATTCACTCCAAGATTAATCTAGAAGAATACTTAATCCATTCTCCCCTTTTGTCATCAACAAAAAGATAGAAAAAAAATAGACTTCAGTGATTAATAATGGTTTCTGAATAATTCATAGACGAACACCAGTCATGAACAAGTTTGTCAATCAATCCAGCTCGTTGCATATGAGCAGCAACACCCTGTTGATCAAGAATCACGGAAAGAACCCTACCAAAAGGAATGAGAAAAGATAATTCCTCATGAGATGCAAGTATCTCTTCTTTCAGATAATTTAACATAGTTTGAGGCAGATTGATTTTAGTTCTTGAGACTAGGAACATAATGAAATGTTTATCATAAAGAGAAAGCCATCCTGATCCCTTTTCTCTAGACCTTAGATTTGTTCCCATAATTTGGTACCATACTTTTGCCATAGGAGTAAGAGTAGAGGGGCTTATAATAGGGCCTTCATTATCATAGATGTTGTGCATAAGATTTATAAACCTATTGATATGTCTGTAGTTTTCAACAGTAACTCCATCCTCTTAACAATTTATTTCTTGAGAGATGATTTTAGAGTTGATCACAACAGGAGAACCATAGACAACAGATAGAATCTGACAACCATCTAGCTCATTCTGATGAACATGAGCATTTACCAAAAAATATTTCACAAGATCTGGATAGATTGGTCCATTAAGCATTGCAAAATATCCATCCCATTTTTGAAAATGAATATCTGAGACTAACTGTGAAAGATTAACCGTCGTCAATTCATTAAGGTTAACCGTATATTCCTTCAGAATATCTAGATCATAGATCTCTCCTTTAATGGTATTTGAAGACATATTGAGAAGAAAAGAAATTCTAGTTATAGAACAATGATTTCACAATATTATCTTATATATAAGATAATACATAAAACCAGGGAAATACACAGGCAGTAACATAACACATAGAATGCTGATTTATAAGCAAGCATGCATTAAATGTTTGGACAGTAATGAGTCTGAATAAAAATGAATCAGAATCTTTGTCAGTACACTCCTTTTAAGAACCAAATTTCAGAGCAGATTTTGAATATAGGAGTGATAGACATGTCCCTTCAGCCTCAATAACAGTTACTTCTGAGAAAACACAACAACCAAGGCTGAATACTCATAGTACTTTTGCTTGAAAAACAAGTAAATGTATGATTATCCTTAGTGTAAGTTTTGTAATAGTTTCACCAGAAAAAGAGTTTCAGAACCAGCTGTCTATCAAACCAATATTTCAAACAGGTTCAAATATAAGAGTATAAGACAAAGACCTTATTTTATCAGAACTCAAGATTAGTCGAATTGTTAATTCAAAGCACAAAGCATTAGAATTAAAATTTTTACTTTCTACTTAAATAACAAAGCAATCAAGGATGAAAGAGATTCGACAAACTCTATACAAGGCTTATAGATCATACTTAGAGAAATTTCATATTTGAAAAAAATTCCAACTGAGTGCTATCAGAATCACATTTTCTTCTTATACTTCATTCATACAATAATCATAATTCATTAACAAAGACCATGCTCAGATTTTTCTTAATAAAATAAAATCTTGTAATGGCTAAGGGTTTTGTAAATATATCAGCCCATTGATGGTCAGTATCAATAAACTGAATATCTATTACACCTTTCAGAATATAGTCCCTAATAAAATTACGTTTGATCTCAATATGGTTAGCTCTGGAATGTTGAATTGGATTTTTCGTTAGACAGATAGCAACAATGTTATCACAAAGGATAGGAATATTGTTTCCAAAAATATGATAATTTTCAAGCTGATACTGCATCCATAGTAGTTGAGTGCAACAATTAGTAGCTAAAATGTATTATGCTTCTGCTGTAGACAAAGCAATAGTTGTTTGTCTTTTGCTAGTCCAAGATATAAGGTTTTCACCTAAGAATTGACAGTTCCCACTAGTGGATTTCCTCTCAATTTTATTTCCGGCGTAGTCAGCATCACAAAATCCAACTAGCTTGTAATCTAAGGATTTCTTAAGAAATCCAAGATTGATAGTTCCTTTCAAATATCTAAAGATCCTCTTAACAGCTGTTAAATGAGTTTCTCTAGGATCTAATTGGAATCTTGCACACAAACATACACTGAATAAAATATCTGGTCTGGAAGCAGTGAGATAGAGTAAGGAACCTATCATACCTCGATATTTAGTTGGATCCACTTTGGTACTGAAATCTTCACCATGCAGGTTGCAGGTAGAATGAATAGGAGTTGACATGACTTTGTATTCATCAAGATTGAACTTCTTTAAGAGCTCTCTTGTGTACTTTGACTGATGAATGTATATACCTTCCTTCTTCTGGTTAATTTGAATTCCAAGAAAGTATTTTAATTCACCCATCATGCTCATCTCAAATTCAGCCTGCATAATCTTTGAAAATTCTTGACAAAGAGATGCATTAGTGGAACCAAAAATTATGTCATCAACATAAATTTGAACAATCAATATTTCTTCTTCTCGAGTTTTCCTAAATAGTGTAGTGTCAACCTTGCCTTTAGAGAAGCCATTCTTAAGAAGAAAATTACTCAGTTTCTCATACTAAGCTCTTAGAGCTTGTTTGAGTCCATAAAGAGATTTAATTAAGCTTGTAGATGAAGTCTGTATGGTTTGGATCTTCAAATACACGAGGTTACTTGACATACACTTCTTCAGTAATAAATTCATTCAAAAAAGCATTTTTCACATCCATCTGATAAAGTTTGTTACTATAAACCCACTTGGTTCCAATAATGTTTTTCATCTGTGGTCTTGAGTTGACACTACTCAATTTCAGAGGCAGGTAAATCACGCTTCTGATTCTGAAATATACTAACGATAACTTTCTGATCATACGCTCTCACAAGTACAAAATCAGAATCGGATCATATCTTCTTCAGTGTCAGAACCAGTTTCATCAAATAAATATAATTATGCACATAAGAACCAGCTAGTTAGAAATCCTAATTATTTTTCAAATACTTTGTTATCATCAAAACTTTAGAGGATACATGGTATGAACCAAATTTCTCTCCACATCCTATATATAATATCGGTTCACAGAAAAAAAAATCCTCAAAACGTAGTAGAATAACTAGTCAGATCGACTGCTGAAGAGGCTGTTATTTCAACGCCTGTTAGGACAACTGCCCTGGTGGTATCGTCAACGCTAGTTGTACCAGTACCATCACAAGGGATAACACCCCCACCATAGTCAGGGAATACCATATTTAACTCTGTAGTCACAGGGCTTATGTTTGGGTTCTCAATGCCAATGAATAATAGGGAATACCCCTATGGCATGCCAACATCGATGATGGTTGGCCTTCACACTAATATGTCAACCTTTAGTAACAATACGACGACTACTGGGCCGTCATGTAATCCACATAATGCCCCTGCATCGACCAGGAGAGATGGACTACATCCCTTAAATAACACCATCTTTAAATACGACCTCTATGATGGCTATGAGACAACAGATGGATGAAAGTAACTTAGAATTGGTTAACACTTTGACCCAACAAATATGAACCATATTTAACCCTTTAATTACAAACACAAAACAAACTATGAGTTATTGACCAATCAAATGGGTCGAATAGCTAATTTTAAGCACGTCTCAAGTTCAGGCTTGACCAACCCTACAGACATAAAAGTTTGGCAGGTTGAAATGCCTGTAAATGGGATGGCTCAAGTGAATTTAGGCTAAAATCAGGTTTTCAACCACCAGAACCCATCTCAAATAGGGAAGAGGAAGAATGCATAGGTCAACATAATCCTAGACCTTTGATGGTCCGTAGAAACCAAGATGCAAACCAGGTTCTTCAACATGTCCAACAAAATAATTTTGGGGAAATACCAACATAGCCAATATGGTTGAATGTATTTTGGCCCAGAACGGACTTAATGCGGGATTCCATAGGCCCAACTTAATATCACCTTTGTCAAAACACGTTCGACAAACAGAGTTACCAAGAGGGAAAATCCCCAAATTTACTAAGTTCGTTGGCGACACGAGTGAGTCAATAGTTGAACATATTGTCAGGTCACTACTACGAAAAACCCATTTAACAACAGTTGGAAAATACATATAATCACGCAGATCAAGGTGTTGTTATGTAGAGTGTTTTCGTAAATGAACTACTTATAATCACGGTCCTGGTACCCTTGTTGTTATCTGGAAAGCGCGCGGTATATCACAACGATTATGCTTAACAAGTTGTGATATATACGGTATTGGGTTCGAAACCCAGCAGCAGCAAATAAATTACATTAGAACACGGTTAATGTAGTAAACTGTTGTGAAATGCACCCATAGTTTATTATATACCAATTATATTGCTTGTTTTACTATACACCTCATTAAAGAAATACAACCATTAAAATTGGTAAAGAACTATATAATCTGAAAATTAAACTTTTATTGAAAACCAACTTTAACACACCACTGTATTCCAAATTGCATGCGTCTCATCGTGCATATTTTTTTTTTTAACACATATATGGTTCAATGGTTTGATTCCATCTACGCATCGATATCTTTTATTATAGTTTACCTCATCATCATCATTTATCATCGCAATTGTTATGATGACTTATCATCATAACAAGCATGATCTTAACAATCACGGTGATAAGCGACGACAGCGAAGTAAAGTAGAATTGTAGATATCGATGTGTTGAAGGAATCGAACCATTGAACGATATATTATGTGTTAAGGAACATAAAATGTGTAGAATGAGATGCATGCAATTCGGAAAACATTGATTGATATAGCTTAGTTTTCAAATACATCTTAATTTTTCAAATTATAAGTTCTATGTCAATTTAAATGATTGCATTTTCATTAAAAGGTTAGTGAAACAAACAATATACATAGTATATAATAAACTAAACTTCATCTTCTGTCAACCTGTTGTTAAGTGCGAAATTTAACTTAAAATGAACTATCTTTCTTGGCACTTTTTCTACTCAATTCTCACGTTTTCATTGATTTTACTCATGATTGTTGTTGTTCTTCTAACATTGAGAATATACCTTTGGTGCTTGTAATAGGTGTCTTATTGTGCAGGAAAAGGAACTAAATGATAAAAGATGTAAGACACAAGAAATGATACAAGTTGCCAAAGAAAAGAGGAAAACTTCAGCAAGTTTGCTTTGCGAACTTGCCAACGAAGGTTCGCTTTGCGAACTCTGGCAAAGTCCCCAGCGAATGGTCCCAGACTTGGACAGTAGAAAAAGGCACTAAAGTTTGCTTTGCGAACTTGAAGGCAAGTGTTCGCTTTGCGAATAATCCTTCGCATTGCAAACTCATGAAGAAATTCTGTGGCGGTTTAACTATGCAGAGGCACCTCAGGTGCCCATTTTCATCATTCGCTTTGCGAGTAAAACGTTCGCAGTACGAACTTGTAAAATCCTGAATGTATTATAAATAGATTTTTCACACTTTTTAGATATAATTAAGATATAGAAACTTGAGATAATTATCAGAACTTGTAATTTAAAGATCAGAACGTTGTATCGCTTCATTTCAAGGGAGAAAAGGTAGGATCTTTAATCTCTTGTTGGAAAGGATGTAATCTTTTGATACCTTATGTATTTCATCTAATGTATGTTTGTGAATTAGTTTTGATTCTCTATTGTTAATTGTCTTTGATTGCTTATTTGTGGGTCTTGACAAAACCTATTTCAAATCCTTGATCTTAGATTTTTCATCTATCAATGAACAAACTTTTGACATGGTTTTGCAAGTTGATATTCATTGTATCTTTTGTTGTATTGTGTTGATTAAGTAGCATGAGTAGCATGAGTAGGATCGATACGGTATTGCGAGGATACATGATAATAGTGATGAAGAACGATATTCACATATATTTGGCCAATTAGTTGAATACATGTAAAAAAGGGTTAAACATATGTACGTATTCTGATCATTGCTTTGTATATGAATTATTCATTAGTTTGATATGGATGTTATAGTAATATATGTTAGGTCTAGATGGCAGAGATGGATGTAGGCTTAATATTCATGTAGGTTTTAAATGCTTTGTATTGATTGGTAATGTGCGAGAGCAATTATTAATCGGTACAAAATCACTCACACATGTGGGGACCGAGAGGATATGTATGTCGTGAGTGATACATGACGATATTAGAGGAATAAGTGATTTATGTATAAAATGATTAGAAGAATACATGTGTTGTCAATTGATGAGATCCAATTCCAACAAGGCTCCGTTTATAATTGAGTCTTTATTTTATATTTTCAGTCTTTACATTTTCTGCATTTAATTTTGGTTCCTCTTTTAAACCAAAACTTTTGAACCATAAGCTTAGAAACATAGAGACTGTCGAACGACATTCTTTCCCTCGCACTGATCCTTGTGGATACGAAAAAACTGGGCAACTAAATTAGTTTTTGCTTGCTGCTGTATTACAGTTCCAACACCTGTATAAGAATATAAAGAACAAAACATTGTTAAGTCACAAGAAATCTCTTTCTTGTGACTTAGCAATGTTTTGTTCTTATTTTGAGAACATTTTTCAACAACAACAACATACAATAACACAACAAATCCATGCAACACAATAAAAAAACATACATTATTTTAACACAAACCATATGTACCTTATCAACTCATACTATACGCTTGGTACCACTATCATCATCACCATGTATCATCTTTACTATACGGCTTCAGCTATTTCAATTAAAATAAAATTGTTAGTATTCAAAACAAATTCAGCTATAGTTGAAACAAAACCCTAAGTGGGACTGTAACAAATCAATATACATTGAGTCAATAACGTACCTCTTATTGAAAATAATCATGAAACTGTAATAAATCAAGATATATAAAGTTCATCTAGTTTGTGATGCCATGAAGAAAAAATATAAGGTGGATGTAGTTTATACAATAACTTCATACTTCTTATATTTTTACCATGGCAACAAAAACCATATGAAATATCACCATACTATACGCTTGCTACCACCATCATAACCATGTATCTACAAGGAAACACAACAAACTTTAAACTTAACCCTAAAACATCAACAACATAATCCAGAAGAAGAGTAGAAAGAAGATAGCAGGAGAACATACCATCTTCGCCGCCATAGGAGTTTGCGCAGGATGTTGCTCCCGTCAGATATCCTTTAAGCTTGTTTACGCCATTCACTTGTTCCAGTATTGGTTAAGATTCATGACAGGAGAGGGTTGTGTTGGGGTTTTCTTTAGAGAGAAACGACTGTTATGAACTGGGCAACAGATACTTTCGTTTATATATTAAAAAATATCACTTTTCGTCACGGTTTACAAGAATAATCGTAATTATATTTTAAATAATAGCAAATTATATCACAACGGTTACTCATAATAGCCGTAGTGATATCCCTTTTATTATTTATTTAAAAATAAAAAAAGAAAGGAGTGCCTTAATGTTAAATTAATAAAATTTAATATCACAACGGTTACTCATAATAACCGTAGTGATGTCCCTTTTATTATTTTATTTAAAAATAAATAAAACAGAAATGAGCGTTTTATTGTTAAATGAATAAACTTTTTGAGAGCGCTAAGGTTCGAACCCATGAAAGATATATTGTATCATATCGGTTATAACATCAACCGTTGTTATACCATAAAAATTTATAATTAAAAAATAAAATAAAATGTTAGCGCATGACTTTAGAGATGTCACCGCGGTTTTTGGAAGAACTGTGGTGACTTGGGCGTTATTATTTGCATGTTTGGTAGTAGTGGGTATCAAACTGAGGCCGAAGACATTGAGAACAATGAGAATTTGAAAATGAAGTATTTCCCAAATTCTCTAACAAAAAACGCCTTCACTTGGTTTACAACTCTCCCTCCACACTCTGTTCAAACATGGAGTCAGTTGGAGAGAGTCTTCCATGAACAATTTTACATGGGTCAGTCGAAGATAAGTCTGAAGGAATTGACTAGTGTTAGATGAAAAGCTCTTGAGACGATTGATGATTTTCTAAACAGGTTCAAACTTCTTAAAGCAAGGTAATTTACATAAGTCCTTGAACACGATTTAGTTGAAATGGTTGCAGGTGACCTGGATTATTCCATTAAGAAGAAATTGGATACTCAATACCTTAGGGCCAGGCACAATTGAAAGATAGGGTTCCCCAGGTCGAACGCTAGAAATCTGAAAAAGCCGGAATGAATAAGTATCATAAAATAAAAGGTTGCGTATGTAGAGGCATATGAATACCTTTCCGACCTAGGTGACGAATATGTTGAAGAGAGCGAGGTAAATGTGGTTGAACTTAAGCCAGGACCTCCTTACGTATGTAAATTCCTGAAGCCGTCGAACGGGAAGAATCCCGTCGAACACATCAATAATGAAATTCGTCACAAAAACATATACTTTTGATATAACAAAGTGTGATGAAATATTTGATTTACTAGTCACTGATGGGAAAATCATGGTGCCTACGGGCCTAAAAACCCCTCAATTAAAATAAAGATAAAAGAGAGGTTTTTGTAGGTACCATAATTTTTTGGGTCATAAAGCATCTCAATGTGTGTTTTTCAGGGATTTGATGCAAAAGGCAATGAAAGAGGGTAGATTGGAATATGGCGAGAAGGCAAAGGCATCAATGCAAGTGGACACTGACCCACTACAAATTACAGATGCTCACTATGCTGAACCATTCAGGATCTTAATAGTGAAAGCTACTGATGGCTTCGACATGGAGATTGAGAAAGGTGAGCAGATTTTTGTAGTTGTTGATGCATAAATGCAACTAGTGTACCCTTAAGCTGAAGAGGGGTTGATTGAATTCCTAGAGCACTGCAAGTTGAGTGACTCCAAAACTATGTTATTCCCGAGGTGTAGCCCTATCCATAATGGGGAGGTAGCAAAGAAACTTGAAGTCACCTAGATACAGGATCCCAGAAGAAGCAAAAGAGGAATTTTAACTGCTAGGTTCACTTTCGACAAGATAGGTGTTTCAGGAAGAAATGAAGAATACAGGAGGAAGTTCTGATAACCTCATAAGAGAACTCATCTCCCCCCAATAAAAGTACCTAAGGGAAGTGGCTCAAGCCTCTGAACCTGAGGGGGTAAAATCAACCAAAGTGGAAAGTGGTTAACCCCAAGGTAAGGGTGCTAGACCAGAAGAATTAGAAGGTGTCGAAGGGTCATTCACACATGCGTTTAAACTATATGGGATATAATCCTATAAGACAGACGCAATGGAGGTGTCATCAAAGAAAGAAGAAGGCTGGGAGATAGGCCTTTGCAACAAAGCTTGAAACCCCTAGAGCGAAACATGATATGGTTGTATTGAACATTCAGGAGAGACCCTACACAAGGAAACTGAGTGACGAATACAAGAAAGTAGCCAACCAAAGATTATCCTTGAGGGTTGCACATTTGGGAAAGGATGGTTCCAGGGAAAAGGCGAAGACTGTTGAATATACCCCTGAACCATAGGAGGAAGTCCCAGAATACACTCCTTAACCCGGGGAAAAACTCCTAAATATACTCCTCAGTTAGATGATGAGATGATCGAGGATAATTTCAACCTAGAGTCTGAAGATGACCTTCAAATCAATAGTGGCATAGTTTTTGTACTCCCTGCTGAATATGATAGATTATCCGAGGTATCGAAGACAGAGAAGGATTACATACTAGATAAGGCAGCAAATCAAAACCCTTTATGTTATTACTTTATGAATAATGGCGTTGTTGAGGAGCAATAAACCGCTTTTGAGGAGCCAAACGCTAGGATGATGTATCATCTCAAACCTTTGTTCATAAGGGTGAAGGTGGATAATATGGCTGTCAACAAGGTCTTCGTTGATAGTGGAGGGATTGTTAACTTGATGTCATATTCATTGTTCAAGAAATTGAGGAAGATAGACATTGATTTTCGACCTCACAACATGGTTTTATTAAATTATGAAAGCAAGACCAGTCACATCTTGGGAGTGATTCAGGTCGAACACTTAGTTGGCTCTACAACTAGGCCAACATTATTTATGCTAATTACATCCAATGCCAATTACAACTTGCTGCTTAGGCATTAATGGATATATGGCATAGGGTTTGTCCCTTCGACCATGAACTAGAGGGTTGCCATTTGGCGTGAAGATGTAATAGTAGAAAATATTGAGGCTAACCAAAGCTATTACATAGATGAAGTTAGTAAGGTTGGCAAGAAAAACTTTGACATAAACTTGGTGAAGATTATGTCATGTTATGTAGTAGAAGAGGTTTACACTCCTCAAAAAGATGTTACATATTTCCTGAACCTTCATCCCAATCATGGTTTCATCTGGGATAAAGAACATGTAGAAAATCCAACTGTCGAAGAAGGAAGTATGCCACCCATATGGTGGACCATGGTCGATGAAAATGACAACTGAGTCAAATTCATTGTCTCGAATTTTGGCTTACATGGCCGAAAAGAAATTAAACTCGGCCCTTGAGGCTGAGGCATTGTAGAATATGGCTCTTGAAGCCATTATCGAAAACTCTGATAAACTCGAAGATGGCCTTTATGGTCAGACAATAGCTTCAAAAAGCTGGAGGCTTAATTGTATCTATGACAATAAGCCTTTGGAGTTTGAAAAAGACCCACTTATTCTACTAAAAAATGCAGGCCCAAGACCCTTTAGAGAAAGTAGATCTGGGCGATAGAGCAATGAAAAGACCAACCTACATCAGTGGTAAAGTCTAACCAAGCACGAATAATATGGTGATCGAATTGTTTAAAGAATTCAAAGATTATTTCGCATGGGACTACAACGAGATGCCATGGTTGATTCGAAGCATGGTGGAGCTAAAGCTGCTAATTCGACTTGGCAAGAAGTCGGTGAAATAACTACCAAGAAGGTTTACACCATAGATTATGTCGAAGATCGAAGAGGAGATCGAAAGGTTGCTCATGATTAAGTTTATTAGAACAACCAAGTATGTCGAATGGTTAGCAAATATTCTACCTGTTATAAAGAAAAATGGAACCCTTAGAGTATGTATAAATTGTAGAGATCTAAATAATGCTACATCTAAAGATGGGTACCTAATGCATGTGGCAAAAATGCTAGTATATTCAATCGGAGGTTTTGAAAATTTAAGTATGTTAGATGGGTATTCTGGGTACATGCAGATCTTTATAGCTAAATAAGATGTACCTAAAACGGCGTTTCGATGCCTAGGTGCCTTATGAACTTATGAATGAGAGGTAATTCCATTTGGTTTTAAAAAATTTGGGGAAACCTATCAGAGAGCTATGAATTCAATGTTTCATGACTTCAATGAAACTTTCATGCAAGTCTACGTTCATGACACAATCATAAAATCCTCATCAGAAAATGGTCACTCAGGCCATCTTCAATAGTCCTTTCAAAGGATGAGGAAATATGAATTAAAAATGAATCCATTAAAGTGTGCTTTCTGTGTCCATGCAGTAGATTTCTTGGGATTTGTGGTGCAAAAATAAAGGCATAGAGATCAACCAAAACAAAATGAAAGCAATCTTGGATCTCAAGCCTCCTTCGACTAAGAAACAACTTCAATATTTGTTGAGGAAACTAAATTCCCTAAGAAGATTCATCTCCAACTTAAGTGGCAAGACTAAATTGTTCTCGCCATTACTTAGACTCAAGAAAAGAAAGTGACTTCAAATGGGGGAGCGAGGAGCACGAGGCTTTCAACAACATTAAAGATTATCTGATGAAGCCTCATATCTTGTTACCCCAAGTAGAAATAAAAATATGAAATTGTACATAGCTACTTCGGATTCGACCATAGGAAGTATGTTAGCCTAAGAGGATGAAAATGGCGTCGAAAGAGCCATTTATTACCGTAATTGAGTCTTGATTGATGCGGAAACTAGGTATAATGCAATTAAAAAATTATGTTTGTACCTATACTTATCATGTACAAAACTTAAGCATTATTATATAAAACTAGTTGATATTTTTGTATACTCTCATTTTGATGGTATCAAAACATGTGTTGTTGAAGCCTATACTACATAGTTGAATAGGAAAGTGGACTTTAGCACTCACTGGGTATTCATTGACTTATTGTCCTTTGAAAGCAATAAAAGGCCAAATTATCGTAGATTTCATTGTTGACCACTCAGTGGTCGAAGCAATAGAAGGTTATGTAGAAACTAGGCCTTGGAAATTGTACTTAGACGATTCTAGGCATAAAGCTGGAACTAGAAATGGAGTATTCAAAATTTCCCGGTGTCGCGGTGCAAAAAATACTTGAGCGTATCAGACGCTCGAAAATATAACAGAGTTTCCACCGAACTTTATTTATTCCAAAAGGAAAGGGAAATATCGACAAAACCCTTAGGAAAGAGAAATGAGTAAGGGAGTCTGTGATGCGAGGGGAAGGTATTAGCATCCCTCACATACGTTGTACTCAATGGGAACCATTTTGATTGCTCTTTTCATGGATGGGTGTTATTATCTAAAGTTTACTTGCGATTGGGGAAAAATAAGTTTAAATTAATGTGCTTGCAAAGGATTCGAACCTTAGTGCCTACGTATTCTCATGGTGCAATGAGAAAATCAGATCTTCGTAGTTCATAGTAGAAAATGCATATGTGTTGGTTGTTTTTAAGGAACAATTATAATCGTATCCTAGAAGTGTGTATATGTTGGCTGATTTGATCCTTGGTCGGATGCTTTAAGCTTTTAGTCGACTGCTAAGGAACGGATTATAATAGTTATTTTATGAAAAGAAAGTTGTTTTGAAAAAGGTTTGTGTGATTAAAAAAAGAGAGAAACAGTTCCTTATTTGAATTAAAAAAAAGTTTGCTTGAATGGGGAAAGTGTTGCTTGGATGTTATGGAAGTATTGTTTGGACCAGGATTATGTTGTTGAACCCATAGGTAGCTGTATCTGAACCAAAGAGTGTGGCGTTAACCAGTAGATGTTGATTAGCCTAAGAAGAGTTGTAGGGTTTTTCCTAGATTCGAGGATCAAGACCTACAAGGAGAGGTGTTTTCCTAATCACTTGGCTTACACGGCATGAATGAGTTGCGTAAGCATAAAGCTTACAAGGCACGAATGAGTTACCTAAGCATAAATCTTACAGGGCATTAGTGACTTTCCAGGGCATAGAGCTCCATAGGGCGATGCATGAAGGTTTCCAGAGCACATGGATCCACAAGGCAATGCATGAGAGTTTCTAGAGCATTGGGATCCATAGGGCAATGCATGAAGGTTGTTAGAGCAGAGGACTCCACAGGGCAATGCATGAGAGTTTCCAGAGCATAAGGCTCTGTAAGGCATTGCATGAATGTTGTCAGAGCACAGGGTTCCACAAGGAAATGCATGAGAGTTTCCAGAGCACAGGGTTTCATAGGTAAATGCATGAAGGTTGCTAGAGTACAGAGCTCCACAGGGTAATGCATAAAGGTCACTAGATCACAGGGCTCCACGGGGAAATGCATGAGAGTTTTGGTTCAGAGATAGGTGTTTGACCATGAGATGATTAACCCATAGAATGTATGGATGTCAAAAAGAATTGTGTTTGGTACAAAGAGACAAGTATTGTTGATGTTGATTGGTGCAATGATTTTTGTAGGGAATAAAGCTTGAAATTTATTTAATTTGAATTGCACTATAGTCTATGAACAGAGGCGAATACTTTGAATAATTAGGACCTATGTCCCGTATTCAAAGATACTCAGAACAAGGATAGGAATAATTCCTTTCATCCTTTTCTGTTGCTTAAGGCTCGTGGCACATAATTCGCATCATAACTGATAACTGTACGAAGGAATATAAGAGTCTTTTTGTTGTACTTGAAGGTTGAAGTTATGCAGTGATCAATGTCTTGATGTCCAGAGTCTTTAGAGTCTTGCATGTAAATTCTTGAACTTGAGTGTGACTTGATGAAACAGGTGCAATGCCAGTATAGAGGTTTAACCCAATAAAGTGACCAAGGGAGTTATGATCACTTGACTGGATAGGGGAAGTTGGCAATGATTCAGGATAAGTCTAAGACAAGGTCCACTATCAAGTGTAATCAATTGATCAAGCATGAACATGATCGATTAATTAATGAGTAAAGATCATGCTAAGGATATTTTAAGCATAAGGATTTATTTGATCAACAAACTATGGTCATCAAGGAATTTATAAAAACCCTAATATATGATGAAATTAAATTGAAAATTGAAAAATATGGTCATCAAGGAATTTATAGCAACCCTAATCTATGGTGTGTAGCTGACTGTTGCAATGTGATGAATTAAAAACTGAACTGTTGATGATAAAGTTAATGAATGTTATGTTAGAGTTAGTGAGCTATTATAGTTAGTTTGAATTGCAAGTTAGATTGTTAGGTGTTAGAGTGAACCATTGCAATGAAAAATGTAAATTGTTAGTGCTAGTTAGATTGTGAATTAATGTGGAATTGTTTATGTTAGTGCTTGAATTTGATATTAGTATGGTCATTAAAGAAGATAGTTAAATTAAGATGATGTAGATTATGTTGAATGTCATATATGTTAAATGTTAATGGTTAAAATGCTAGGAATAGAAGTGTTAGTAGAATCAACATGTTAATTAAGCAATCATGCAGGAAGTTGGTAACTTGTTAGTGCAGCTTGTTATGTTATGCTGTTAGGATGTGTGATTCATGAATTGTGTAAGGATTGATGTAACGCTTGTGTTAGTGAACTGGATTATTATGTAATATTGCATTATTGTGAGGCTTGAGCTAGTTTTTGTGTTGAATGGATCTTGGTGGTACTTTGTATTAGTTTTGTTAATTAGAATTGAAATAGAAATTAATTGTTATAGTTATGTTAATGAATTGGTTAATGTGAAGAATGTTATGGTGCAATGGATTGAATTGAACATGATATGTATGGGTTATGATTAATTACAAACAATTATGACAAGACCTGTTATCTTATGTTACATTGAGTGTGGTAGAAAGCAATGTCAAAGCTAGGCTAATTGTTTTTAATGGAGCTATGTGTGCATGTATATAGTATTGTAGCAATGTCTAAGTTGTTTGGTGCTTATGCAGGGATGGTATGGAAAGGCTTGAAATGCATATGTGCTCATGGAAACTTTGGCTAAGGAATGGAGATTTAATCAAATGGCATAGAGTCAAGGCATGGCATGTTTATATGGCGACCAAATTGATGCGACTTTTACCAACCCACTCTAGTTTATATATTTATTTTTAATAATTCATTTGTTTCAACTAAAATTGTTTTCATTTTAAAATTTTATTTTTTAATATATTATATATGGTTTAATTGAGATGCACTAACAGTGTAAAATAGTTTTACATTGTTCATCCAATAAAAAATCAGAAGTCTGCCATGTCATTAATTTTTTTTTAAATATCAGTGTGATGTGGCGGGATTCATGGTCGTCATTGGTTGATAGTGTAAAAATAATTTACATTGTCAGTGTATCACCCATTTTCTCTATTATATATTATATATCACTACAATCTTACTATTTAATGGTATATTTTATAATATTATTCAAAAATAATATTATTTATAATTTTGATATTTAAAAATGATTTAAAATAAATTGTTTGAAATTAAATCGTATTGCATTGCATTTTTTAACTAGTCATCCATAATCAAACCGAACCATAAGTAATTTCATCTTTTGATCGAATGAGTTTTTTTCTCAAAACCACATTACGGATGCCCCTATTATATAAAATATATTATGATGTTCTTACAGTAGTTTACGACTTGGATTCTTTGTTGTAGCAGCGTATAAATGTGGGATCCTGCATTTAGTGAAAATGGATAAGACAAAAAAATGACCTTCAAATTATACTAATTGCACGTGAATGTGAGATTTATGGATCCAAGGGATTCAAATATGTTTTATAATCTAAATTGAACTTTAGTGTCCATATTTATGTATACACACGAGGAGTTGATTACTAGAGTCGATGGTGTCACCTTCATGCTTGTTTTGTGGTTAGAATAAGATGATTTAGGTTTATATTGAGTCATTTGTCCATAGTTGTTATGAGGCTTTTTACATGACTTATGATTACATATTATAATTGATAACGTCTCCCTCAAAATGAGTGAGGACATGACCACATATGACTTTTCTTCTTTCTATGAAGGTCATGTCAAATGTTTATCTAGATTTTAGTTATGCAAGGTTGGGCCATGCTATGACATGTTAGAGAGTAGTGTCTAACCTCTTATTATTGTGCCAGGGAGATCGCTTCCATATGATTACTAATATGTTGGCGAGATAGCCATTGACATTAAGTTCATGATCTTCTATTCTCATATTAGTCCATAACCCCTAAGATTGAGATTATTATTCCAGTCCACCCCTCTTCTGCTTAACTAAACATAAGGGTGAGAATATATTTTATAAAATACTTGGTATATTAACAGCAAATGGGGGATAATTGTAACGCCCCGTTTTGTCCAATTTATTTAATCGAGTCGATTTATTTATTTTCGTTTTTATATTATTTTATTCTTGACTTTTATTTGACAATATATTATTTTTCATCGTTATTATGTTTTATCGCATTTTGAGAGCGTTTGCGAGATATTTGAGTTGAGGGGTAAAACGGTCATTTTGGGTAGTTAGATATTTTGTTATAAAAAGAGAAATAGAGAGAAAAGGAGAAAGAAGAGAAAGAAAAGAGAGAAGAAGGGGAAGAAGAGAAAATCATCAAGACAAAGCTTGATCTTCGATTAATCGGGTAAGGGTGAGAAGTTTCGATTATATCTTGCTTGTATATGTATATGTATGTATTTGTTTGAATGTTTGGTTGAAAAATATATGTTTTCCACTTGATTGGAATTGTGATCATTTCGATAAAATCGATGTTTTAACGGTTAGAATTTGGAATAGATCGTGTAGAATAGCCGAGTAATGTTTGGGTTTAATCGAGAATACTCCTTGGTATGATTTAGGAAGTTTTGGATTGAGTTATATAGTTTGTGAGAGTTAGGGCAATAATGATGAAATAGTGAGAAGTCGATGTTTTCACGGTTGGAATGTGGAATAAGTTGTGTAGTATAGTCGGGTGAGGATAGGAATTAACCGGGAATGGTTGTTTGTGTGTTTTCGAGTGGTTTTGATCGAGTTTGGAATTGGGATAAATTGATAAAATTATGTTTTAAAATATTTCAAAAATGGAAAATGTGTTGGATGGCTTTTTAAGGGTGAAAATATTGTAGTATGTTGAATTCTGAGACCGGGGTTTTTTAAGGAATCGAAATCGGAGGTCCGGAAGGCATTTAACGGTCGAAAACTGAGTTTTTAGCAGAATCTGCGCATTCACGCGCTAACCCCCAGAATTATGCGTCGACTCATGATCTTCGTGCGCTGACCCAGGCGAAGTTTCCAGGTTTATGCGCTGACCCCCAGCATCATGCGTCGACTCATGATCACAGAATTTTCGAAAATGTCAGATTTTGTTTTCTTCATAACTTTTGAATCGTAAGTCCGTTTTGACCCCCGTTTGAAGCGTTGGAAAGCTAATGAAATATTATTTCTATTAAAAATGGTTTGGAGGACAGTAGGTGATTTATTTAAGTCATGGTTTTGTGAAAGTGTGGTGTTGTCGGGTTTTTACCGTCGTAATTGTGTGCGATTGATGTGTTATCATGTGATATACTTTTGATATATAACGTATAGCTTGCGTGCTGTTATATGATGTGAATGCATGTGATAATGATATTGTTGCGTGGTAAAATACATTGTTTGATTGAATATCAATGTATGTTGTTATGATGTTTTGTGGGATTGTTGTGGTTGATGGTGAGTAATTTTTTATATGAATTGATATGAGTGTATATGCTAAAATGCTAATTGTTGTGGCTTGTGGATTATGATGAAATGCATTGTTTATGTGAAATTCAATGTGTGTTATTTGGGGGCCTTATGGCAAGTAAATGCATTGTTTGAATTGATTTCTAATGCATGAATAATGATGATGAGATAATCCATATTGTTGAGTTGTGAAGATGCATTTGATTGTCATGAGTCCTTGTATGCCATGCATCATGATATGCATCTTGTGATGTCGTGTGCCCTAGTGGGTGTGAGCGACGAAACGATTCTAGAGGAAATCTGCTGTAACGGTTGTGTGCCTTATACAAAGAGGACCTAAAGCGACGTTATAGACGATCGTGTGCCTTATACAAAGAGGACCTAAAGCGATCGGATCGTGTGCCTTATACAAAGAGGACCTAAAGTGATCCATAAACGTCGTGTACCTTATACAAAGAGGACCTAAAGCGATGGGGAACATCGTTTGCCCGACTGGGAGTTACACTAAGTAACAAGCGATGATTCCAATAATTCCTGAGTGAATTAATGATGAGAATGATGGATGGATCGGTACCGCATTGCATTGCATAGAGTCATTGTGTCGGTCTCTGTGCATTTGCATGAATCATGAATGGATTAATTATGTGTGGAAAATCATGAATGGATTGATTATGTGTGAAAAATCATGAATGGATTGATTATGTGTGGGAGATTGTGAATTGATTGATTATGTGTTGAGCTTGTGATAACATTGGTGATTTGATGTGCATTTGTGATAAATGCATTGGTTATGGATGATATGTTTTATGTATAGACATATGCTATGTGATATGGTGGTGTGTTTCCATATGTCATAACCTTGGTATGCCTTATGTGTGAATATGTGATTATGTTGGTATAATTGATATATGCTATGCTGTTGGATTATTAGAAATATGTTATGTATTTGTGGCATGCTATATGTATTAATATGTGATGCTTGTGGTGAGAATAATTAGGTATGTGAATTTATATGTGTTTGCATATTATTATGCAATATTGATTTAGTTGTTATTTCTCACCCTTCTGCTGTGGTTTGTTGCTCTATGAGGCAATTGCAGATTAGTATCTTGGAGGATTTTGTGAAGCTTAGTTCTCCATCCTTTTGTCGGTCTGTCTGCTCTGATACGTAACACGGGAGTCGGGGAATGCTTTTGTTATATATGTATACATTTGTAGGATCTATTTTGTATTACCTTTGTATGAATATTTTGATGTTATAAAACAATTTATTTTGTAAAACAAGTCAGTTATGGATCTTTCAGCTTTATTCCATAATTGAAATTTCCTTTTGTTGGAAAAAGTTTCCCTTTTATGTTTATTCCATTTTGTGTTATGTATCAAATTTATGAGCAAGTATTGTGTTTTCTTTCTTTAAATGTGGCATCCTTGTTTCTGTCTAAGAATAATAAGTTTTTATTTACTCTGATTTATTTATGTATTATTTATTCGCGATGGGAATTGGGGTGTTACATTAGTGGTATCAGAGCTGGTCGGTCCGTCCGGCCAAGTTGTTGAGTCAGTTGGTGTGACAGTTGAATGATGTCGATGTTGTTTGTTCCTTAGTACGAGATATATGTGTGAAACACTGTCAGTGCTTTCTGGTTTTCTAATCCTTTGTCGTCAGGATTGAGAATGAGATAAGTGGGGGAGAAGCTGGTGCTTCTCCAAGTTGCTTCAAGTGTGGAGCATTGGCTCAGTGTGCCGTTGGTTGCAAGAGTGTAAGTGTTTTTTGGACAGTGTTGTTCCCGGTTCCGGAGGGAATGTGGAGCTAAGGTTTATGTCAACTAAGGATTTGTGCCTTAGGTAGTTTTATGCACAAGATGCAAGAAATGCTATTATAGTTTGGTAAAGACGGTATATGCCCCATCATGATTGTCGGTTGTCTATTGACAAATTGAGGAACTGATCACCCTTAATCTCTTGTTGATAGTAGACGAAATTATGTTGGATGGAATAGACGTGTCTTTCCGGCTTTGATATTGTGTGCAATGAATTGGTTGGAATTGAGAAAATGATTACGGATTGTTTTGTTGAGTCGATGAAGATTCAATTATCGGAAGATGAGACGGATTAGAGGTTTTGGTATGTTGGTTCGGTTGGGAAGTCATTGAGAGAGAACGATTGGTTATTATTAATGGCTGCTTCTCAGAGAGTAGAGAGTGAACTTAAATTGGACGAATGTGAATAGTTGAGGTTGATATCTGCTAAGTAAGTAGGAAACTCTTAGGGGATGAGACTAAGATGTTTGTTATGTTGTGATGATAGGGTTCTGGAAATTGGCAGGAAAGCCACAGTGATGGGCCATCAGTTGTGCATGGTTTCAGATGTGTTTTTGGATGAAACAATAGTGTGTTGACTTGAAGAGGTCCAGCATGGTTGGTAAGGAAAAGGATGATAGCACGAGGTTGCGTGTTAATCAGTGAGTAGTATGGAAACTTGCAGTTGTGTTCTAGATAGCTTGAGTTTTGAATTGGGACAAATCGTGAACGATTTGAAGTTCCTTGATGGTATTACTTTTGTTAGGGGTTGAGATCTCATGTCAGCAGAAACCTTGAGTGAAATGGAACCACGTACGAAGAATTGATATGGGATGTGGTAACCAGAGATTGTTAAGCTATTTTGGATAAATTGTTTCGAGCTCAAAATGAATTTTGAAGGTTGTATATGTTATGTTGTGGAGTATATGAATCGTATCTTCCATACTTGTTTGGATAAGTTTATAGTGATGTTTATTGGATGATATTCTGATTTATTTTAAATCAAAGGATGAGTATGTAGAGTATTTGAGGATTGAGTTACAAGGGTTGAAAGAGAGGGAGCTTTCTGCCAAATTATCGAAGTGAGAATTTTGATTGAAAGAGGTTAGTTTTCTTGGTTATGTTATTTCCGATGATGGTATTATTGTGTATCCATCCAAAGTAGATGCAGTTCTACATTGAGAGGCTCTGAAGTTGGTTATGGAAGACTTTGCTAATTTAGTATTTATGTTATCTCAGTTGACTTGCAAAGGGTGAGTCGTTTGTTTTGGATGTTCGTTGTAAGGAAAGTTTCAGAGAGCTAAAGTAGAAGTTGTCTACGGCTCCAATTTTGATACTGCATGATCCTAATTAACCGTTTGTGAGGTATTGGGATGTGTCTTTGATGAGTTTGGTCAGTGTGTTAATGCAAGAGAGTAAAGTCGTGGCTTATACTTTATGACGATTGAGGATTCATAAAAGGATCTATACTATTTTGGATTTGGAATTGGTTGTGATTGTATTGTGTTGGAATATTTGGAGGTATTATCTTTATGGTTCTAGGTTCGAAGTGTTTAGTAATCACAAGAATATTGAGTACCTGTTTAGTCGGAAGGAATATAGTATGAGACAACGAGGATGGTTAGAATTCGTGACGAGTTATGAATTTGGCTTGGATTATCCTTCGGGGAAAAGCTAATGTTGTGCCTGAAGAGTTAAGTCGATAGTCTTTGCATATGGTTGTTTTGATGGTCAGAGAATTAAAATTATTTGAGCAATTCTGAGACTTGTGTCTGGTGTGTGAGATAACACAGTAGAGTGTGAGGTTGGGTATATTAAAAGTGAACAGTGATTTTTGGCGAATATGAGAAAGAGTTATACTTTGGACGTGGGATTGATAGTTTTGATGGTTACGAGTAATCAGGGTGCGCAACGAAAGTGTGTTGTGGCACATTTCGTATATGCATGTGTGACTTGTAAGAGTTCATAGGTTGAACATTATGAACATGTAGGAATGATGAGACCATTGGACGTTTCAGAATGGAAGTTTTAGGTGAAAGGTTTTAATATTATTCATGGGCTACTATGTAGATGGATGTTTTGGTTATATGTTCGATTGGTGAATCGTAGCATTGTTGTAATATTGTTGTGTGACAAGGATGTTGGTATGGTGGTTATGTAGGGGTTGTTGAACGATGTTGTGTCATGGAACTTTATGTTCTTGTTTGTGTTGTTGCCTCGTTTCCATCGTGATGGTTCGAGCGCGAGTAGCTAATTCCTATGTGTGTTCGTAATTTAGGTATTCCTTGAGTCGTGAGTTGGTCGTCAAGTGCATTGTATGGGCTTTGCATCTTGTCGTTGTAGTTGTCGTCGTTGTCGTGTCGTTGTTGTAGCTGCTGTTAGCAAGGTGGTTTGTCAGTTTGTGTTGTTCGTGGTGTGCCTTTGGTAGGCATGATAGTTTGTTAGTCGGATGCGAGAGTCGTATCCGGAGTTGGTCGTATCGGTTAGATTTTCGAGGATGAAAATGTCTAAGTGGGGGAGAATTGTAACGCCCCGTTTTGTCCGATTTATTTAATCGAGTCGATTTAATTATTTTCGTTTTTATATTATTTTATTCTTGACTTTTATTTGACAATATATTATTTTTCATCGTTATTATATTTTATCGCATTTTGAGAGCGTTTACGAGATATTTGAGCTGAGGGGTAAAACGGTCATTATGGGTAGTTAGATATTTTGTTATAAAAAGAGAAATAGAGAGAAAAGGAGAAAGAAGAGAAAGAAAAGAGAAAGAAGAGAAAGAAAAGAGAGAAGAAGGGGAAGAAGAGAAAATCATCAAGACAAAGCTTGGTCTTCGATTAATCGGGTAAGTGTGAGAAGTTTCAATTATATCTTGCTTGTATATGTATATGTATGTATTTGTTTGAATGTTTGGTTGAAAAATATATGTTTTCCCCTTGATTGGAATTGTGATCATTTCGATAGAATCGATGTTTTAATGGTTAGAATTTGGAATAGATCGTGTAGAATAGCCGAGTAATGTTTGGGTTTAATCGAGAATACTCCTTGGTATGTTTAGGAAGTTTTGGATTGAGTTATATAGTTTGTGAGAGTTAGGGCAATAATGATGAAATAGTGAGAAGTCGATGTTTTCACGGTTGGAATGTAGAATAAGTTGTGTAGTATAGTCGGGTGAGGATAGGAATTAATCGGGAATGGTTGTTTGTGTGTTTTCGAGTGGTTTTGATCGAATTTGGAATTGGGATAAATTGATAAAATTATGTTTTAAAATATTTCAAAAATGGAAAATGTGTTGGATGGCTTTTAAGGGTGAAAATATTGTAGTATGTTGAATTCTGAGACCGGGGTTTTTTACGGAATCGAAATCGGAGGTCCGGAAGGCATTTAACGGTCGAAAACTGAGTTTTTAGCAGAATCTGCGCATTCATGCGCTAACCCCCAGAATTATACGTCGACTCATGATCTTCGTGCGCTGACTCGGGAGAAATTTCCAGGTTTATGCGTCGACTCATGATCACAGAATTTTCCAAAATGTCAGATTTTGTTTTCTTCATAACTTTTGAACCGTAAGTCCGTATTGACCCCGTTCGAAGCGTTGGAAAGCTAATGAAATATTATTTCTATTAAAAATGGTTTGGAGGACAGTAGATGATTTATTTAAGTCGCGGTTTTGTGAAAGTGTGGTGTTGTCGGATTTTTACCGTCGTAATTGTGTGCGATTGATGTGTTATCATGTGATATGCTTTTAATATATAACGTATAGGTTGTGTGTTGTTATATGATGTAAATGCATGTGATAATGATGTTGTTGTGTGGTAAAATACATTGTTTGATTGAATATCAATGTATGTTTTTATGATGTTTTGTGGGATTGTTGTGGTTGATGGTGAGTAATTCTTGATATGAATTGATATGAGTGTATATGCTAAAATGCTAATTGTTGTGGCTTGTGGATTATGATGAAATGCATTGTTTATGTGAAATTCAATGTGTGTTATTTGGTGGCCTTATGGCAAGTAAATGCATTGTTTGAATTGATTTCCAATGCATGAATAATGATGATGAGATAATCCATATTGTTGAGTTGTGAAGATGCATTTGATTGTCATGAGTCCTTGTATGCCAAGCATCATGATATGCATCTTGTGATGTCGTGTGCCCTAGTGGGTGTGAGCGACGAAACGATTCTAGAGGAAATCTGCTGTAACGGTTGTATTCCTTATACAAAGAGGACCTAAAGCGACGTTATAGACGATCGTGTGCCTTATACAAAGAGGACCTAAAGCAATCGGATCGTGTACCTTATACAAAGAGGAACTAAAGCGATCCATAAACGTCGTGTGCCTTATACAAAGAGGACCTAAAGCGACGGGGAACATCGTTTGCCCGACGGGGAGTTACACTAAGTAACAAGCGATGATTCCAATAATTCCTGAGTGAATTAATGATGAGAATGATGGATGGATTGGTATCGCATTGCATTGCATAGAGTCGTTGTGTCGGTCTCTATGCATTTGCATGAATCATGAATGGATTAATTATGTGTGGAAAATCATGAATGGATTGATTATGTGTGAAAAATCATGAATGGATTGATTATGTGTGGGAGATTGTGAATTGATTGATTATGTGTTGAGCTTGTGATAGCATTGGTGATTTGATGTGCATTTGTGAAATGCATTGGTTATGGATGATATGTTTTATGTATAGACATATGCTATGTGATGTGGTGGTGTGTTTCCATATGTCATAACCTTGGTATGCCTTATGTGTGAATATGTGATTATGTTGGTATAATTGATATATGCTATGCTGTTGGATTATTAGAAATATGTTATGTATTTGTGGCATGCTATATGTATTAATATGTGATGCTTGTGGTGAGAATAATTAGGTATGTGAATTTATATGTGTTTGCATATTATTATGCAATCTTGATTTAGTTGTTATTTCTCACCCTTCTGCTGTGGTTTGTTGCTCTATGAGGCAATTGCAGATTAGTATCTTGGAGGATTTTGTGAAGCTTAGATCTCCATCCTTTTGTCGGTCTGTCTTCTCTGATACGTAACACGGGAGTCGGGGAACGCTTTTGTTATATATGTATACATTTGTAGGATCTATTTTGTATTACCTTTGTATGAATATTTTGATGTTATAAAACAATTTATTTTGTAAAACAAGTCAGTTATGGATCTTTCAACTTTATTCCATAATTGAACTTTCCTTTTGTTGGAAAAAGTTTCCCTTTTATGTTTATTCCATTTTGTGTTATGTATCAAATTTATGAGCAGGAATTGTGTTTTCTTTCTTTAAATGCGGCATCCTTGTTTCTGTCTAAGAATAATAAATTTTTATTTACTCTGATTTATTTATGTATTATTTATTCGCGATGGGAATTGGGGTGTTACAATAATCACAATACATAACATTTACACAATCCTTCCAATATTACATATAATCAATTCAACTTTACCCAACACATATACATGAATGTTTATGTAATAAATTACTCCTCTAATCCAATGCATGTGTACTATCACTGAACTTAGAGCTTATTTTCCCGAGTTTTAGTAGTTTAGGAGGATGGATGAGCTACGACCCGCAATACAACACTCTCCTAGTCGTCTGTGGACCTAGAATGTCTAAAAGTACATGCAAGCTATGTATTCCCTACAACACCCTTTTCTAAACTCTACTTCTCATAATACATGCGAGCTACACCCATATTATGATACTCTCCTAGACACCAGTAGAACTGCAATGCCTAGGAGTGCATGCAAGCTACATCGTACTACTCACTTTTTCTAGACAATGCCCACTCTGATATATATGATGCATGATGAAAAAAACATGAATTCCATACAAACCTCCAAACCATATTTAACACACTGGTTCTTATCAAATCTTCAACATAATGGAACACTGGTTCTCTTTGAACCTACAACATAATCCAAGACTGGTTCTTATTGAACCTTCAACGTAATCAAACAATGGGTCGTGTCAAACCTTCATAATCGTCACATTAATGCTTCACAATAATTTTACCAAATGTTGGATTCACGTCCTAAGGATATTTGCATAAATCATTCATCGTTCATAACTTAATTCATATCAAACATTCATAAAAACATTGGGCATGTGTCCTAAAACATATACGAATTTACACAAATATTCATCATTCACAACATTATTCATACATATAATTATCATGATACATTTACCATATTATAGGTATGTGCATTAGCTTTCTAACACGTCTTATCGCATCTGAATTTAAGTCTCTGAACTCATGTTATGAATTTTTGAAAAGTTCTCTGGCATGTAATCTGTTACACAAATCATGTAACCAGTTACATAACCATTATGTTTGGTCATTTTGAAATCTGGCATGGATGCAACCAGTTACACACAGACTGTAACTGGTTACATGTGTGTTCTATTTGATAAATTTGGCTATTTACTTGGGCGGTAACCGGTTCAGACAGAGTGTAACCGATTACACTTTGTGTATTTTTTATATTTTGCAAGTGTAGCCATGTGGAAACTCAATTAAAATGCAAGAATCAACATGGACCCTAAATGACAAAACATTATATAGAATTGTATCATTTAAATAACAATTTAACATCACAGATTCATCACAATACTGAAGGTGAGAAAAGTACACAAGAAGGGGGGTTGAATTGTGTTTTCCATTTTCTTAGTTTCCATCTGATCAGAGTTCAAAATCTAAACTGGTGTTCAGATTATGGTTAATTCTTAGCAGCGGAATGTTAACAGAATCAAATAAATAATAACAGAAGACACAAATATTTTTACTGGTTCCTACCCTAACTGAGAGTACTCCAGTCCCCTTGCTTCACAAGAGATTTTCACTATAATCAAAACATGATTACAATCGCTTATGTATTATGCATAAGAATTTTACACTTGCTCAGACCCAAGGTCCAAGACTTTTGCTCAAGCTCCTCACTCGAGACTTCCTGCTCAGGTTCCACGAACCCAATACTTCCTTGCTTATGCCCTCATCCCAAGACTTCTGCTCCAAGTCCCATGAAATGAGCCTCTCTGCTTGCACCGCTCAGGTCAAAACTTACTGCTCCAATTCCATGTACTAAGCATTCATGCTCAAGCCTCTCAGACCCAAGACTTCTGCTCAAGGTTCCATGAAACGAGCCTCCGCTTGCACCTCCCTGGCCAAGACTTACTGCTCCAAATTTCATGAACCAAGCTATCATGCTCAAGCCACACTGGCTCAAGACTTTCTTGCTCAATTAATTTACTTGATTAAGACTTTCACTGCTCAAGCACATAGCAAAAGAGTTATGTGGCTCAAGCATTTTGGCTCGAGACTTCCTTGCTTGTATCCCAATGATACAAGACTTCTGCTCAATCAATCCAGATGATTAAGACTTTCACAACTCAAGCAAATAGCAAGAGACTTATGTGGCTCAAGCATCTTGGCTCGAGACTTCCTTGCTTGTATCCTAATGACACAAGACTTTTATCTAAACTGTCGAACAAGCTCAGTAGAATAGAGAAATCACCATAACTAAGACCTAAAGCTCTTAAGATTTCTAAGATATACAACATGTAAGAAATCACCATAACTAAGACCTAAAGCTCTTAAGATTTCTAAGATATACAACATGTAAGAAATCTTAAGGCTTTTACAATTACAACCTACATCAGAAAAATTTGCATATACATTGAGTTGATAATTGCTGATCTTGTTACTCCTTCTTCTTGTTGATCCTTGTTAAAGATTCAGTTTGAACCTTCAGCCATATTTATATTTTTTCAGAAACTAGTCGTTGAATAGGTAACTTGATCAAGAGTCTTTGTTGTTACTCCATAGTACAAGAGCCGTTGAAGATAGATACACCAGAAGATCTTAATCCAATGTGTAACATGTTTAACCTTTGAGTCTTCAAGAGATTCTGTACTATTAGAGCCGTTGAGAGTAGATATCAATAAAGCATATCAGCTTTTCTTGAACCTTGCAATCTGTAGACTCTAGCTGACAAACTTATTTGACAATACAACTTGCTTTCTGTAGTACGGACAACTTCAGCTTTATCACCAACTCTGAATGGTACCAGAAGCTAATTTGCATTCACTAAGTGTAGAGACAATAATTTTGCTTCTTCTGATGTTGAGTCCTTCAGCTTCAAAGTCTTCGCCAGACATCACTTAGCAAGTGTTCTTCAAATTCTGCCACCAAAAGCTAGCAATGCAGCAACTCTCAAAGTGTGCTTAATGTAGAACAGATTTTGATAATAATATTTACAAGTATAAGAACCTGCACACATATAACACACATCAAAATAAACCATTGTTCTTTCAATACTTTGTTATCATCAAAATCCAAGGAAAATATGTCATGAACAAATCTTGTTCTAACAAATACATCATAAATTAATCAACATATCACAATAACACTAAAATCAATTGATTCATAGGAAAATCACACTAAAATTCTACAATTTACTAAACCATTGATAATAAGAAAAAGATTCATACCCTAGGGTATATGATTCATTATCTCATAGGGAATTCATATGGAAATTCATACAATTCGGGGTTCAAGGGAAACCCCACTACCCTAGATGCCAAAATACCAATTCATAGAGCAATCTCTCCCTTACCTTGTTAGTGCAAATTCTTTGTGAAGTTCCAAACAATGGTAGAACTACTCGTTTTCCAATCTCTATTGTTTTTCTCTTGATATTTTTGGAGTTTTGGAGAAGAAGAAGAATAATAAAAGACTTTTTTAGTGTTAGGACTTTTTATAATTTTTCTTCCAAAAGAACATGTACCTCTCATTTTCTCCCCAATTCTCCTTATTTTATTTTATTATTAAAATTCCTAAAATCAATCCACTTAAAAAAATTTGATTTTATTTCTTTGACTTCTCCCACTAATCTTTACTTTTCCAACCTCCCTCTTCCACTACCTCTGCTTAGTTCTAATTTTTTAAGTTAATTCCCATAATTATTTTCCCTGATAATAAAAAATGCTAACGCTAATAATAAAAAAAATCATAGCAAACAATAACAAATCGAATTATTAATAAAAATAAAATTCGAATGAAATTTCGGGATGTTACAAGATGCTTAAGAGCATTTATCTCAATTCACTTATCCCCTGAGCATGAGGTATCCAAAAATGAAATTCTTAGTAGCATTGTTATGATCCACCATTTCCACAAACATGAGGCCCACAAGGGAGATATATTTTACGTTCATTATTGTATTAAATTGGACTATTGAGGTTTCAATGTGTTACGCTTTATTTCCTAAAGGTAACATATACTCATGATTTATTTTGACATATCAAATAAAAAATCAAAATTTAATAACACAGTCACTAGCAACGATGCCAAAAATTTGTTATTTATAAATGCATATACAAGTATGCACTGTCAATCTAGTAGCAAGTGATAAGAAAAAGACTGACTCCAAGAGGTTTGTGATTAAACAACTTGATCAATCATATTAAACTAACATAATAATACATGAGCTAAAATATCAAGTTATAATATGCATCATGTAATAGGTTTAAAAAATAGAGTGTGACAATATGTTGGATAATGATCCATTCCATAAGTTCATCTAATGTTTGTGGATAACGAGTGGTCTCGTGTCTGGTAAGTCTATGACTAAACCTTGTCGTGTCTGTCAACAACATGAAAACATCTAATAGTCCTTTAAGATTACCTTAAGATTAATTTGTCATTAGACACACTGCACTTCAAGTAAAATATGTCTTGTTTACTCATATGGCCATAATTCTCTGTGTCTAAGGTGATTAAGTAAATATTGTATGTTTACTCGCTACTTTACCATGTTAGTTCTTGAATCACATTTATTAAGAAATACTGACACCTAACAAATTTTATCTAATTCTATGGTGATCAAACTTAAAATTTAACATATGAAATTAAAACACAAGAAATAAATTTAACACAAAATTACATCCATGCATATTTCAAATTACATTTTGATTTGGCCTCACCATCTGAGGTCGGGTTTGACCCTGAGGAGTGTAACGCCACAACTTATTATTTAAGCATTTTATTTTGTTCTTTGCGTGATTTGGTCATTATATGAGAATTGTGGTTTTTTAGGAGTAAAAGGGTGTTTTGGTAATTTACCAATTACGGGGATTAAGCGATGTGGGAGCAGATAAATAATATTATTTTAATTATTACTTATGTATTGGTAATAAAATAAAATAATAAAAAATGAAGAATCATGATTAAATAATTATTTTATTTAAATAGTTATTTTATTTAAATATATATTTGATTTAAATAATTATTTATTTAATTTAATAAAAGAAATGGTCATTTTTGTGAATAATGAAAATTAGAAGGTAGGAGGAGAGAGAATTGAGTTTATTTGGGAAACAAACATAATTTAGAAAAATAGGCTCATATATATAGTAAAAGTTGTGAGAAAATTAGGTTAAAAATCCATTTTGTCAAAACGTGAAAGAGACAGAGAGTTTTCTGGGAGAATGTGAAAATTTGGGAGCAAGGATTCAAGAAATTCTCAGAGAAATCAACCTTACAACTAATTCGAGATAAGGGGGGATTATCTGCACTTCGAGGTAAGGGGGAATTGTCTGCACTTAGGTGGCTTCAAGCTTGCATGATAGTGAGGGTTCCTTACCCTCCTATCAACGCCCTTAGGGATTGTTATGTGTTTCCCTTATTTTCCCCTGATTTTCTCTTATGTGATAAATGAGATACAATGTTTTCTTACCTGTTGTGAATTTTGTTGAGTTGTTGTTGTGTGTTTGCTCTGAGACCCTAATACGGGATTTGGGATGAATCCCTTCAGGTCTCAATGTTTGATTGTGAATGTAATAACTTTGTATAGTGATGATCTTCTATTTTATAGTTTTGGTTCTATTGGATTGAGAATTTTCACCGGGGAATTAAACGACTCCATTTGGGTCGTTTAATTTCCCAAATGTGTGTTTATGAGAATCTGACCCGTTTTTTTTTCAAAAATTTATAAGGTGAGAATATAAACATGTAACATTTTAATTAATATTACCTTGGTTAACCTTCTATGCTTAATATAAACATGTAACATTTTAATTTATAAGGTGGGAATATAAACATGGGGAGGTCGGGACTCATTTGAACGTATTGGTCGAGTTTTGGATCTGTTTAATAAAGTGAAAAATGCAGAAAATTACAGGTAGCCATAGAAGGGGGTTGATCGCCTTATGTCAGGCATAACTTGAGTTTTGTAATTCGGTTTGAGATGTCGTCAGTTGAGTTGGAAAGCTAACGCACTAATATTCCTTTTAAAGTATAGAAATTGGGTTTATGGGTGCTAGAACAGAAGTAGTTTGCTGGTTTTTAAACCCGAGACGTAGTCAATTTCAGTCTTGCGTTGTTCATCATGTTTCACGCGTAACTTCAGTTTAGTAATTCCTTTTAGGATGTCGTTAGTTGCATTAGAAAAACGGATTAATGATCTTATAAACTGGAAAGTTTCATAATTTAATCATAAGTATATAATTATTCGCGCTATTTTGAAGTCACACATTCTAATTTATAGTTTATGTCGGAATTGTCGCGATAAAGCTGAACTAAAATGAATAGAACTGGAGTTTCGTAACTCTGCATGAGGTATGGTGAAGTGCATTTAAAATATGGTTTAAAGAACTTTCAAACTGGATAATTTCATAATTTTATCCTAAGTATATAATATTTGGTGCTATTTTGAGGTGAGACAATTTTAGAGATAAGTCCAGAGTTTTGAACAATTTTGGATGTGGTGACCTTTCGTTACCTTTTTGATGAGTTTAAGGGTCCTGTTTTATTTGGTTAGATTTATTAGAGAGTTATCATAGTTGCTTTTGAGTTTGTTTAGAGTTGTAGATCATAATATAGAATACACTTGAATTGAGATTGGAGCACTCTTGACATTATAAGGTTACCTTTTGAGTACTTTTGAGGAAAATCGTCTGCTATGTCATTAGTAGAGTTATCAATCGTGAGTTTTACCCTTTGAGTAATTTGGTACTTTAGAGTACCCTTTGGGGTATTCGAAAGTTATTTTGAGCATTTCTTGGAGTTTTTGGAGTTAGGGAGCCCTCTGGTGACAATTTGAAGCATCTTGTGACATTAGAGTCCTTTTGGTGACCTTAGTGTCACTTTTGAGTAAATTAAGGAAATTGCGTGTCTTTACCCTGTTGAAGGTCCGAAACAATAATAATAATGATTATTTTTAGAAAATATGAGTTTTTAAGAAAATATGAGTTTTTGAGAAAATTATGAGTCTTTGAGGCTTTTTGAGTATTTTAAGCAGTGTGAAGAGTTTAGGATAATTGGTAATAGTATAACTTTACCTTTTATGATAAATAATTAAATTATTTTTGAAAATAAATTTTGAGTATAGTAATCGAGATATGGATTACAATGATAGCCTTGAATCGCATTTTGAGCATTCTAATCTAGATAACGGTTGCAATGATGGCCTTGAATGACGTTTTATGCATAGTAATCTAGAGAGGGAATACAATTATGGCCGAGTATGGTGAATTATAGATTCAAGAGTTGAACCTTTTGTGAATGATTGAGAGTGGTGTGTTGTTATGATTTTGAGATGATGATTACGTTGCATGTTGTATTGTTGTGATCATGCATTCATGTATTTCAGAGATATGTGGGACTTCGGTCCACTGATGGCCTGGTTCAGAGAGGGACTATAGTGGTCTCACATATAGAGAGGGAAACAATTTAGAGATGAACCAGAGACATGAGAATATCAGTAACATACCTCTTATCCTAGTGATTTTGGTACCACATGAATTTGAGATGGGGATGATGGCATTGTATTGCATTTGCATTATGATATATTTGATTGTGTTTGAGTGTGATTGAGAACATTGTGTAATACCCTAAATTTTGACCACTAAGATTTCCCATCATTGTACAAATCATCATCACAATATGGATGTACCTTTATGCCTCATCAATCTCCTCAAGAATTGTTGAGCATTCCCTGCAGTCAAGCATAAGGGTTTCAAGCCCTCTTAGAGCCTTAGACAAAGGATCAATCAAGAAATGACATGATCTTCAACTTTTCTAACCTCTCAAACACACATAAATGATCAAGAGGACTCTCACATCAAGAATCAGGCACAAGGTTGCAGCATTCCAAGTGGATTAAGCCTCAAGATCGCCAGTGTCACCAAATTAGGGTTTTGGTCGACCAGGGCCTCCAGATGAAAATCTTCATCTGGGCATGAGCCAATGCTTCAAAATATAACTCAAGATACTCCAAGGGACCTCATGGACCCAATCATCAAGTCAATTTAGCCTCAGGGGATGCATTCACCAAAAATCAGGAAATAGGGTTTCTTGACCTAATTCACCCCTAAGTTGACTTTTAGGACAAAACATGAGCCAAGACCTCAAGACATGATTTGAAGGTCTCTAATAAACCACAATGATCCATTTGCAACAATGGATTGATCCAAGAAGCTTGATCCACAAGTTTCAATTTCCTCAGGACCACAATTAGGGTTTCGGGGAAAAAGTCAACTGAACCTTTGACTTTAGTCCAGGACATGCTCCCAAACCTTGGGACATGATTCAATACACCCTATAACACCTATGGAACATATCCATCAAGTTTGATTTAGATCAAAGACTTGATTTCACAGAGGATCGCATAGTTTGGAATTCATCTGATAAAAAGTCAACTGTGCACAAAAGTCAAGTTTGACTTTTTGACATTTTTCACAATTATGGTTCCTCATCCCTAAAACAATGTTAATATGTGATTTGAATCATCATTCATCAAGAAAAATCAAAGAAAGTGAGGTAACTTGTAAAAGGGGTAACCATAAAAAACTTAGAATTTTTCTAAATTATGGAACAAAGTGGCTAGGGTACCAACTTCCCAGGATCATAACTTGAGATCCAAGCAACCATTTTGGATGGTCCAAAGATGGATTTGTAGCTCTCATGGCATACTTTAAAAGTGTCAACTACACCTCATTCCAATTCCACATGGATTTTAAGTTATGATTGGATCAAAATCACTAAAAACATGAAAATGCATCTTATTTCAACACTTAGACAAATTTCTGTCCAAGACAGATTTTGTTGAAAACACTAAAACTTGTGAGGCTTTTTCACACGGTTACAAGATGAATCAATTCCAAATATAAACATCAATGTTGTTGCAAATGTTTCTAAGAATTCAAAGAACTTATTAGCATGAATTGATTCAACTTGAGTCAAGAGAAATCCATGACCAAACATGCCTTGTTGCAGCTGTTTTGCAACAGATTTTGTTGCATAACTTGATGAACTCGATTCTTATCCAAAGAGCATTAATCGCAAGACCTCCTGCATTTACTTTGATGACTACAAGCTCTGCACCACCCGCCAATTCAGTTCAAGGCCAGCCAATGGAAGCATGAACATAGGAGAATATGCTTGGAATCCAATGTGAATTTATGAGCAAATAGTGAATATTCAACATTCCCTTTATGATCAGTCAAGTTGCCTTCATAATCCACCAATAAGAAGACTCCAGAATGTGAAATTTGTCAGACCATAGCTGAGCTATTTGGAGGCTCCTTTATTCCTTATGAGTGAAGATATTTGCCAAGCATTGACCAAGAAAACTCAGAGCATATCTTTTGAGCTCGAGCTGGCAACTTCAGAGCAACATCTTTGCCTATAAATAGAGTGCATGTTTCATTCTTCAGACCACACCAAAGTACAAGAATTCATTGCTTTCTTTCTTTCACGCTCGAAGAACAAAAACTCCATATTTGTGCAAGTCACTATCGGGTTTTGAGTTGCAGAGCCAAGCAACTCAAACCATCGCTTCTAACACATCACATATGATGTATAGAAGTTGTCCAAACACCTAAACCACTTCTGAAACACCTCCATCAAAATCTCAATCTTGAACCTACCTGTTATGCAGTTGGATTTCTCCAACTTGATCCAAGGAGTTTCAAAGATTTCCAAGGCTTGCAATCCACTCCATACCATCCAGTGAAGTTGTAGAGGTCATCAAATTACTTATGGAACACACTTTGTGCAGAGTTCCAGTTCTTCTTGCAGCCAGGTAAGCCTCAAACTCTCATAACATGATCCGTGCATATTTCCTCGCATGCTACTTTTGCCAAATGTTTCTTGTCATGTTTTAAGTGTTTCCCCTAAAAAAAATTGATCACAGCACTCACAAACATGTCTACACGATTGCTTTTACAAAATTAGGGTTCATACATTCATGTTACTGTAACTTGCTGCACACTAAAAATAAATGAAATCAAATATTGCCATCATGTCCCTTATTAAAAATGCATGAATTTGGTGTTTGAATCATGTCAAATGGTTGAGAAACGAGTGAGATAGAGAGCTTCACGCATCTGGCCCAAGGAAGAGGATGTCCATGGCGCCATTCTTCAGGTTTTCAAAACAAGTTTGCCTTATATTTTTCATTTGCCATACTATATTTGAATTGGCATTGCGCCCCAGTGGTTGATCAACTGGTTTGTGTGTGTTGAGCGAGTGGAAGGTCTGGGGTTCGAATCCCCCTCGCCCCAGACCTCTTTTTTATCACTTTTTCCACTTTTTATTATTTTTCATATTATTTTTAAATGATTTGAAAAATTAATTTCTCTTTCAATTTTAATTATTTTTTATTGGTTCTTTTTCTGAAAAATCACAAAAATGTTGAAATATTTTATTCTACAAAAAAAAAAATTATATTATTTATTTAATATAGTTGGCATTTTTATGAATAAATTCATTTTTTATTGTTTTTAAACATTTTAAAAATGAATATTCATCTTGAAAATCAAAACCAAATGAGTTTTAATTCATCTTGTGATTAAAACTTCATTTTTCAAACCTAAACCAAAAATTACAAGTTATTTATTCAAACTAATTTGGTGTTTTTATCATTTTTTATTAATTTTCTTTGAAAAATTACTTTTAAAAGGTGAAAATTAGGGTTTCTTTGATTTTTGATCTCTCATCAATCTTTTTTCAAACACTCATGGGCCTCTTGATAGAGTGTAAGTCCCATCCCTTTGTAAATAAACAATTTTGGGCCTCACATATTGTATAAGTCCCTCTGTATATTTTCAAAAGTTTGGCGCGAGCGTCGCCTTTTTAATAGAATCCCTGGGCTTCTCCTTGAGCTATAAGACCCATCTTTATTCATTTTCAAACTCTTTGGGCCTCTAATAGAGTGTAAGACCCAATCCCTCTTTGAAACTAAAATATTTTGGGCCTCAGTCATTATATGAGACCCACGGTGTTTTCAAAAATCTCGGCGCGATCGCCAGTTTAAAATAAAACCACTTGGGCCTCTCCCTGAGTTGTAAGCCCCATTCTTTTTCTTAAAATTACTCATGGGCCTCTAATAGAGTGTAAGAACCAATCCGTTTTTACCAAAACCTTTTTGAGCCTCAGACATTGTATAAGTCCCTCTGCGTTAAAAAAATTTCGGCGCGATCGCCATTTTCAAACAAGAAAATCATCTGGGCCTACCCTTGTGTTGTAAGTCCCATTTCTTTTCTTTAAATAATCTCTGGGCTTCTCCTTGAGTTGTAAGACCCAACCCTTATTGTACATAAACCTTTTTGGGCCTCAGTCGTTGTATAAGTCCCAGTACAATATTCAAAACAACGGTGCGATGACTGTCAAACTCTTTGGGCCTCTCCTTGAGTATAAGCCCCAGAATCTACTCAAAAATAATTTCCCTTTTGATTTAGATTCAAATATATATATTGTTATCAAAACTTTCTTTAATTTCTTTGAACAACTAACAATACAGCATGTAAGCTTGCTCATCTGTAAGTTTTATCGGCTTTCTTTTAAACGCTTTCATATATATATATATTGTGGGAAGCTGCGCATGGTTAGTCTTTTTTCATACCTTTTTAAAGTACTTGTCATATATCAACTATATATATACTAGTATAGTTATTTAGAGTTTTCCCCGGCAACTAGATCTAGAACTAGGTAAAGCCCTGTTGGTAACTCTTAAAATACAAACAAAACTAGATCCCCATAGGATCTCCAGATACAGTCTTGCCTTCTCTTGGGCATAAATAATATGGAACAAAGAGAAAGGCAGTATTCTTCATGAACCTTTTCTCTGGCTGTCACTTTAGAAATTGTCAAAGAAATTCTACTCCCCGGAGTTGATCTATTCTCGGTGAATAGTATCTCTTGAATTTCTTCAAATCACAGAACTTTCACTAAATGATCTATTCTCGTTGAATAGCATTTCTTGAATTTTTCTTGGTTTGGGACCCACAGGCTTCCTAAAAGCATCCCGCCTCCTCTTGGGCTTTGTACAAGGACCCTCCGGCTTCTTAGAAGTTCTCATGCCTTCTCTTGGGCTTAATACAAGGACCCTGACGACCTCTTAAAGGTATAAGACAGAACTTAGTCATCCTTTGCTAGAGCAGTCTTTCCAGTGTCAGACCTCAGACCATTTTAGGGTTGATGCTCATCCCTTAATGCCCTTGCCTCCTCTTGAGCATCATACAAAAGATAAAACTCTTCCACACCAGTAGACTTGGACAGTCTAATCCCCTTGAGTCTCAAAAACATTCTCAAGTTCCTTACAACTATAGGAAAAACCCTGGGCATTCTGGATCGATCTCCAGCAGCAACCTAGTCTCTCTCATGAGAGTTCCCCGACCAGGGTTAACACTATCTTAAATCAGAACTTCAAGGTATCTGACATCTAAACTCTTCTGTAATCCCCAGCAAGAGTTGATTCCCCACTTGGAGCTGCCTAGGGATCTCAATTATCCCTGGCAAAAGATAGCCTCCTCTTAGGCTTTGTATAAGGACCTTTCCTCAGTAGAAAGCTAGCCTCCTCTTAGGCTTTGTATAATGATCCTTCCTCAGTGATGTCAGCCTCCTCTTAGACTTTGTACAAATGATTCTCCCCAGCGGAGCTAACCTTTTCATACTCTCTTATTGAGTCAATCACTTTTTATACTCTCTTGTTGAGTCAATCACTTGTTAGACTCTCTTGTTGAGTCAATCACCTTTTCAGACTCTCTTGTTGAGTCAATCACTTTTCAGACTCTCTTGTTGAGTCAATCACTTTTTAGACTCCCTTATTGAGTCAATCACCTTTTCAGACTCTCTTGTTGAGTCAATCACTTTTTAGACTCTCTTGTTGAGTCAATCACTTGTTAGACGCTCCTTTTGAGTCAATCACCTTTTCAGACTCTCTTGTCGAGTCAATCACTTTTTAGACTCTCTTGTTGAGTCAATTACTTGTTAGACTCTCTTGTTGAGTCAATCACCTTTTCGAACTCTATTGTTGAGTCAACCTTTTTTAGCCTCAATCTTGGGCTTTGTACAAGACAGATAAAAATACTCTCTCATTGAGTCGATCTTTGTCCAAACTTGGTATAAAGATTTCCCCTAGCAGGAGCTAGTCTCTTCTCAAGTTGTGTAGAATAATTTCTCGAGCTTGTCCAGCCTCCATCTTGGGCTTGGTACAGGACAGATAAAAACACTCTCTTGTTGGGTCAAACCCCTTTAGCCTCAATCTTGGGCTTTGTACAAGACATAAATCTCACTCTCTTAAGCTTGGGACATATATCTTCTCCAACAGAGTCAGTTCCTCCCAACCTTCCTTTAGGCTTTGGGGAATGATTTTCCCCAAGAAGAGTCAAACCCATTTCAGCCTCCTCTTAGGCTTTGTATAATGATTTTCCCAGTAAGGTCAGCATCAAATCTTGGGCTTTGTACAAGACACATACAAACCCTCCCCAGAGGAGTCAAAATCCCTTTTAGCCTCAATCTTGGGTTTTGTACAAGACATACAAAACATTTTCCCCGGAAAAGTCAAACTTCTAGCCTCCTCTTAGGCTTTATATAAAGAAATCCCCTAGCCGAGTCAATTAACCTTTTAGCATCAACCTTGTGCTTTGATCAAGGCATACAAAAATCAACAATCCTTCTTTAGAGATGAAAAATTTTCTCTCAGTCAAAACCTTTTAGCTTCAATCTTGGGCTTTGAACAAGACACCAAAACATTTTCTCCTCCCTTAGAATAGGAGGAACTACGATTGCTCTGATTTCCCTGTTTCGTTTAAAAGGGAATACGTAGGCATAAGATTGTAAAATATTAGCGAGCATACTAATCAAAAACTCTAGGTCCAGTACCTTCACATCAAAACTCAGGTCCAGTACCTTACCAAAAACACCTGAACATCAACAAAAACTCACTCACTCATTCATACTTCCCAAGAAACTTTCCCAACCCATTAACAGATAAACACCATCAATTGCAAAGCGAAACCTAAAGCTAATATCCTGTGGATAACCACATATAGGATAGGTAATTGACAACTCCCCATTGTATAACCTGACCCCGACTCCCCCAATCTCTTTTAAGCGTTTGTTCAGTTAAACATTCGCGTGCAAGGTTAGTTTTAGATAGCTTCCCTTTCCCTTTCAGCTTCATGGGATAATTAAGAAATCAGAAAGTAGCACCCTCTCCTCCTCATTGCAGTGAGGAAAACTTCAGTGATAAGGTGGTCGCGTCACCGACAAAAATCGCTCGCTACACTAAAATGGCGACTCTGCTGGGGACTCATTTTATTTGTTAGGACTAGGATTATAGCTCTTAAGAGGTCTAGGATGTTAGTTTTAGGAATTAATATATATATATATATATATATATATATATATATATATATCACTTTTCCTAATTGATATCTGTGTTTATTTTTCTGCTAATGGGACTGCGGGTGATGCCGCATCTGGAAAGATTGAGTATACACCTAAGATAAGTGATGGCACTAGATGGGTAATCTTACAGGGAGTGACTCCCAAATAAGAGACCCCGGTCGACCATCGAATCAGTGGAGACACCCTTTGCGGATTCAATGCCTATACGACTTTGGTTGTTGAAAGCAGATTGTTCGATTGTGGTTGTCCATGAAACTGAGGATTTAGTAGGCCGAGACCTTGTTACTATTTTGTAGTGCGGAAGCTATCGGAAATAGTTGTCACACGATACTACCCTCATTTGAGATCACTCTAAGATACTGCAGCTCGCTCGGGTGAACCAGCCTGCTGTTGTTATCCCAAGAAGGGTCAATGATTTTGAGGACAGGTACAAAAATCACCAGTATAACCTTTGGGGATGGGTAGAGCCATGACTTCATGACACCGAACCTTTGACCCCATGTTTTTTCTATGTTTTTGTGTGCTGCATCCATGCATTCATTTCATTAAAAACATTAAAACAAAGAAAAAATTTATCTTCTAGTCTCTCTTTTTCTAATTAAACTAAGACAATGATTGCAAATATCAGAGAAAGAAGATTGTGTTATGGATTTCGATAGAAGGAAGACTCACAAGTACACGTTAAAGGTTCCAAAACTAGAGGATTTAAGAGGGTTGGCGAGGATGATCACCAACCCTGATGCTTTCAGAGCTAAGTACAGAGGACTGCTGTCTATGTTAAGGGTCCATGTAATTGAAGGAATCTTGGCTACACTAATCCAGTTCTACGATCTGGTCTATCACTGTTTTACATTCTCAGATTATCAACTAGCACCAACACTAGAGGAGTACTCTCACCTGACTGATTTACCCATCACTGACCAAGCTCCCTTTTCTGGACTGGAAGAAATTCCAAAGGATCAGACCATTGCAATAGCAATCTATTTAGACGAGTCAGAAGTCAGGACTCACATGAGGTGGAATCCAAGGTTTACCAGCCAAGTTTTTAATAAAGAAAGCTCTGTACTTTGCACGTGACTGCTTTCGAGAGCATCTTTGTCTTACTCACCTATGAGTTATTTCTGTTTCCCAACATTGATGACTTTGTTGATATCAATACCATTAAGATTTTTCTGATTGGAAACCCTGTACCGACCTTGCTCGCAGATGCTTATCATTCTGTACACTTAAGGAACTTGTACAGCGGAGGAATGATCACATGCTATGTACCCCTGCTGTACAAATGGTTCACTTCTCACTTACCCAAATCTGCTGCATTTTGGGATCATAAGAGTACTTTACGTTGGTCACAGAGAATCATGTCTCTTACCAACTCTGACATCGATTGGTACAATCGAATCTATGACGGGATCAGAATCATTGACCATTGTAGAAACTTCCCTAATGTAACCCTTATAGGAATTAAAGAAGGAATTAATTATCATCCAGTTTTAGTTCGTCATCAATTTGGATACCCGATGAGACATGTCCCGCGTAATGTTCATCTGGAAGGTCTTTTCATCAAGGAAGAAGAAAATGACAGGGCACTAAAGACAGAAATAGTGCATGCCTGGAAACATGTTCACCGAAAAGGAAAAGAGTCTCTAGGAAAACCAGATTTTGTCTCTGTAGAACCTTATCTCCACTGGGTACAAACTAGAGCTCTCAAACTGAGGATGCCTTACCCTCGTTAGGAAGTTCTTCCATTAAAGGAATCTGTCACTTACTTTATGTCAGATATGGAAAAATTTCAGGTTACTCTCAACAAGGTTCAACAGGAGAGGAAGTCTTGGAAGAACAAGTATCGTATTCTCAATGTGGAGTGTAACAAAATACAACAACTATTAAAGGAAAAAGATGCTCTGATCGAGATTTTAGAGTAACATGCTGTAGAAAATCAAGAAGAACAAAGGAATTTGCTCGCTCCTTTCACTTGGCAAAGGAATGACAACCCGACAACGGCTCGAGAGCCCCGGTCAAAGAAAAGGAAAATACCAGAACCAGCACCTGAGCCCTCCTCAGAGAGGACTCAAGATCCATTAGCTTAGACATTTCCTTTTACAACACTTTGAAATTACTGTATTTCCATTTCCGCAATCTTTGAATTCAATAAAACGGGGTCTCTCCACTGTATGATATTTGCAATCCAATTGTCAACGTTTATTTTGATTAAACAAAAAAATATATAATATAATAATTGTATATCATTTATCATTCTCACATAACGCATTCTTCTTACCTACGAATCTCACTTTTGTGTCTCGATTCTAGAATCAAACTGTCTCATTGTACAATACTCGGGCCAGCCAACAAAAGAAAATGGATAATCTCGAGGAAGAGAACAGAGAGTTGAGAGAAGAACTCGATGCTCTGAAAGAAGATCTGAGGAAACTTCATAATGATATGTAAGCTCTGGCAGCAGCCCAGATGCAACAACAAAGGACTGTGATCTCAGAGATCACTTCGACACCTATAGTGGGAAAGTATGATCCTCGATATACCATGCCTAAAGATCGTCCCTGGGGCATGCCTATTAACTATATCCCGGAAGGATATATTCCGTCGATCACTGAAGATCTGGAAACTGCAACAAGAACTGCTGGGCCTGAAGGTTACAAACTTCGCGAAAGCGAAGATGTCAGGGGCATGACAACAACTCCTGAAGGTTACAAACTTCGGGAAGCACCAAGAGTCACTGCCGTAATGACTATACCACCACTCGTGGTACACACTGACTCGGAAGGACATATTTCCTAGATACCGTCCAGTGGAAACGAAAGTATGGACGACAGAATGAGGGAATTCCAGGAACAGTTCTTGGAGATGCAGAAGGAACTGCAAGCTATTCGCGGTCAGGGTCTATTCGGAAAGGACGTCGCAGACCTTTGTCTGGTCCCCAATGTGAAAGTTCCGCACAAATTTAAGGTGCCCGAATTTGAAAAGTACAAGGGTAACTCTTACCCTCAAAGCCATTTGTTGATGTACGCTCGGAGAATGTCAACTCAGACAGAGAACCAACAGCTACTGATCCACTATTTTCACTGAGATGGTGGGCATGGGAGTTCGTCTTGAGGAAGCAGTCCGAGAAGGACGTTTAGTTAAAGATGTCGGACCATCAAGCAATACCAAAAGATACGATTATGCTCTCCCTAATAAAAAAGAGCAAGATATTGGTAATATCTCTCTCGGAAAGCAAAGGCGACGATAGCCAGTAGCAACTGTAACTCCTGCTATCAACCTTGCGCCTGTTCCTACGTATCAACCTCAGGTTACTCAAAGCCAACTGAATCAACAACAATATCAGCAAAGGACACAACAACCTCTTTAGCAGGCTCATCCTCCGTACAACAACAACAGTACAACGGGACCACCAAGGTTCGACCCTATACCCATGTTGTACGCAGAACTGTTTCCATTATTACTGGTCAAAGGGCACGTCCAAACCAGGGTCCTCTTGCAATACCGGAGAATCCTCCTTTTTGGTACAAAACGGATCAGACTTGTCCTTATCATTAAGGAGGACCAGGGCATAACATAGAAAACTGCCTCATCCTCAAATTCGACGTACAGAAGCTTGTTAGGAGCGGGGTTTTATCCTTCAAGGATACAAGTCCTAATGTTCAGACGAACCCGCTGCCTCAACACGGGAAAGCTACGGTAAATTTGATAGAAGAAGAGTCTAAGTACAGCTATCAAATTCATAACGTACTCTTATTGGGAGCCAACCTGGTCAAGATGCATTGCAGACAGAGCGGATATGGTCATGTACCATCTCATAACTATCACCAGTGTGATATCTGCTCTAAGAACAATCAAGGGTGTTTTGTGGTGCAATCAGCTCTACAGGAACAGATGGATCTTGTATGAATCCAAGATCACCGAATTCGTGAAGTCAACATGACTTATACAAATTCCAACATCATTCAAAACCACGACATTCGTGTAATGAATGTCAACTTGGTGGCAATGCACTCAAGGCAAAGCCAACATCATAATCTGCCACGGAACGACTACGATTCCTGTCCTATCTGCTCAATAAACGATCAGGGATGCTCTTTTGTACAAGAGGCCCTCCAGCGTCAGATGGATCTTGGATGGATTCAGGATTACCATGATAGAAATCAGTATCAAGTGAATATGATTCAAATCTTTGATATTCGCTTGATGAATACCAGCTTGGTGGAGTTACATGCTAAGCAAGTCCAGCTCGGTTTTCTGACTTCGTATAATTATCAGAACTGTAAGGGATGTCGTGAGAGCGACTAAGGATGCACTCTCATTCAAAGAACTTTGCAACACTTGTTAAACCATTGGTGGCTTCCGATCTATTTAGACGAAGACACACAACAAGTCAGTATGATTAATGGGAACCCTACTAGGCATCAAAGTCAGGATGTTCAATCAATGGAAACAGATCTAGTGAGGTTACGCTGCATACAGAGCGGATGTGGTCGGGTGCCACCACACAACTATGAACGCTGTAGAGTTTTCTCTGAAGATAATCAAGGAGGTTACCTCGTGCGAGCAGCCCTTCAGAGTCAGTTGGACCACAAAGAGATTCGACCGTGTCCAAGTCCTGGGTCAATCAACTTGATGTCCGACTATGTCGCTGATCGAATCAAGGACGTTGTCGTAATTTCTGATCATAAGAGGACCAAGGATGTTTGTACCATCATCCCTTTACTTGACGAATCAAAAGTTCCCAACCAGGAACTGATTGAAATTACTTACAATGGTCAAAAGAATTAGAAGGCTCCTATAGTTGTCTATCTACCGAGGCCATTGCCGTATGAATCAACTGAGGTTATCCCTTACAAATATGGTGCAACAACAATTGAGAATGGAAAGGAAATTCCATTGCCCTTCGTTGTGAATATTGCAGACATCAGTCGAGTAACACGGAGTGGTCGAATCTTCAACTGAGGAGTTGGAGAACCTACCAGAGAAAAAGAACCCCAAACGGAAGTTCCTGATCAACCAGTCGGTCAATCTAGTGATCCTGACCTTTCAAAGAACAGCAATGAGATGCTAAAGCTCATCCAAAAGAGTGAATACAACATTGTTGATCAGCTGTTGCAAACTCCTTCAAAAATCTCAGTGCTAATACTTTTATTCAGTCCCGAAGCTCACAGGGAAGCTCTACAAAAAGTCTTAGAGCAGGCCTTTGTGGAACAAGATGTGTCAATAAGACAATTCGACATCATCATCTCCAACATCACTTCCTGCAACAACTTGGGGTTTAGTGATGAGGAATTTCCAGAAGAAGGCAAAAGTCACAACATGGCGCTAAATATTACAGTCAACTTCCAGGACGATGCTTTAGCCAGTGTACTGGTAGACACTGGATCAACTCTGAATGTTATGCCGAAGTCCACTCTAATGCGATTATCATTCAAAGGATCTCCGATGAGAGGCAATGAGGTCATCGTCAAAGCATTTGACGGATCCCAGAAAACAGTTATCGGCGAAGTCGACCTTCCCATAACTATCGGTCCCCACACTTTCCAAGTCACTTTCCAGGTCACGGACATCCGAGCAGCATACAGCTGTTTGTTAGGAAGACCTTGGATACACGAGGCTGGGACAGTCACTTCGACGCTTCACCAAAAGCTAAAGTTTGTCAAGAATGACCAACTAGTCACAGTATGTGGAGAACAAGCCTTGATTGTGTGTAACTTATCATCGTCCACTTACGTGGAACCAGAGGAGGTAATCGGAGCCCAGGTCCAGGCACTTTCGGTGAGCAATGACAACCAATCAGAAAGAGGAACGTCAATTTCCTCGTACAGAGATGTTCTCGAAGTGATAAAAAATAACAATACAAAAGGATGGGGACAACTTGTCATTCCTACTGATAACAAAGCTAAGAAAGGTCTTGGTTTTTCTTCAAACTATGCCCAGACAGCTACTAACGATGAAAGTCTTCATCCCATTTAGAACTTCTTCCATAGTGGAGGTTTCCTTCACCCAGTGTCTCAAGAAGTACATACCATCAACGAGGGAGATTCCTCCGATACAGATGAAGAATGGAAGTCCTATCTTAACGAGGATGGTTATATGTCTCAAGAAGAGGTGCCTACACCATTTTGCCTTCCGGTACAGAGTCCGAGATTTATACCGAGGTCAGATGTCAAAATGATATACGGAGATTGTGATCCAGAAGGATGCCATGCTCCACCAAACTCATTAGAGGAGGACACTCTGATGAAATACAACTTTGACCATGACTATTATGGCCCGATGGATGGCCTGCCTATCTGGAAGTCGTACCCAGGAGACTTGGGGCAAGAGAGTCAGCCGAACGATGCATATTATTTGAGCATCATTGAAAAGAATACCTGCGTCCTCACCATGTCATGGGATCAACACTCAGGGCATTCAGAAAATACCCAGCACGACGACGAATTTGCAAAGCTTGCAGGACTAGAATTCATCAACTACGCTTTTCCCGAGGTCAACGTCATTGAGAGGGATGACTCCTCCAGCTCCAAAGAAGTGTGGGACACCTTGGGACAACCGAGTGGCAAATTCAAATACTTGGTCAAGTACACCGCTCCCAAAAGCTCTCGTATTAGGCTCGGAGACATCCAGTCAACTGGATGGGGAGATTTACCTGAGAGTGCAAACACTGTGCAAGATACAACTGAGGAATCCTCCTATGATAACTCTGCCTGGGAGACAGATTCCAACGATCCTGCTCCACCAGAAATCAGCGTTTTTTCTGAAGACAAGCCAAGAAAGAAGGTGCCAGACTTTGTGATTCACCGAGGAGTTCGTCGCCAATGGGTTTCAGTCAACGTTCCGAAAGTTGTTCCTAAGTCTAAGTAATTGCCGTCTTAATCTTAACCTTTCACCTTGACCAGGTGAAACGAATGTTTTGATAGGGCTCACTTTTTGTAAATGTACCTCTTCGCTTCGCCTAAAGCGATAGAGTTTTGTTTTATAGGGCTGTAGTTTCAAGAATCGACAAGATCATAAATAAAATAACGTCGTTCTGTAATTTCAGCATTTATTGTTGTTTTCTCTTTTCGCTTTTTCAGAAAATGGTAATCCTAAAAAACAACTCAAATAATAAAAACAAGCATTTTTCAGAAAATACACTGCACGCACTCTTGCATTCTCTCTATCTCTTCTAAAAATAAATCATCACGTCATGCAGATTGCTTGTTTTAAACCCCATTGAAACATATGATCCAATGTCTTCTCCCAACTTTGAATTCCCGGTATTTGAGGCTAAAGAAGAAGATGACGATGAAATTCCAGAAGAGATCTCCTGGTTACTCAGACAAGAGGAAAGGTCTATTGAACCTCACAAAGAGCCGTTGGAAACAGTCAACTTGGGTTCAGAGGAGGAGAGAAAAGAGGTCAAGATTGGGGCACTGCTCAGTCCAACTATCAAAGAAAGTTTGATAAAGCTTCTCAAAGAGTTTCCCGATGTATTCACTTGGTCTTATCAGGATATGCCAGGGTTGGATACCAGCATCGTGGAACATCATCTACCGTTGAGATCAGAATGTCCGCCGGTAAAATATAGGCTGAGACGGACTCATCCAGACATGGCCATCAAAATCAAAGAGGAAGTGCAAAAACAGATTGACGCGGGTTTCCTCGCCACATCAGAATATCCTCAATGGTTAGCCAACATAGTACCAGTTCCGAAAAAGGACAGAAATGTCAGAATGTGTGTAGACTACAGGGATCTGACCAAAGCCAGTCTGAAGGACGACTTTCCCTTACTGCACATAGACATGTTGGTAGACAGTACAACAAAGTTCAAAGTCTTCTCCTTCATGGATGGATTCTCGGGCTATAATCAGATAAAAATGGCGTCGGAAGACATGGAGAAAACTTCGTTCATCACCCCATGGGGCACTTTTTGTTACAAGGTAATGCCGTTCGGTTTAAAGAACGTCTGGGCACCCCCTTTCTCTCTAGTGTATGGCATGGAAGTAGTGCTCCCCATAGAAGTAGAGATCCCATCAATCCGGGTATTGATGGAAGCTAAGTTAATAGAAGCTTAATGGTGCCAAAGTCGGCACGACGAACTGAATCTGATCGAAGAAAAGCGATAACGGTTCTATGCCACGGTCAGTTGTATCAGCAAAGAAAGAAGAAGATGTTTGACAAAAAGGTCTGACCTCGTGTCTTCAGGAAATGCGACCTTGTACTCAAGAAGATACAATCATTCCTCACTGATTCCCGAGGCAAGTGGACTCCGAATTATGACGGCCCCTATGTGGTCAAGAAAGCCTTCTCAGGCAGCACCTTGAGACTCGCAACCATGGATGGAGAAGAATTTTCCTACCCCACAAATGTTGACGTAGTCAAGAAATACTTCGCCTAAATAAAAAAAAAAGCGTCTCGGTGGATTGAAAACCCGAAAGGGCGGTCCAGGCAAAAATTAGATACATAATCAAAAATCATCCCGATGGATTGGAAATCTCAAAAGTACAATCCAGGCAAAAGTTAGGGATAATGGCAAGTAACTACGTCCAGCAAAGGGGCAAATCCCCCAGCGGCAGTCATGCCATCCATCAGGAAAATGCCAGTCAAGGTCATCTTCGACGAAAGCTCAGGATGTCCAGAATTCAAAGTTGGTAGAAAGATAGCGGTCGTTATGTTTCAATGTAGCCCTTTTCCCTTAAATTACCATTTATTAACTTTGTAAATACTCCATGGAATCACGCGTTTGGCTGATTTCCATCCTATCAATAAAATTTGAGCCCTAGTGCTTTTGTTTATAATTCTCATTTGTTTTAGCTTTATAGAACGACATTTTAATATGATTAACAATTCTTGAAATAAAACAAAAATGAATTTAATTGTCAAACTTTTCTGCTTTTAAAATAAAGATGGCAATTTCTTTTAACTGTTGAACATCGAAAGAACATCGATCGCTTCTCCAGAAGTAATCAAGCTTCAAAGTGAAGAATCAAAGTACTCCTTCTTAACCAGTACACCTGAATGAAGGATCAGCTATATGAGATGCGAATATTCCGTCCGACATCCCCGGCAGAGTTCTTATCTCCTAAGCTCGACCAACGGTTTTCCCCACAGGGACTATCTCTCCTAAGCAAGGCAGAATTGCTATTTTGGACCAAATAATACTTCCTCGTTCCCCGCAGTGGCCGAGTATCCAATCATGTTCATTCATTAGTCTGTATGTCGTGTCAGTTTCGTCAGCATATACATACATACATCATACATTATTGATTCATACATGTTCATTTTGCATCACTACCACGCTAGTCGGTCTTACCCACTAGTAATAAAAGTCTTCTTGTCAATTGAGTTGTCAGTTCTTTCCTCGTCGGGAAGTGAATCATCTAAGTAATCTCTCTCCAGTTTATCTCTGGATTAGAGATGGTCTTCGACCACTTTGATAACTTGAACCTCTGAAAAACAAGAAAACTTTCGACAAACATCACTCTTCGCCATTGAAGATGATATCTTCGCTTTCCCGAATTAAGGAAAATCCCCAGAGAAAGCCTCTTAATCAAAGCTTTGGCAATATAGCAATTTTTCTCCGGAAAATTCGCTGACGAAAGGGTCATCAGCACCTCCGAACTGGATTACAGCACATGGCATTTCTTCGAGAAGACCTCGAGGAAAAGTATGATGCAATACCCCCAAGCAGAATGCAGTCTCTCAAGAGAATCATTTTTCCCAGTAGAGTCAATAAATGGCGTCTCCAATAGAGAAGTTTGTACACCTCTGCAACTCAGACGAATGGGTTCCCCAGCAAGTCTGACATCAAAACGTTTTCCATCAAATGGCATCTCCCCAGGAAAATTCGGCGAGAAGTTTGAGGAAAACTGCTACGAATAGCGTCCCTTGTCAAGAAAGTTTATTGATAAAAGAAACTGAGACCAGATCCTTAGTAGGAAACCAGGATCGAGGGGAAGTTTATATCAGAAATTGAGACCAGTTCCATGGCTGAAGACCAGGATCGAGGGGAGGTTTGGTCCAAAAGAAAACTTAGACCAGTTCCTTGGTAGGAAGCCAGGATCGAGGGGAAGTTTGTATCAGAAACTGAGACCAGTTCCTTGGTAGGAAACCAGGATCGAGGGGAAGTTTTACCTTTTCTAAGTATCAACGCATAGCAAAAGAAGATGAATGTGTAAACTACCATTCATAACCACTGTCAAAATTTCGGGTATTCCGATATTTAATCCTCTTGCACCCCGAATGCCCGAATACCTTCGCCATTCACACCTTCGGGTCCAAGAAGATTAAATAGGGGCATCTGTCATACCCCAAATTTTGACCACTAAGATTTCCCATCATTGTGCAAATCATCATCACAATATGGATGTACCTTTATACCTCATCAATCTCCTCAAGAATTGTTGAGCATTCCCTGCAGTCAAGCATCAGGGTTTTAAGCCCTCTTAGAGCCTTAGACAAAGGATCAATCAATAAATGACATGATCTTCAACTTGTCTAACCTCTCAAACACACATAAATGATCAAGAGGAGTCCCACATCAAGAATCAAGCACAAGGTTGCAGCATTCCAAGTGGATTAAGCCTCAAGATCGCCAGTGTCACCAAATTAGGGTTTTGGTTGACCAGGGCCTCCAGATGAAAATCTTCATCTGGGCATGAGCCAATGCTTCAAAATATAACTCAAGATACTCCAAGGGACCTCATGGACCCAATCATCAAGTCAATTTAGCCTCAGGGGGTGCATTCACCAAAAATCAGGAATTAGGGTTTCTTGACCTAATTCACCCCTAAGTTGACTTTTGGGATAAAACATGAGCCAAGACCTCAAGACATGATTTGAGGGTCTCTAATAAACCACATTGATCCATTTACAACAATGGATTGATCCAAGAAGCTAGATCCACAAGTTTCAATTTCCTCAGGACCACAATTAGGGTTTCGGGGAAAAAGTCAACTGAACCTTTGACTTTTGTCCAGGACATGCTCCCAAACCTTGTGACATGATTCAATACACCCTATAACACCTATGGAACATATCCATCAAGTTTGATTTAGATCAAGGACTTGATTTCACAAAGGATCGCACAGTTTGGAATTCATCTGATAAAAAGTCAACTGTGCACAAAAGTCAAGTTTGACTTTTTGAGATTTTTCAAAATTATGGTTCCTTAGCCCTAAAACAATGTTAATATGTGATTTGAATCATCATTCATCAAGAAAAATCAAAGAAAGTGAGGTAAATTGTAAAAGGAGTAACCATAAAAACTTAGAATTTTCTAAGTTATGGAACAAAGTGGCTAGGGTACCAACTTCCCAGGATCATAACTTGTGATCCAAGCAACCATTTTGGATGGTCCAAAGATGGATTTGTAGCTCTCATGGCATACTTTAGAAGTTTCAACAACACATCATTCCAATTCCTCATGGATTTTAAGTTATGATTGGATCAAAATCACTAAAAACATGAAAATGCATCTTATTTCAACACTTAGACAAATTTATGTCCAAGACAGATTTTTGAAAACACTAAAACTTGTGAGGCTTTTTCACACGGTTGCAAGATGAATCAATTCCAAATATAAACATCAATGTTGTTGCAAATGTTGCTAAGAACTCAAAGAACTTAGTAGCATGAATTGATTCAACTTGAGCCAAGAGAAATCCATGACCAAACATGCCTTGTTGCAGCTGTTTTGCAACAGATTTTGTTGCATAACTTGATGAACTCGATTCTTATCCAAAGAGCATTAATCACAAGACCTGCTGCACTCACTTTGATGACTACAAGCTCTGCACCACCTACCAATTCAGTTCAAGGCCAGCCAATAGAAGCATGAACATAGGAGAATATGCTTGGAATCCAATGTGCATTTATGAGCAAATAGTGAATATTTAACATTCCCTTTATGATCAGTCAAGCTGCCTTCATAATCCAGCAATAAGAAGACTCCAGAATGTGAAATTTGTCAGACCATAGCTGGGCTATTTGGAGGCTCCTCTATTCCTTGTGAGTGAAGATATTTGCCAAGCATTGACCAAGAAAACTCAGAGCATGTCTCTTAAGCCCGAGCTGGAAACTTCAGAGCAACATCTTTGCCTATAAATAGAGTGCATGTTTCATTCTTCAGACCACACCAAAGCACAATAATTCTTTGCTTTCTTTCTTTCACTCTCCAAGCACAAAAACTCCATATTTGTGCAAGTCACTATCGGGTTTTGAGTTGCAGAGCCTAGCAACTCAAACCATCACTTCTAACACATCACATATGATGTATAGTAGCTGTCCAAACACCTAAACCACTTCTGAAACACCTCCATCAAAATCTCAATCTTGAACCTACCTGTTATGCAGTTGGATTTATCCAACTTGATCCAAGGAGTTTCAAAGAGTTCCAAGGCTTGCAATCCACTCCATACCATCCAGTGAAGCTGTAGAGGTCATCAAATTACTTCTGGAACACACTTTGTGCAGAGTTCCAATTCTTCTTGCAGCCAGGTAAGCCTCAAACTCTCATTACATGATCCATGCATATTTCCTCGCATGATACTTTTGCCAAATGTTTATTATCATGTTTTAAGTGTTTCCCCTCAAAAAATTTAATCGCAGCACTCACAAATATTTCTACACGATTGCTTTTGCAAAATTAGGGTTTATACATTCATGTTAATGTAACTTGCTGCACACTAAAAATAAATGAAATCAAATATTGCCATCATGTTCCTTGTTAAAAAACGCATGAATTTGGTGTTTGAATCATGTCAAATGGTTGAGAAACGAGTGAGATAGAGAGCTTCACGCATCTGGCCCAAGGAAGAGGATGGCCATGGCGCCATTCTTCAGGTTTTCAAACCAAGTTTGCCTTATATTTTTCATTTGCCATACTATATTTGAATTGGCATTGCGCCCCAGTGGTTGATCAGCTGGTTTGTGTGTATTGAGCGAGTGGAAGGTCTAGGGTTCGAATCCCCCTCGCCCCAAAACTCTTTTTTATCACTTTTTTCCTCTTTTTATTATTTTTCATATTATTTTTAAATGATTTGAAAAATTAATTTCTCTTTCAATTTTAATTATTTTTTATTGGTTCTTTTTCTAAAAAATCACAAAAATGTTAAAATATTTTATTCTACAAAAAAAATCAAATTTATATTATTTATTTAATATAGTTGGTATTTTTGTGAATAAATTCATTTTTTATTGTTTTTAAACATTTTAAAAATGAATATTCATCTTGAAAATCAAAACCAAATGAGTTTTAATTCATCTTGTGATTAAAACTTCATTTTTCAAACTTAAACCAAAAATTACAAGTTATTTATTCAAACTTATTTGGTGTTTTTATCAATTTTTATTAATTTTCTTTGAAAAATTACTTTTAAAAGGTGAAAATTAGGGTTTCTTTCATTTTTGATCTCTCATCAATCTTTTTTCAAACACTCATGGGCCTCTTGATAGAGTGTAAGTTCCATCCCTTTGTAAATAAACAATTTTGGGCCTCACATATTGTATAAGTCCCTCTGTATATTTTCAAAAGTTCGGCGCGATCGTCGCTTTTTTAACAGAATCCCTGGGCTTCTCCTTGAGCTATAAGACCCATCTTTATTCATTTTCAAACTCTTTGGACCTCTAATAGAGTGTAAGACCCAATCCCTCTTTGAAACCAAAATAGTTTGGGCCTCACTCATTGTATAAGACCCACGGTGTTTTCAAAAATCTCGGCGCTATCGCTAGTTTAAAATAAAACCACTTGGGCCTCTCCTTGAGTTGTAAGCCCCATTTTTTTCTTAAAATTACTAATGGGCCTCTAATAGAGTGTAAGACCCAATTCTTTTTTACCAAAACCTTTTTGGGCCCCAGACATTGTATAAGTCCCTCTGCGTTAAAAAAATCTCGGCGCGATCGCCATTTTCAAACAAGAAAATCATCTGGGCCTACCCTTGTGTTGTAAGTCCCATTTATTTTCTTTAAATAATCTCTGGGCTTCTCCTTGAGTTGTAAGACCCAACCCTTCTTGTACATAAACCTTTTTGGGCCTCAGTTGTTGTATAAGTCCCAGTACAATATTCAAAACAACAGTGCGATCACTGTCAAACTCTTTGGGCCTCTCCTTGAGTATAAGTCCCACAATATACTCAAAAACAATTTCCCTTTTGATTTAGATTCAAATATATGTATTGTTATCAAAACTTTCTTTAATTTCTTTGAACAACTAACAATACAACAAGGAAGCTTGCTCACCTGTAAGTTTTATCGGCTTTCTTTAACACACTTTCATATATATATATATATATATATATATATATATATATATAACTGCATTGTGGGAAGCTGCGCATGGTTAGTCTTCTTTCATACCTTTTTTAAGTACTTGTCATATATCAACTGTATATATACTAGTATAGTTATTTAGAGTTTTCCCCGACAACTAGGTCTAGAACTAGGTAAAGCCCTGTTGGTCACTCTTAAAATACAAACAAAACTAGATCCCCATAGGATCTCCAGATACAGTCTTGCCTTCTCTTGGGATTAAACAATATGGAACAAAGAGAAAGGCAGTATTCCTCGTGAACCTTTTCTCAGGCAGTCACTTTAGAAATTGTCAAAGAAATTCTACTCCCCGGAGTTGGTCTATTCTCGGTGAATAGCATCTCTTGAATTTCTTCAAATCACAGAACTTTCACTAAATGATCTATTCTCGGTGAATAGCATTTCTTTAACTTTTCTTGGTTTGGGACCCACAGGCTTCCTAAAAGCATCCCCGCTTCCTCTTGGGCTTTGTACAAGGACCCTCCGGCTTCTTAGAAGTTTTCATGCCTTCTCTTGGGCTTAATACAAGGACCCTGACGACCTCTTAAAGGTATAAGACAGATCTTAGTCATCCTTTTCTAGATCAGTCTTTCCAGTGTCAGACCTCATGCCACTTTAGGGTTGATGCTCGTCCCTTAATTCCCTTGCCTCCTCTTGGGCATCATTCAAAAGATAAAAATCTTCCACACCAGTAGACTTGGACAGTCTAATCCCCTTGAGTCTCAAAGACATTCTCAAGTTCCTTACAACTATAGGAAAAAACCCCGGGCATTCTGGATCGATCTCCAGGAGAAACACAGTCTCTCTCATGAGAGTTCCCCGACCAGGGTCAACACTATCTTAAATCATAACCTTAAGGTATCTGACATCTCAACTCTTCTGTAATCCTCAGCAAGAGTTGATTCCCCACTTGGACCTGCCTAGGGATCTCAATTATCCCCGACAAAAGATAGCCTTCTCTTAGGCTTTGTATAAGGGCCTTTCCTCAGCAGAAAGCTAGCCTCTTCTTAAGCTTTGTATAATGATCCTTCCTCGGCGAAGTCAGCCTCCTCTTGGACTTTGTACAAATGATTCTCCCCAGCGGAGCTAACCTTTTCATACTCTCTTGTTGAGTCAATCACTTTTTAGACTCTCTTGTTGAGTCAATCACTTGTTAGACTCTCTTGTTAAGTCAATCACCTTTTCAGACTCTCTAGTTGAGTCAATTACTTTTCAGACTCTCTTGTTGAGTCAATCACTTTTTAGACTCTCTTGTTGAGTCAATCACCTTTTCAGACTCTCTTGTTGAGTCAATCACTTTTTAGACTCTCTTGTTGAGTCAATCACTTGTTAGACTCTCTTGTTGAGTCAATCAACTTTTCAGTCTCTCTTGTTGAGTCAATCACTTTTTAGACTCTCTTATTGAGTCAATTACTTGTTAGACTCTCTTGTTGAGTCAATCACCTTTTCGGACTCTATTGTTGAGTTAACCTTTTTTTAGCCTCAATCTTGGGCTTTGTACAAGAAAGATAAAAATACTCTCTCGTTGAGTCGATCTTTGTCCAAACTTGGTATAAAGATTTCCCCTAGCAGGAGCTAGTCTCTTCTCAAGTTGTGTAGAATAATTTCTCCAGCTTGTCCAGCCTCCATCCTGAGCTTTGTACAAGACAGATAAAAACACTCTCTTGTTGAGTCAAACCCCTTTAGCCTCGATCTTGGGCTTTGTACAAGACATAAATCTCCCTCTCTTAAGCTTGGGACATATATCTTCTCCAACAGAGTCAGTTCCTCCCAGCCTTCCTTTAGGCTTTGGGGAATGATTTTCCCTAAGAAGAGTCAAACCCATTTCAGCCTCCTCTTAGGCTTTGTATAATGATTTTCCCAGTAAGGTCAGCCTCAAATCTTGGGCTTTGTACAAGACACATACAAACCCTCCCCAGCGGAGTCAAAATCCCTTTTAGCCTCAATCTTGGGATTTGTACAAGACATGCAAAACATTTTCCCCAGAAAAGTCAAACTTCTAGCCTCCTCTTAGGCTTTGTATAAAGAAATCCCCTAGCCGAGTCAATTAACCTTTTATCATCAACCTTGTGCTTTGATCAAGGCACACAAAAATCAACAATCCTTCTTTAGAGATGACAAATTCTCTCTCAGTCAAAACCTTTTAGCTTCAATCTTCGGCTTTGAACAAGACACCAAAACATTTTCTCCTCCCTTAGAATAGGAGGAACTATGATTGCTCTGATTTCCCTGTTTCGTTTAAACGGGAATACTTAGGCATAAGATTACGAAATCTTAGCGAGCATACTAATCAAAAACTCTAGGTCCAGTACCTTCACATCAAAACTTAGGTCCAATACCTTACCAAAAACACCCGAACATCAACAAAAACTCACTCACTCATTCATACTTCCCAAGAAACTTTCCCAACCCATTAACAGATAATAACCATCAATTGAAAAGCAAAACCTGAAGCTAATATCCTGTGGATAACCACATATAGGATGGGTAATTGAAAACTCTCCATTGCATAACCTGACCCCGACTCCCTGAATCTCTTTTAAGCGTTTGTTTAGTTAAACATTCGCGTGCAAGGTTAGTTTTAGATAGCTTCCCTTTCCCTTTCGGCTTTATGGGATAAATAAGAAATCAGAAAGTAGCACCCTCTCCTCCTCATTGCGGTGAGGAAAACTTCAGCGATAAGGTGGTCGCGTCACCGACAAAAATCACTCGCTACACATTGTTATACTCTTTATTACTATCATGTCTTTCTGAATTTCACCATTAATATTTATTAGATGTATTTTCACCCCCTGTTTATTGTTGTGGCGTCTGTGCTCCTCGGAGTACAAGCAATCAGGTACAGGAGTATCTGTTGAGTCAAAGGATGTCTTCGATCCCTTTAAATTTTATCATTTAGTCTTAGAGGAGTCGCTCTAATATCTAGAATTGGGGTTGAGGCATCTTCAGTCATATATGTTTTGTTTTTTTTTGTTGGAGTTGGCTGTTAAGACTTTATGTCGGACTTTGTTTAATTTTCGCTGCTCATTTTGCATGAGTATTTGGCATTTGAAATTTTTATGTTTGGTAACATTCTAATACTTGAATTTTATTTGAATTATTTTATTAAATTTAGAATTAGGAATTAGGGTGTTACATAGTGGTATCATAGCAGGTCGGTCCATTCAACCAGGTTTTTTATTTATTTCTTAGTATGCGACATGTGTATGAAACATTGTCAATGATCGTTTATTTTTCTTACTGCTTGCTGGTAGGAGTGGGATTGAAATAAGTGGGGGGGGGGGAACTTTTGCTTCTCCGAAATGTTTCAGGTGTGGAGTATTGGTTCTGCGTGCCGCCGATTGCAAGAGTGCAGGTGTTGTTGGGCTATGTTGTTTCTTGAACATGAAAATAGTACAAATTCAAGTTTCATATCCATTGGTCAAGTTGAGATGTCATTGAGGGAGGATGATCAAGGGCTCGTGATGTTCTCTTTCTTGAGAGTGGAACGCAGTGTTGGGGCTAGTGATATGCCTGTGATGTGTGAGTTTCCTGATGTGTTTCCCGAGGACATTTGTGACTTGCAACCGGAGTGAAAAAGCTTAGTTCACCATGGATTTGCTAATGGGTACTAGACATGTGTTAATGGTACCTTACAAAATTTCTCCAACATAATTGAGTGAATTGAAGAAGAATTTGATGACAACACCGGTTTTAATATTACTAGACCCGAAAGAACCTTTTGTGGTATATTGAAATGCGTCCGAGATGGCCTTGGGTGGTGTACTTATGCAAAATGGACATGTAGTAGCTTATGCTTGGCAACAGTTGAAGATTCAAGCGTGGAACTACCCTACTCATGATTTAGAGCTGGCAACTCTACTATTTGTGCTAAAGATATATTTGTATGGTTATATATTCGAAGTATTAAGTGATCACAAGAGTTTGAAATATTTGTTCGATCAAAAGGAGCTAAATATAAGGCATAGGAAATGGTTAGAGTTTTTGAAGGACTACAACTTTGGTTTGAACTACCATCCTGGTAAAGCCAATGTTGTGGCAGATGCTTTGAGTCTGAAGTCCTTACACATGGAAAAGTTGATGGTTAAGGAGTTGGATTTGATCGAGCAATGTAGAGACTTGAGTTTAGTGTGTGAGGTGACTGCGAATAGTTTGAGATTGGCATGTTGAAGTTGGCTAGTGGTTTTCTTCATGATATTAGAGAAGGTAACTAACTGTATGTAGCCTTGGTTAATTGTCTGACATCAGTTAATCAAGCTGGAGATGAAGATTTTAGAGTTGACGAGAATGAGATCCTAAAGTTTCCGAAAAGAGTTTGTGTACCTGATGTGTCGGAACTTAAGAAGACTATTTTGGAGGAAAGTTACCAAAGCGATTTGAGTATTCATCCTGGGGCTACTAAAATGTACCAAGACCTCAAGAAAATGTTTTGGTGGTCAGGAATGAAAAGGGAGGTTGCTCGGTTTGTTTATTCGTATCTGACTTGTCAGAAGTCAAAGATTGAGCACCAAAAACTATTTGGATTGATGCAACCATTGGATATTCCTGAATGGAAGTAAGACAATATATTGATGAATTTTGTGGCTGGGTTACCAAATACTCTTGGAGGATTTGATGCAATTTGGGTGATCATGGATAGGCTGACTAGATTGGCACACTTCGTTCTGATTAAGATCAATTTTCCGTTAAAGAATTTCGCTGAGATTTACATCATTATGATTGTCAAGATTCTTGGTATTCCATCAAGTATCGTGTCGGACAAAGATCTGAGATTCACATCTAAGTTTTGGGAGAGCTTACAGGAGGCTTTAGGTACAAAGCTGAAGTTTAGTTCAACTTATCATCCACAGACTGATGGTCAGACTGGGAGGACTATACAATCTTTAGAGGGTTTTTTAGGGCTTGCATCTTAGAGCAAGGAGGTGTTTGGGACAATTTTCTTCCATTAATTCAGTTTACATATAATAACATCTATTATTCGAGTATTGGAATGACAACATTCAAAGCATGGTATGTGAGGAGGTGTAAGACTCTTCTGTGTTGGTATGAGTCTGGAGAAAGTGTTGTACTTGGACCAGAGATTATGCAATAGACTACAGAGAAAATGAAGATGATCCAAGAGGAGATGAAAGCATCTCAGAGTTGGAAAAAGAGCTACCACGACAAGCAGAGGTAGGTCTTGAAATTCAATAGGGTGGTCGTGTGTTATGAGAGTCACTCCTGTGACTAGTGTTGAGAGGGATTTGAAGTCTAAGAAGCTTACTCGTTGTTTTATTGGTCCCTGTCAGATTTAGATTGGAGTTATTGCTTATAGGGTGGCCCTGCCACCGTCTCTTTTGAATCTACATGATGTTTTCCATGTGTCTCAGCTTAGGAAGTATATTCCAAATCCATCACATTATATCCAGATGGACGATGTCCAAGTGAGAGAGAATTTGATTGTGGAAGCATTGCCTATCAGGATTGAGGATCGAGAAGTGAAGCAGCTCAGGGGGAAGGAGATTACTTTAGTAAAGGTGGTATGGGTTAGACCTGTTGGAGGAAGTCTGACTTGGGAACTAGAGAGCTCGACGAGGGAGTCCTATCCAGATTTGTTCTCACCAGATAATTTTCGAGGACGTAAATTAATTTAAATGGGGGAACGTTGTAACGCTCCAACTTATTTTTTAAATATTTTATTTTGTTATTTGCGTGATTTGGTCATTATATGAGAATTGTGGCATTTTTGGAGTATAAGGATATTTTGATAATTTACTAATTACCGGAGTTAAGAAATGTGAGAGCAGATAAATAATATTATTTTAATTATTACTTATGTATTGGTAATAAAATAAAATAATAAGAAATGGAGAAACATTATTAAATAATTATTTAATTGAATATTTATTTTATTTAGATATTTATTTTATTTAAATATTTATTTGATTTAAATAATTATTTAATTAATTTAATAAAAGAAATGGTTATTGTTGTGAATAATGGAAAGTACAATGTAAAAAGAGAGAGAATTGAGTTTATTTGGGCAAAAAGCATGATTTAGAAAAATATGCTCATATATATAGTAAAAGTTGTGAGAAAATTAGGTTAGAAATCTATTTTGTCATAACGTGAAAGATACAGAGTTTTCTGAGAGAACGTGCAGGTTTGGGAGCTAGGATTTTCAGGAATTCTCAGGGAAACAACTTTATGGCTAATTCGAGGTAAAAGGGAATTGTCTGCACTTAGGTGGCTTCAGGCTTGCAGGATAGTGAAGGTTCCTTACCCTCCTATAAACTTCCTTAGGGATTGTTATGGGTTTCCCTTATTTTCTCTTATGTGATAAATGAGTTACGACTGTCGTGAATTCTTTTGAATTGTTGTTTTGTGTTTGCTCTAAGACCCTAATAGGGGATTTGGGATGAATCCCCTCATGTCTCAATGTGTTATTCCAAATTAAGAAGATCTGGATGACATCAACATCAACAAAACCCTCTAGGTTAGGAAAAAGTACAAGACCATGGATAAGTAAGGTGAGAATAGCCTCAAAAGCATCCACAATTCCCTCATTAGCAAAGGTAGAAGCTTTCCCCATTAAGTACTTAGAGGTAATCTCAAGAATGCCTCCTTTAGTAACAAAGTTTCACTTAACATCAGATTCCCTAAGATGAAGAGCTTTGGCAATAACTCGAGTTGTAGGAATTTCTTCCAAACCACTAAAAGGAATCTTGTCTAAAATAGGTTGTCCCGCCCAATAAGAATACTCCTCCAAGGTTGGTACAAGATGATAATTGGGAAAAGTGAAACAATGGTACAGATGATCATTGAATTGAACTAAGGTATTAAGAATCCCTTTTCCACCTCAGTGTTCAGAATATTCAAAAGCTTCCCAAAACGGTCTTTGAAATCCATAGGACTAGACACCAAAGATCCTAGCATTCTCAACTCTCGTAAATCAAGACTTCTGAAACTGTACTTCTTGGTATTTCTTCTTCCAAGATCCATAATTACAATATATGTGATGTTTGCAAAAAAGAATATATAGGTTCCTTGAAAACTTGGAAAATGCCCATGAATGCATGAGTGCATGTAATGCAACAACTACAAACAAGATCACACAAAACACATAGGTCCAAGGGTTCAGAGTCACGAGCATGGAGCCAAGGTATAAGAACCATTCCACAAAGGTATGTACTAAGGGTATATCAACATCTGTCGAACACGATTCTAAAAAATTTCCCAGAGTCGCAGTTCCATCCTTCGGATATTATTGGCTTAAACGACTACTCGTCAACCAATAATATTCTCAAGAGAAACTCGTCTGAGTGTAGTATCGCGTAACAACTAATTCAACTCTACACCTGAATAGTCACCGCACTACATCCTAAAAGGCCAAGATGGGTTAAAGGGTTCTAAGGTCCCCATCTTCTCGGGCTCCCAGGTTGGAAAAAGTAATGTCAATATACGACTACTCGTTATGACTATCAGTAATTCCTAAAGGGCCTCCACTAAGCGGTGGATCTCAACTTGACGTGCTAAGGATTACTCCAAGTACATCTCCTTGATTATACCAACCATCCTATCATAAGTGCACTCAAGTCCGGGTATATGACTTATCTCACCACACATAGAATCATAAGGCACCCAAATAGAACAAGCAATAACAAACGAATCAAATAATAAAGCAATAAATAAATCAAAGTAGGATGAACCTATTGGGAACTATTCCCCAGCAGAGTCGCCACTTTTCTGTAGCAGTAAATTTTTTGAGTATAATCTATTGATTAACTTAACTTATAAAACAAGAGTCGCCATAACACTTTTATTTTATCTGAAGGAAAGGAAAAAGAGTGAACAAAACCTAAAGAAGTTCTAAAACAAGAACAAATAAAAACAGAGACAAAGGTAATGGGGTTGGTTACATAGAGGGAAGGTGTTAGCACCCAAAACGTCTATGTTACTCCATAGGATCTCTTTGAGACATCTACGCTTTTTTGTTTGCAAATGGTTTGCTTGTAAAAGATTGGAGAGGTGAGAAAGAAGTATTTTTTATGTTTTTGTGTTTGACAAGACTTCCCGAGTCTAGTGCACACGTACCCAAAAAGTGCTATGGAGGATCAAAACCTCGTAGTTCATAGTAAAAATAACAAAATGATTTATTTGGTTCATTATAAATGAAAAGACAAGTTGTCATTTTAAGGAGAAAACTACAACTAGTCACCCAAAAGTATGAGAAAATAACATTTGCATCATCTTGAGATGGAGGATTTTTGCTTGGATTGAAATTAACAAGTCTATCACTCAACATCTAAGTGGAAAATGCCAACATCTTTAATATTATGGGGATAGGAGAATCGCGTCTCAACTATGAAAATTACTCATGTCTAAACTTTATGAAAAATTTAAAACAAAAAGTGCACAAAGACACAAAAAGGATTTGAATGGGTTTATATATTTTTTAGGTCTTTTGAAACTGTTTGAATATGCTTAAGGTGTCTTAGCATTTATTAAAGAAAATATTTTGAAAATGCACTTGACAAAGTCAAGGTTTTATTATCAAAGAGGTTCTAGTTTAAAAGAAGAAGATTTTGAAAAGGGAGAAGATTTTGAAAATTTAAGAAAGCGAGGAGATGAAGGGATTATCCGATTGCATAAAATAAAATCTAAGGACAAAGAAAGATCTAACCAAGAAGTAATCAAGTTCCATGACATAAGTCAATCAAGAATTCCCTCCTTTAGATTTAAGCCTCAATCAAGTCAACCAAGCATCATATGAGATCATAATAACCAAGCTAAGTCCTCAAGAATAACTCAACCAAAGGTACCAGATGCCAACTTCCAAGCAAGGGTCAAGTCCATAACTCCACATCCAAAGCATATGGTAGTGATGTAACACCCCAAAAAATTTATAATTATTTATCTAAATGATTATTTGTGATTATTTGTGAATTTTAATTTATTTATATGATGTATATTGATGGTGGTGGGGAAATATGGGGAATTTTGGGTGATGAATAGAATTATGTAGATTTAAATAATTTTGTTTATATTATTTGGAATTATAATAATAATAATAAAATAGATATTAAGGTGAAAAAGGAGAATGAGGGCGTGATGGTAATGTTGTGGGGAATAAGTGAGGGTATAAGAGGTATACCATAAAAAGGGTCCTAGGGGTAACAAAGACAAAAGAGAAAATTAGAGAGTGGTGGTTCATTCTGTACGATCGTGAAATTGCAGGAAAAAACTGTGGAGAAAGGGCTAGGGCACAGAGAACCAAAAAGGGGATTTCCGTAGGAAACGCGAAGGAAGAGAAATCGATTGCTAGGAATTGAGGTAAGGGGTGTAATCCTAGTTTATTATGATCGATAGATGGTTATGATAGATGTAGGTTTTGTCTTGTATGATGATTTAATAAAAGCACGATGAAAAGAATGGCGAAATTGTTGATTATGATGTTTGATATGCCATTGATATAATTGTGATCTTAAGTGTGTTAATGGTGATTAAGAGATGATGAATTAATGTTGTGATGTGTTTAATTTTCTTGGTTCATGTACTATATAATATGATATGTTTTGGGTTTGTTAGAGGTCAAAACTTAGGGTTTGGGGTCTGTTGGAAGGCTAAAAAACAAGAGAGATCGCGCAAAATCACGCAAAAAAAGTGGAATTCTGGGCTATACTATGGCCCAGAGTGGCTGCTACGGGTGTCCGTAGTAGCCCTCTGGATTGGGGTGCCAGAAATGAAAAAAATATGATATTTTTGGCCTGGGAGTGCTATGGGCCATAGCCACTGCTACGGGCGGCCATAGCAGCTCCTTGGTTTTGTACAGTGAAATCGTCTTGGCCATAACTTTTGATCCGTAAGTCCGTTTGAAGCATTGGAAAGCTAACGCGACGAACTACCTTATAAAAATGGGTTTTATTCTAGAAGTTGATTATTTTTCCGTGTGATAGCTTAATTTCAATTGTAGTGGTTATGTTGTGATGCGATAAAATCCAAAACGTATCGTTGTTGGTTGCTATGATGTAAACTGTTATTGTTGAATTATTACCGTATGTATGTTGGTGTATGATGGCCAGTATTTGCGGAGTGCCTTGACCATGGAGGTGTTGATCATTGTGCTTGATGTTGTTGTTCTTTGCATATTGCATTGTTGTTGTTATTGATTACTATATTATTATGTTGTTTCGCAATAAATGCATTGTTGTCATTTGCTATGTTAGATGATGATGTTGATGAGTTGTTATAGCGTTGTTGTTGCATGGTGACCAGTTTTGGTGTGGTATAATGATTAAGATGAATATCATTATACGTTGCATTGTTGTTGTTGTGATTGCATAAAAGATATATATGTTGTATGAACTAAATTTTATGCTTGTTGGCCAATTTGGGCAGTGTACAATAACCATGGTGATGGATTATTGTGCACGATGATGTTGTTGTTGTGGTATGCATAAATATTCGTATTGCATACATTTGAGGACAATGGTTCGTCGTTGGTGAGCCTAAAATCCCATTGTGTGGATTGGGCCGGTAGCTGATTCCGAAGGTGATGGATCAGTGAGTGGTTCTGATCCTAGGAGGCGGGGATCAGAATGGTGAACCTGAATATTCAAGAAAATTGGTACCACATGCATAAACATTGAGTCAGGTTGTGAGTCTCATTGCATTATATATTAATTATGTCGCTATGTCGTGAATATGTGGCATTTACATGAGTTTTGTTGATGAGATGTGATATGATAATATTTGAGACTATGTGATTGTTCCAGACTGGCCCAATGGCTAGGCATGACCCAATCCACTTTTGCTCCCAGAACGGCCCAATAGCCTAAGCCCTGCCAATTAAGGGCAGAAAGAAGCATTCTCTCATCTGCCCTCCATTGAGGAAGGCTGGCCAGCTGACCTCTAGGATCAGCTACCCTTCGTGGCATTTCTGACCGTCAGCCACTGTTCCACCATCCAAGAACAGTCATGACGCTCTTGCCCGTTACCATGCCCTTGCTCGAACGAATGACTAGTTCTAGGAATGTCTGCCCGTCTCAACGGCTAGTTTCTAGCAGTTACCTACTTTTGAGGAGCGAATATCTTGCCCCGAAAATAGGGACCAATGGCCAAGCATTGGGGGAATTATAGAAACCCTCTCATTTGAGAGGGTCAGGTATTCTAAAATCATCCTAAGATATACTCACTTTGTACTTGCCTTCTCTTCTCCCGATTCTTACTTTAGCATCGGAATGCCTTGTAGGTACACCCCTTCCTCATCCTTGGAATCCAGCATCGCATACGAAGTCTCTGGCTCACTTCAGGTTCTGATAAACTGGAAAGATTAGTGGTGCCGTCTGTGGGAAACTCTGTTCTCCCCGTCTTTCTTTCTCCGTAAATCAAAGATCAAAGCAGTTCTTTCAAGATTCCGATCATGGCCATCCATGACAACGTCAACGATGCTCGCAACTCCGTCGTCCTCCCCATCAGCAAGACAGACTATGACAAAGCAACCCCCTTTCTTGGAGACGACGTTCATCAGCATAGGGATGGAGCCACCACGCATCCCTCCCCGGATCGCACTGATAACATAGAGGTCAGACCCTCAGAGGACCATCAGCCTATCCCAGTTCCGCCTAACGCCGACCCGGCCATGGCAGCCCTGCTCAAGGCCCTCAACAAGACAAACCTTCTGATCCTCCAGCAGAATGGAAGAATTGGAGCCTTAGACGAGACCCACCGTCCAAGATCTCCTCCGCCGAGGAGTGAGTGCCAGGGATCTCAGAGTCCTTCTCCCAGATGAGGAAGAGACTGCTGGGTCCCACCAGAGCCTGAGCCCTTGGCAATAAGGAAACACGACCATAGTCCTCCCCGGAGATAGCACTCCCAAGGGGCTAAGAGAACCAGAATGGATCTGCGGACAGAAAGCCAGCATTCGCCTCCGCCCAGATCCAAGGGCTGGGCGCGAACCCCTTTTCTCTGTCGAGATCGCGGTCCTCTCCCTGTGGAAAATGCCTTCTCTCGTTCGCGGTCGAGCAGCAGCAGCGACGACGAACCTCGAGGCCCGTTGTCCCAAGAGATCATGACCACACGCCTACCCAAAGGGCTGGAGAAACCCCCACCCTTGGGCACATGCGATGGCAGTACAGATCCTGACGATCACATCAAGAACATCGATGCCCTGCTCGACTACCATGGCGTTAGAGGCGCCATCAAATGCAGATTGTTCCCAACTACATTGAGGAAGGGAGCGATGTGATGGTACAAGAGCCTCCCCTACGAATCCATCACATTATGGAGGCAGTTGGGGAGGTTGTTCTCCAAACATTTCACAGCCTCTCATCGTCATCCAAAGACAGAAGCCTCCCTTGAGGCCATCATTCAAGGGAAAGACGAATCTCTTCAAGCTTATATCGAAAGATTCAATAAAGAAGTTGTCCAGGTCTCCACGACCGACGACATGAAGAAGTACTTGCTCGAACGAGGACTCCGTCCCCGCAGCGACTTTGCCGAGGCGGTTCGCATTGAGACTCTAGCGACACTTGACGCCCTCCTCCTTAAGGCTCAGGCGTACATCCAGTACAAAGAAAAGGAAGCTGCAAACATCGTCTGGGACTCGAGGCACCAAGAAAGCGCCAGGTCTTCCAAGAACGAAGACTCCTCGTCAACTCGTCGGGGAGCGGAGAAAAGAACGGTTGACCGCCCACTGGAATCTCGAGATCAAAAAGGGTCATCTGGCCATTTTCACGAGTACACTCCGCAGACCGCCTCTTGCGAGAAAATTTTCTCCGAATGCGCAAACTCGGAGTTTCGCCAGGCAGAGGTCCGTTTTCAGAAGCAGATACCGACCAAGCCGAACACAGATAAAATGAAGTACTGCTGGTTCCACAAGAGCTATGGGCACATGACGGACGACTGCATCCATCTCAAGGATGCAATCAAAATCTTGATCAGGGACGGGCACCTGAAACAATTCGCGAAGAAGAAGGACGCACCTCGGCAGGATGCCCAGGAATCAAAAAAGGTCGAAGAGGAGGTGCCTTCCTTAGACGAGACCAGTCTTTAGGTCGCCATGAGCATCACATGGCCGGAAGACTTCTATGTCCCCGATGGGATCAACATCTCTCCCTACTTCGCCACAAATAGCCCATGGGAAACCTTCACCTCCGCCATGGTCATATCGGAAGGGAGATTCAACAAGGTGATCGTGGGGTCCATGAAGAGGAAGTTCAAGCACCTCCTCAACACGAGCTCGAACCGGAGTTCTACCCTCGATAAGGTTCGGGGAGAGTCCGTTCCCATCACATTCTACCGCGAAGAACTCCTCGACGGAGCTCCCAACTCCAGTATTCCCCTGTTCGTAAGGGCGCCGGTGGCCAACTTTGACGTTCGCCCAATTCTGGTCGACCAAGGAAGCTTGGTCGACATCATGTACTCCCAACTGTTCTCCACACTTCAGTTGTACGAGACACACCTGACGCCCTACGTAGGCTCTGATCTACAAGGCTTCAACGGGTCAGTTGTAACACCCGAATTCCCATTGCGAATAAATAATACATAAATAAAATTAGAGTAACTAAAAATTTATTTTTCCGACAGAAATAAGGATGTCACATTTAAATAAACAAAACTTCATCCCTGCTCATAAATTTGATACATAGCATAAAATAGAGTACTCTCAAAGGGGAAACTTTTTCCATAATAAAGGAAATGTCAATTATGGAATAAAGCGGAAAATCCATAACCGACTTGTTTTACAAAATAAATGGTTTATACCGTCAAAGTACACATACAAAAGTAATACAAAAATATATTCCACAATTATATACATAAATAACATAATCGTTCCCCGACTCCCGTGCTACGTATCAGAGCACACAGACGACAAAGGACGGAGGACTAATCTCCACAAAAGCCTCCAAGACACTAATCTGCAATTGCCTCATAGAGCAATAAACCACAGCAGAAGGGTGAGAAATAACAACTAAAATCAAGATTGCATAATAATATGCAAACACACATTCAAACACATGTATAAATCAACTCACATATACCATCACATACTAAACACATATAGTATGCCACAAATACAAAACATATCACACATAATCCAACCACGATAATGACATATGGAACCACACCACCACATCACCACAAAATATAGCATATATCAATTATACTGACATAATCACATATTCACACATAATGCATATGTTTATACACAAAACATATCATTCATAATTCAATGCATTTAACACGACTGCACATCAATTCACAAATGCTATCACAAGCTCAATCACATAATCAATTAAATCATGATTTTCCGCATATAAACAATGCAATCATAATTCATGCAGATGCAAAGAGACCGACACAACGACTCTATGCAAATGCATATGCGGTACCGACTCCATCATTTCTCATCACTAGTTCACTCAGGAACTCTGCTGGAACCATCGCTTGTTACTAGAAGTAACACCCCGTCGGGCCAACGATGTTCACCCATTGCTCACACCTCACATAGGCACACAATGTTCATGGATTGCTCACACCTCACATAGGCACACAATCCGATTGCTCACACCTCACCTAGGCACACAATCGTCTATAATCATCGCTCACACCCCACATGGGCACACGACGTTATAGCGGATTCCCTCTGGAACCAATCCGTCGCTCACACCCCACATGGGCACACGGCATTACAAGATGCATATCATGATGCTTGACACCCAAGAACTCATGACAATCAAATGAATCTTCACACATATATGCAACCATAATCATGCATATATTTCAACTCATCATCATTATTCATGCATTGAAAACAATTCAAATAATGCATTTCAACCATAAAGGCCACCAACCACATACATTGGAATTTCACATAAACAATGCCTTTGGATTGCTCACACCTCACATAGGCACACAATCCGATTGCTCACACCTCACCTAGGCACACAATCGTTTGTAATCATCGCTCACACCTCACATAGGCACACGACGTTACAACAGATTCTCATTAGAATCACTCAACACAAGAATGTACATCATTATGCTTCACATACAAAATGACTCAAGACATTCTTGAAATGCATACATATTCACAATATATTCATGCATTCATCTCATACAATCACATACAATCTATATACATTCACAATTCAACCATATGAATTAATCAACATCATCACACTCATCCATTGCAAATCAATTCAAACAATGCATTTCAAACCATAAAGGTCACCACACAACATACATTGAATTTCATATAAACAATGCATTTCACCACCAACCACAAACCATCATCACAACATTCCATCATGTATATTCACATCATATAACGGCACACAAGCTATACGTTACATATCAAAAGCATATAACATGACAACACATCAATCGCACCCATTGTACGCGATAAAAACCCGACAACCCGACTATTTTTCCAAAAACACAAATTAATTAAATCATCTTTTACCCTCCAAACCATTTTTAACAGAAATAATATTTCGTTAGCTTTCTAACGCTTCGAACGGGGACCAAAACCGACTTACGGTTCAAAAGTTATGAATTTTTGAAAATAATATTTTTCTGAAAACTTACACTGTTAATCGGTTAACGCATTTGGTTAATCGATTAACCATCGCGTAACAGCAGAAAAACCAGAATTTTATGACACAAAATCCCTCTAAACGCATCCTTAAACCCCCCGATCATACCAACAAGTATTCCCGACTAAATCCTATCATTTCCCGACTATTCTACGCGAACTATTCCGCATTCTAACCGTGAAAACATCGATTTAACCAAATTCAACCTAAAATGAAAACTATAGGAACACAACCAAACAATCCAAGAAAACATACACATATACATACACAAGCAAGATATAATCGAAACTTCTCACCCTTACCCGATTAATCGCGCTCGAAACAGAGTTTTTCCCGATTTTCCTCTTGCTCCTCTTCTCTCTTTCTTTCTTTTCCTTTCTCTTCTTTTCCTTTTCTTTCTCTTCTTTCTCTTTTCTTTCTATTTCTCTCTCTCTATTTCTATTTATAATATCTAACTACCCAAATGACCAAAATACCCCTCAGCTCAAATATCTCCCAAACGCTCTCAAAATGCGATAAAACATAAACAACGATGAAAAATAATATATTGCCAAATAAAAGTCAAGAATAAAATAATATAATAATAAAATAATCAAATAGACTCGATTAAATAAAACTGACAAAAACTGGGGCATTACATAAGTCACGAAGTCGTGGGGGTACGTGGAGCTAATTGTCATCTTCTGGGCAGCAGAGACAGCCAGATCCATCAAGGTCCAGTTCTTGGTGATTAACTGCCCATCCCTTTACCAGTGCATCTGCAGATGACCAATTCTTGCCGAATTGGTAGTTGTTCCTTCCACGGTGCACCTGAAGATGAAGTACTACACTTCTAAAGTGCTCATCGCCACCCTGCACAAAGACATAAAGGCCGCAAGAAGGTGCTTCGAGGCAACCTCAAAAGGGCTGCACACCATCGTCACCCGACCAAAAGACTTCCAGCAAGCCTGCCCTGCCCTGCAGCTCCGAAGAGGCGAAATCGCTGCCCTGCGTAGACTCCATCGACCTCAACAACCGTTTCTCCAAGGACGACCTCAGGGACCAAAAGAAGAAGGGGAAGGAGACTCAGTCGAGCTCGAGCAGCCCCTCAACATCAACCAGTAGCGGCGAGACTGCTCATCCGATGCGGACAATCCTTGATGGTGAATTTGAGCTAGTCCTCCTCGGCGATGACCCCCACAAAGGGGTGAAGATTGGAACCGGCCTCCCCAACCTTGCGAGGAAGCCGCTGAAAGCTTGTCTCATGAAGAATGCAGACGTGTTCGCGTGGAGCGCCTCAGAGATACATGGGCTAGATCTAGAGGTGGCCTGCCACCAGCTCACCATCGACCCCGCCATTAGGTCCTGGAAAAAACAGAGGCTGCCAAGCAAGCTGTAAAAGACCTCCTAGAGGCAAATTTCATTTCGGAAGCCAAGTACACTACTTGGTTGTCCAACGTTGTACTTGTAAAGAAATCAAATGGAAAATGGAGAATGTGTGTTGACTATACTGATCTTAATAGGGCCTTCCCAAAAGATGTTTATCCCCTCCCCAACATAGACAAATTAATTGATAATTCTGTCAGTTTTAAATTATTGTCTTTCATGGACGCGTATTCGGGCTATAACTAAGTACCCATGGCCAAAAGTGATAAAAGGTACACAACTTTCATGACCGAGTCAGGAAACTATTACTACAACGTAATGCCCCTCGGCTTGAAAAACACTGGTGCTACCTACCAAAGAATGATGAACAAAGTCTTCTGAGGAGAGATCGGGGATTAGGGGTGGGAAAACGGGCCTGGCCCGTTGGGCATGCCCGTTTTACCCGCACTTTTGTAAGGGGTGGGCCAAGGGTTTAGGCCCTCACCCTCTAATGTGTCCGCCCCGCCCCGCCCCGTTTTCTTCACGGGCTTTTGCGGGCATAAGAATTTACATAAAATTTTGCAGTTTTAGGCTTAAAAGGTATAGTGTCCGCGGGCTTTCGCCGCCCCTCCCTCACTTTTTTGCGGGGTGGGCCTAGGTTTTAGGCCCGCATCCTTAACTATGACCGCCCCCGCCCTAACCCGTTTTTTTGCGGGCATTTGCGGGGCGGTCCTAAACGAGGCGGGCATGTCCGTTTGCCACCCCTATCGGGGATATGCTCGAGGTTTACATGGACGACATGACCGTGAAATCCCAATAGGAATCCGACCATACGCTCCATCTGAAGAAGGTCTTCGAGCAGGCCAGGAAGTATAAGTTGCGCTTCAACCCGGAAAAATGCACGTACGGGGTACGGGCATGCAAGTTCCTCGGTTTTTAATTAATAGAACGAGGAATCGAAGCCAACCCCAAAAAATGCAGAGCCTTCTCCAAATTCCCCACGCCGAATTCAAAAAAAATCAATCCAAGCCCTGAATGGGACGCTCACCTCACTGTCCCATTTCATGGCAAAATCTGCTCAGCACGCGCTCCCCTTTTTCAAACTCCTCCACAAAGAGGCAGTTTTTGAGTGGACATAGTAATGCGACAAAGCCCTCCTCCACCTAAAAGGAGCACTATCAGAACCACCGGTCCTCTCCCATCCAGATAACGGGGAGACCCTCTATCTCTATCTCACCGTCGCAACCGAGGTTGTTAGCACCGCCCTCATTCGTGAAACCCCTGAAAGGCAGAAGCCCATATACTTCATGAGCAAGGCACTGCAGGGATCGAAACTTAGATACCAGTAGATCAAAAAAGTAGCCATGGCCCTCATTAATGCGGCGAGGAGGCTGAGGCACTATTTTCTAGCCCACACCATCGTGGTGCCCATAGACCAGCCCGTGAGGCAACTGTTGGGCCACCTAGATATGGCCGGCAGAATTCTCAAATGGTCACTAGAACTATCCGAGTTAGACATCCAGTACGAGAGCAGGAAAGCCCTCAAAGGTCAGACACTGGACGACTTCGTGGCAGAGATAACCTTGCCCGCCTCCCCGACTTGCGGCGCTCACAAGTGGACAATCTTCGTCGACGGAGCATCCAGCTCGGCAAGGAGCGGGGCAGACACATCATGGAAAACGAGGAGGGTATCCTCGTCGAGGTCTCGCTCACCCTATCTTTCCCCACCTCCAATAATCAGGCAGAGTATGAGGCTTTCCTCACAGGTCTACGCCTCGCCGAAGACCTGGGAGCCGAGGAAGTTATAATCTGCATAGATTCCCAGCTCGTGGCCATCCAGGTTCGAGGAGAGTATCAGGCCAAGAACAACAACCTATCTGAATACTTGACCTTGGTTAAGGAAAAGATGACGAAGTTCACATCGGTGAAGGTAAAGCACATTCCCCGCGAACACAATGTCCTGGAAGATGTCCTGTCAAAGCTGGCGAGCACAAAAAAGAAGGGAGAAAACAAATTCGTCATCCAGGAAGTACTTCCTCGACCAAGTATCGAGAGAACTCCCCTGACCCTCGACGTGAAGTTCATTGGCGACAACAACTATTGGATGACCCCAGTCTACAACTACCTCGCCAAGGACGAACTACCATCTGACCCAAAGGAAGCTAGTGTGGTCAGGCGCAATGCCTGTTCCTATGTCCTGGTCGAAAATAAGCTCTACAGGCGAGGGTTCTCCATTCCTCTCCTCAAATGCATCGAGAAAGAAATGGTCACCCATGTCCTGTGCGTAATCCACGAAGGGATCAACGCCCAGCACCTCAGAGGAAGATCCTTCGCCAGGAAAGCTCTACGAGAAGGATGTTACTGGCTGACCATACAGCATGACGCGAAGAAGCATGTGAAAAAATGTGACAAATGCCAACGTCACGGGGACATGCACCTGACACCCGCCCAATGAGCTCAAAACAATGTCCTCCCCATGGCCCTTCGCATGGTGGGGCCTTGACATCCTAGGACCGTTCGTCATAGGATCAAATCAGAACAAATACCTGATAGTGGGCATGGGCTATTTTACAAAGTGGATAGAAGCAAAGGCTCTGGACAAAATAACGGCCCAAAACATACTCCGCTTCTACAAGCGAAACATTCTTACTCGCTTTGGCATTCCCCAGGAAATCGTCACCGACAACAGGACACAGCTCACGAACAAAAAATTCCAGGAGTTCGTCGCCCAAATGGACACCAAACAACACTTCACGTTCGTCGAGCACCCACAAACAAATGGGCAAGCCGAGGCAGCAAATAGGGTAATCTTGCGAGGTCTCAAATGAAGACTAGGCGAAACCAAGAAACAGTGGGCCGAGGAGCTACACGGCGTGCTCTGGGCTTACCGAACTACACCCACTCTTCGACCGGGGTAACCCCTTTTCGTTTAGCATACGGGACCATGGCGGTGATCCCTATCGAAATGCACGTGCCCTCCAGGCGGACTGAACTCCCCTGGATGAGGAGGCGAACAACGAGGCACTAAGGGAAGAGCTCGATCTCGTCAAAGAGTTCTGATCAGGAGCATCCCTCCGCGAGGCCTCTTTAAAACAAAAAATCGCAATCAGTCATAACGCCAAATTCATACGACGAGACTTCCAAGTGGGCAATCTTGTCCTAAAGAGAAATCACAAATATTCTCGTGAAGGCAAACTCGTCGAAAACTGGGAAGGGTCCTATCGTGTTCGAGCAAAAATAGAGAATGGGGCCTACTACCTAGAACATCTCAACGGGGAAGAACTCGCTCGACCATGGAATGCCGAAAAGCTAAAACAATATTATAGCTAAGGCCACGACTGTTGGGGTGCCCCGTCATCACGACGAGCATAACGTATCGACCAGAAGTGCGCGCCCTGGTACAAGTGTTGCATACTAAAATAAATCAAGGCAGGAATTTACTATGGAACGAGTAAAACCCCTGCCCGACAATGGTACCTCGACCGATCCTGCCGTCGCCAACGTACCACAAAAGGCAGAACACCCAGCTCACGATGGGAATTTCACGCCGCAAACTCAGGCCACAAACGCAACCTGGGCTCTGCTCTCCTTCCCAAAAACTACACAGGCCTTTCGACTAGTTCCCTTCACTGTCGGACAACAATTTGTTGAGCAAACCTCGAAACATAATGAAAATCATTCACAAAAACAGTCCATACAATGGGCACACGTGACGAGCAGCACGTGACACTTAGAGAAATTCAGCAAAGTAAAAGCATGCATGCACAAACATCAAAAACAAGTCATACGAATGCGGCCACCACGACCGAAAATAAATATTATAAGATAAAACGACCACGAGGACCGCAATTATACTAATTACATCAAAAAGGGGCCAAGCCCCATCAAAAAAAGAAAAGATTACAATATATGGCACACAGGCAGGAAGTACAAAAAAGGAAAATCAGCCGACCATAGGCTGAGGCTCCTCCTAGGCAGGCTGCTCAGGATCCTCGCCAAATCGGAGGAAGTTTGGGATAACAATCTAGCCGTCCACCACGTTGTGGAGGAACCCGGTCCCCTCGCTAGACAGCTCGACCCCGGGGTTCACAACCTTTAGTTGCTCCACCGCATTGTTGAAGGCGTCCTCAGCGGCCCCCAAGCAATCCTCCCAGCTTGGCTGATCCGAGCAACAAGCTCGGCTCAAGTTTTTAGACTTTTCACCTCATCACTCTCGTCCTCAGCAGGATCCACGGCAGCCCTCAAAGAAACGACCCTGTTCTCTGCAGCTTTCTTCTCCACGGCGAAGGTATCCCTCTCCCTGGTAACCGCGGCCAGCTCTTCCTTAGTTTTTTTCGCCGCCTCCTTCGCAGCCATCAGCTCCTCCTTCAGAACCGTGTTGGCGTCCTGGGTTCTCTTGAAGGCCCCCTTCCTCGGTGTAGACCACTGCCATGCCCAAGACTCTCATTAGGGCAGCGGCGTCCTGGGCTAGCAGCGTCCTCTTGCTCGAACGGTCCAACTCCTTGAGTTCCAAGGACTCCTCCCGATGGAGTGCCTGGGAGGAGCCTTCGAAGAAACTCCTATTGTGGAAGCACGGAGGCAGTTCATATTTGCTCTTCTCTCCTTCGTTGGTAACCCGGGGGCGCTTAGGCCTTGAGGTCTGGGCGACAGCGACTCCGGATGAAGAGGTCCTTGATTCCGTCGGGAGCGGAGCTACCTGCTCACCAAGGCGACTTTTCCCAACTTTCTTCCCCAACTTGAGTTTGGCCGCAACACTTCTCGCCAAACGTTCCTGGGTCGAGGACATTTTGCCTGCAAAACAACGGACACACATTAGTAAATGAAAAAGAACAATTCGGACAAGCTAAGAAGAAAAAAATGGCTACCCAAAAGTTCCAAAGCCTCCTTGCGCGTGCCGCATTCGAGGAGATCCTCTGTATTAATATATCGGGCCTCCACCTTAGGCCCCCCGTCTTCGTCATCAATAATGTCCCCGCCCCTGGTCACGCACTGGATAGGACGGAAGCCATCAACAGAAGCCACCAGCTTGTTGTAGCTAGCTAGATTATCCTCCTCCAGCATGAGTGGCTTGGCTAGGTACTCCTTGGTTTCCCTGGTGAAGTGATCCATGCTCCAGGAGAAACGGAACTTCAACACCAGACGCCCCTTTATCTTGCCCTGCTCATCGAGAAGGGGCTCCCCGCTCTCATCCGTAAGGATCTCCCATGCGAATGAGGAGTCTTTAGACCTCTCCTTAAGCGTCCTGATGGACTCGGAGAAGGCCTTGAACAATTTTCTCCCTCGCTTCAGGGAAACCTGTTAGTTTTGTTATTGGCAGCATTTTTGGTAAAACAATGTGTTTGATCAAGATGTCATGTCTGATGTCTTAACATGTGCTTCTAACATTCTGCTTGTGGTGTGTTGCTGGGTTTTACAGTTTTTGTGCATGATGTCAAGACTGATGTCTTAACATCTGTTGACATAACATCTTGCTCAGTCTATTATTTGTTTTAGGGCTGCGTGTTAATTGTTATGTTTGAGTTCTCTGGTTGAGAGATTGCAGGTGAAATTCTTGGAGAAGATTTATTCAGATGCAATCATTGGTTTCTATATTTAGGGCAAAAAGATTTGGAGATAAAATATGTTTTTATTGTGCATCAAATATGAGTTTTTCACAGAGCCCAAGCCTAAGAATCTGTTTCTATTTAAAGACGTATCAACCCTACTTGGAAGCTACAAAGACTAGACTGAGTGTTAGGGTTTGTGTTTTCGTCTGTTATTTATGAGCCATTCATTCATCTATTTTGATGTTTGAATTGGACTAATTTAGTTGAGTTGTAATTTGTCCACTCAAAGCTTTTAAGCACGAGTGTATTGTTCTTGGTTGAAGCTTTTAAGCAAGATCAAGGTATTGTCATTGAAGTGTGTCTTCTACTTTCTTTATTGTATGTTGTTATCACTGCTGTGATTGAGGGGGAGTGAGAGGTGTCTCATATCTGAGAGTGTCTTAGATAGAAGTGTCATTGGGTAGTGATTAAGTGATTAGATTGTCAACTGGTGTGTTGGTTGTAGAGTCTATAAATTGATACTACTAATAGTGGACTTCCTTCCTGGCTTGGTAGCCCCCAAACGTAGGTTGTTAGACCGAACTTGGTGAACAATTCTCTGTGTTTATTTATTGCTTTTAAGTGCTGTTCTATTACTGTCTTGTTCATACAACAGATATTGATGTTGTGACATCTCACTTAACATCACATATCTGATACCAGAATTTCAATTGGTATCAGAGTCGATCATCCTGCTCTGTATCTGGGTGAGATCTAGGGCTGTTACTTTCTGGTGCAATGGACAAGGAGAGTGTTGGATTTGTGAATAGACCCCTTATTCTAGATGGATCAAATTATGACTATTGGAAGGCTGTTCTGACAGAATGGAAACATCCTATCATTGTGGGAAAAGATGGTGTGTCAAAGCTGAAACCTGAGGAGGAGTGGACCAAGGAAGAAGATGAACTCGCTCTTGGGAATTCTAAGGCCTTGAATGCTTTATTTAATGGTATTGACAAGAACATTTTCAGGCTGGTCAACACATGTGAAGTGGCTAAGGAGGCTTGGGATATCCTGAAAATAACTCATGAAGGAACTTCCAAGGTCAAGATGTCAAGACTTCAGCTGCTAACAACAAAGTTTGAAAGTTTGAGGATGAAAGATGAAGAGACCATTCATGATTTTCACATGAATATACTTGAACTGTCAAATGCTTCTAGTGCCCTAGGAGAGAGGATGTCTGATGAGAAGCTGGTAAGAAAAATTCTCAGATCTCTTCCCAAGAGATTTGATATGAAGGTGACTGCTATACAGGAAGCTCAAGACATTAGCCAGATGAGGGTAGATGAATTGATTGGTTCACTTCAGACATTTGAATTAGGGTTGAATGACAGATCTGAAAAGAAGGTCAAAAGCATAGCTTTGGTGTCTAATATAGAAGATTATGAGAAAGAGTGTGGTCCTGAAACTCAGGAAGAGCTATCCAATGCCATTGTTCTGCTGGGAAGATAGTTTAATAGGGTTTTGAAAAGAATGGACAGGAGCTATAAACCTAATGTCAAGAACATCACATCTGACATCAACAGGTCAGGTGATCAGATGAAGAAAACAAGAACTGGGGAAAAGCCTAATTATGACAAAGGAATCCAATGTCATGGTTGTGAGGGTTATGGTCATATCAGAGCTGAATGCCCTACATATCTTAAGAAGCAGAAAAAGGGCTTATCTGTGTCCTGGTCTAATACTGAAAGTGAGGAAGATGAAGAGACTGCCAAGCATGTTAGGGTATTGACTGGAAGGTATATATCTGATGATGATTCTAGGGATGAAGAGAGCACATATGATGAGCTTACCGATTCTTATGAAGAGCTATGCATTAAAAGTGAAGAAGCCTATCAAGAAGGGGAGAGGCAGAAGAAGATTATTGCTCAACTCAAGGCTGAAAAGACAGAGCATTTGGAAACCATTGCCAAACTGGAAGAAGATGTATTTATGTTGAACTCTAAACTTGAATCTATGTCCAAGTCTATCAGAATGCTGAATAGTGGAACTGAGGTTCTAGACAAGATTCTTAATGTTGGAAGAACTGCAAGAGACAAAAGTGGGTTAGGGTTCAACAGTGGATCTACTTCAAATGATGTTATTCCTAGTTCCAAGCCAGTGATGTTGAAACAGATGTTGAAACATCCTGACAGGACTCCCTCTAGGAAGAAATTCAGGCGCTGGAGATGCCATCATTGTGGGAGCTTTGGACACATAAAGGCTTTCTGTTATAAGTTGCATGGGTATCCTAGGAGTACTCTTAATTGTGCACCCAGACAGGTCATTCATAAAGGTAATCAAGTCATCAAGCAAAAGAAGCAATGGGTCTCCAAAACTGATGTTATCAGCTTGATAGCTCGTACTTCTCTTAGAGTCTCTGCTAAAGATGACTGGTACTTTGACAGTGGCTGTTCAAGACACATGATAGGAGTGAAGAATTTCCTGGTGGATGTTAAACTTCATTCTTCTGGCCATGTGACCTTTGGTGATGGTGTCAAAGGAGAAATCAAGGGTGTGGGAAAGCTGAATTGTGAAGGTACACCTAGACTTGATGATGTACTGCTAGTCAAGGGGTTGACAGCAAATTTGATCAGTATTAGTCAATTGTGTCATCAAGGACTCATTGTTAATTTTACAAAAACTGAGTGCATTGTCACAAATGAGAAAGGTAAAGTTATCATAAAGGGTGCTAGGTCTAAGGACAACTGTTACCTATGGGTGTCACAAGACTCAAGTTCCTCCACATGTTTTTTTGCAAAAGAAGATGAAGTCAAAGTATGGCATCAAAAGTTGGGACATCTACATCTGAAGGGAATGAAGAGAATCATATCTACAGAAGCAGTAAGAGGAATCCCAGAGCTCAAAATTGAAGAAGGAAGAGTGTGTGGAGACTGTCAGATAGGGAAGCAGGCCAAGATGTCACATCAAAAGCTTCAACATCCCACTACTTCTAAAGTATTGGAACTTCTTCATATGGACTTAATAGGGCCTATGCAGGTGGAAAGTCTAGGTGGGAAGAAATATGCTTATGTAGTTGTGGATGACTATTCCAGGTACACTTGGGTGAATTTTATCAAAGACAAAACAGAAGTGTTTGATGTGTTTAAAGATCTATGTCAAAGACTCCAAAGAGAAAAGGAGAGCAATGTCATCAGAATAAGAAGTGATCATGGGAGAGAGTTTGAAAATAGCAAGTTTGCTGAATATTATTCTACTGAAGGCATCAGTCATGAGTTTTCTTCACCTATTACTCCTCAGCAAAATGGGGTTGTTGAAATGAAGAACAAAACCATTCAAGAATCTCCTAGAGCAATGATTCATGCCAAAAAGCTTCCTTACCATTTCTGGGCTGAAGCTATGAATACTGCCTGCTACATTCACAACAGAGTTACTTTGAGAAGAGGTACTTCAGCTACCTTGTATGAGCTGTGGAAGGGAAGAAAACCAAGTGTGAAGTACTTTCATGTCTTTGGAAGTAAATGTTATATTCTGTCAGATCGTGAACAGGGGAGGAAAATGGATCCTAAAAGTGATGAGGGAATCTTTTTGGGATACTCTTCAAACAGCAGAGCTTATAGGGTATTCAACTCCAGAACCAGAGTCATGATGGAATCTATAAATGTGGTTGTTGATGACTATGGAATGAAGGAAGTTACTGATGTCCTGGATGATGTTGGAACATTTGTTGATGATGTATCAACAGAAGCTGAAGACAGAAGTGTTATTCCCAGTCCTACTGCTGCTGAACCTGAACCAGAGTAGCCTAACAAGGAACCATCCATCAGAGTGCAAAAGGACCACCCAAAAGAGCTTATTATAGGTGATCCAAACTCAGGAGTTACCACTAGGTCAAGAGAAGTTGTGTCAAATTCTTGCTTTGTATCCAAAATTGAGCCCAAAAATGTTAAAGAAGCCTTGAAAGATGAATTTTGGATTAATGCCATGCAAGAAGAGCTGACACAATTCAACAGGAATGAAGTGTGGGGTCTTGTACCAAGGCCTGATGGAATAAATGTGATCGGCACCAAGTGGGTTTACAAGAATAAATCTGATGAACAAGGAGTGGTCACCAGAAATAAGGCTAGACTGGTTGCCCAAGGTTACACTCGGGTAGAAGGAATTGATTTTGATGAGACTTTTGCTCCTGCGGCCAGACTGGAATCTATCTGGCTACTCTTATGTGTGGCTTGTAATATCAAATTCAAGTTATTCCAGATGGATGTAAAGAGTGCTTTCTTGAATGGGTACTTGAATGAAGAAGTTTATGTAGATCAACCCAAGAAGTTTATTGATCCAGCATTTCCTAACCATGTCTACAAACTAAGGAAAGCTCTTTATGGATTAAAGCAAGCACCTAGAGCTTGGTATGACAGGCTTACTGAATTCTTGTCTCTGAATGGCTACAGAAAAGGAGGAATTGACAAGACATTGTTTGTCAAAGAGGAAGGAGGAAAACTGCTGATAGCTCAAATATATGTTGATGACATAGTGTTTGGTGGGATGTTAGAAGCAATGGTTCAACATTTTGTGAAACAGATGCAGTCTGAGTTTGAGATGAGTCTTGTTGGTGAGCTCAGCTATTTTTTGGGTCTGGAAGTTAGACAAATGGAAGACTCCATATTTATCTCTTAGAGCAAGTATGCAAAGAACATAATCAAGAAGTTTGGTCTGGAGAATGCTAATCATAAGAGGACACCTGCTCCTACTCACCTGAAGCTGTCCAAGGATGAACATGGAGTGAGTGTGGATCAAAGCCTATACAGAAACATGATTTAAAGCCTACTGTATCTCACAGCTAGCAGACATGATATCTCCTTTGCTGTAGGAGTTTGTGCCAGATATCAATCTGAACCTAAAGTTAGCCACGTGAATCTAGTGAAGAGAATTCTGAAATATGTGAATGGTACTAGTGACTATGGCATACTATACAGTCATAGATCAGGCACTGAACTGAGTGGATATTGTGATGCTGATTGGGCAGGGAGTGCTGATGATAAAAAAGTACATCAGGAGGATGCTTCTTCTTAGGGAACAATCTTATCTCGCGGTTTAGCAAAAAGAAAAACTGTGTGTCTCTCTCTACTGCTGAGGCTGAGTACATAGCAGTAGGAAGTAGTTGTTCACAATTGGTTTGGATGAAGCAAATGTTAACTAAATACATTGTCAAGCAAGATGTCATGACATTGTACTGTGATAATCTGAGTGCAATCAATATCTCCAAGAACCCAATTCAACATAGCAGGACTAAGCATATTGACATACGTCATCATTTTATAAGAGATCTGGTTGAAGATAAAGTGGTTGCTTTGGAACATGTTGCTACTGAAATGCAATTAGCTGATATTTTTACTAAGGCCTTAGATGCAAATCAATTTGAAAATTTAAGAAGCAAATTAGGGGTTTGCATATTTGAGGATTAGTAGATTCTTTTTGTGCAGGAAGGTGGTTTTTGGTGCAAGTGGCTTATAAGAATACAAGAACATTTTTATTGCTGGAAGTACTCAATATTACAATATTTGTGAAACTACAAGCAAGGAGTTTTCATGTTTGGATTTAGCTATTCATTCCAACCACCTGAGTTAATAAAATTAACCCAATCTTCATCTGCTTCATCCTCAGAACCATGTAGTTGCACATGAGCCTCTTGTTGGTCTTCATCCTTGTTTCTGTTTTTCTTCCTGTCCTTGTTACCCGTGTAGAGGATCCACATGTTGTCATTTCTTTGGACTTCATCTCCTTTGGTTTTGTGATCTTGTTCTTCTGGTCTTGCTTCAACTGACCCTTGTGTGGTTCAACTATCTTGGAGGACTGACTCATGTTTCTTTCTCAGTATTGGCTAAAGTAAGAAGTAGTTTGGTGTAGATTTTATAATTCAAATGGCAACCCTTGTTTGTATCGCCTGGTCAGTCAAAGTTATTTGGTGTTTGTGCACCTCTCTCTGTTGAGTTCAACATTTTTTTCTTGGCACTTGAGCTTGTTTGACTAAGTGTCAGAACATTGATAGTGGTCTTTTAGCCAATTATGACTAAAACGGGGGAGAGTAGTGACTTTTTGATGTTCTGATTGTGCATTGTTGTTGCTATAGTGGATGTTATGTGATGTTCTGATGTTGGTTTTGGTTGTAATTGTTGAGAGTTGTGTTGCAGGTTTCTTGGCTTGAGGGGGAGTTTGAGTTTTGATTGTGTATGTGCTACTAAGTGTGCAGCTGGTTTCCTTGGTTGTTTGCTTTTCCAGAATGTTAGGTGAAATTCAGGTATCAGATGTGTGATGTTAAGTGTGATGTCACAACAACACAATCTGCTAATATGAACAAGGCTATAACAACAGTAAATCAACACAATGAATTGTTCACCCAGTTCGGTCTAACTACCTACGTCTGGGGGCTACCAAGCCAGGGAGGAAATTCACTATTAGTAGTATTAAATTACAGACTCAACAATCCCAGTTGACATCTACTAATCTTAATCACTACCCAATGACACTTCTACCTAAGAGACCACTTAGATATGAGAAACCACTCACTCCCTAAATCACCTCAGTGATAAAATTCAAAGATTATACTTTAAACCACACCTTGATCTTGCTTAACAGCTTTGATCAAGAACAACACACTCTTGCTTAAAAGCTCTAGAGTGAATACACTTACAATCCAAAATAATAACACCTATTCAACCATGAAAGGTTTACAAAACACACACGAAAACACAAATTTGACTCTCAGTCTTTGCTCTCTTGTCTTCATTCTCTTCAACAAGGGTTGAGGCTGCTTTAAATAGAATTCTGACTTGGGCTTGGACCTCTTCCAAAAATATGATTTGATTTGTTTTAAAAATAGAATTTAAAACAGATTTGATCTTCAAATCTTTTTAAATCAAACAACCCTTAAACATAGCAACAGGATCTGCTCCAAATCTGATTGCAACTAAAAATATCTTCTCCAAGATATTCACACACAATCTCTCTAACAGATCTTCTCAAACCAAACTTTCACGCGCAACCCTAAAACATCACAGCCTGATGTTCTGATGTTCAAATAACTGATGTCAAGACATCAAGTTTAACATCAGCATATAAAACTTCAACCCTGCAACAACTAATGTTAGGAACCAATGTTAAGACATCAGACATATGACATCAACATTGTTCAACTTTGTTTTACCAAAATTCCAGCCAATACAAGAACTAACAATCTCCCCCTTTGGCTAATTTTGGCTAAAACAATCTCTGCCAACATCAGAGATACCTGCAGCGGAAAAACTATATACTTCTAACATTCCAAAACACAACCAGCATCAATCACATCCAAAATCTACACAAAGCTAAACTCCCCCTCAAAACAAGAACCAGCATACCAGCTGTTCAAACATGCACACTCCCCCTCAAGCCTAGAACCACAACAGACCAACTAGGCAACACATAGGCTAACTCTCCCCCTTTTTAACCATAATTGGACAACTTCTAACAAGTTATACCCTCACACAACTAACACTTACAACAGTTAGTCCTACTAGCTCTCCTTGTCAGTCAAAAGTCAGCACCACATGATAAGACAAATCATAGAACAAAAACCAGATAAACATAACAGAACCAATATTCAAGATGAGTACACCAAGATCAGAAACAAAACAATAAAAACTACAGACTGTCAAAAGCAAGAAACATCAGAAGCAGCAATTCAATCTTCATTAGCATCAGAACCATCTACAGCATCCTCATCACCTTCCTCTGAACCTGAATCTTCAGCATTGACATTGACACCCACATCATCTTCACCCTGTTCCAAGGATTTGATCATCTGCTCAATTTTCGTCTTCCTAGCAGTGCTAGTACTGATCACCATATCAAGATCCTTGCAGGCTGCCTTCAATTCTTCAATCAACTCAGTTTTCGTACAGGCCTTCTTAACACCAAAACTTGATGTTACAACAATGTCTGGAACATGATTCCCAACAAACAACTTGGGATGCAAGGATAAAGTTGACTCCCTCTTACATGCTATATCTGAACTAGTTAAACTTCCAGGATGTTGATATAAGATCATTCCACAGACAAGGGAAGGGAATGCTATAGGCATCTTGATAGCATTAGTGGCAGCATGCTTCACAACTTGATCAAATATGTAATTTCCATAATTGAACTTGACCTTTTTCCCAACAGCATAAATAAACCTTCCTAATACCACAACTATGGTGGTTTTGTGATTAGTAGGCACCAGTTAGTAGCTCCAATTCTGTGTAAAATAGCATACTTGATACTGAGTTTGCTAGCTGTCAATTTACCCTTCAGTGGCCAAACCTTCACTTGAGTGGCTGTGATCTCTTTACACACATCATTATCAGTCACTTCCAGTTCACAAACCTCTTGATCATCTCTTCCCAGATACTTATTGAGGGTACTAGGAGAGAAATTAATACACTTACCCCTAACAAACACCTTCATGAAGTCCACACTTCTTTTATCAGAAATGTCTATAGGAATGTTAACAACAAATTCCTTAACAAATCCACCATAGCACTTAGAGAATTTAGTCACAGTTTTCCATAGGCCAGCAACATGAATGAGCTCCATAATTTCTTTCATCTCCAATGCATCTTTGCCAAGCTCTCTTTTAAGAGCTAATCTCCTTTGACACACAAATTTCCACATTGGAGCACTGCTAGCATAATGAAAGGATATGTTGTCCACTGGCACTTCAGGAACCTTATCAGAAATTCTCTTCAAAATTGACCTTCTGACTGGAGTGATGTTTTGAACATCATCATCAACTTCAAACTCAGATTCTGATTCTTCCCTCTGCTTCCTCTTTTTGGAAGTCACAGCAACCTTGCTCCAAGTCTTAGTAGGACCAACCACAGTTGACTTCTTCTTTTTGTTCTCAGGTCTCTCCTTAGGTGAAGAATCTGCAGACTTCCCTTTTCTCGACCTTATTCTTTTGGCAATACCAGGGACAGCTTTACCAATAACTTCATTATCTGATAGGTCAACCACATCCACCACATCAGCAATCTTCATTCCTCTGGGACTAGAAACAACATTCCTCGCAGGTGATGTTCTGACATCAGGTTCAACATCAACCTCATCTTCAACATGAGTATCAATATCTTCAACTTCAGCTTCTGCATCTTCAATGACAGAAATAGCCAATCTGTGAAGATTGGTTTTAGAAGTTTGCATGTCACCCTTTTCTCTAACAGATTGATCAGCAGGCATTTGACTCAGAGGTCTAGATATTCCCTTCACAGAAATCCCTTTCTCAAAATTTTTTGTAACAATCTGATCAACACTTTTGTCCACATCTACCCTTTCTTCAACAGCTTGAGGAAGAGGGGTGGTAGTCTTAGGAGTAGGTTTGTCTCCAAACAAAACACTAGTGACAAACGCTCTACTTTTGCTATCATCAAATTTCTTACCCGCAGATTGATCAGAAGTATTACCTTTTGAAGGCCTCTTAGGTTGATACTTCTCAGGTCTTTTCTTTTCTGAACCTGGAATCATAGAGAGAGGCGCTATGTCCAAGGCTTCATCCATTGAAACTTCTTTCGTCGAAACCCTAGATGTTGCATGCGAAGAGCTCTTTGAATCAGACTTCTTGGAGGGAGATGACCCATGTTGAGACATTGTTCCTTTGAAACAATTGACGTACAAGGATGTGTTGTGTCTTCCGATCTTTGGAGAGAAGATGAACAGACTTGGAGTATGGAGATTGATGTAGCGTGTGAGAGTAACAATAGGGAATGATAGCCTAAGGTAAGGGGGCTGCTTTTGTTGATCACTTAAAAGCCAATAAATGTATTTTCCCCACCAAAACAAATTTTCTTTTAAATATTTGAAATTTAATAAATGCACACCATAAGTCACTAACCTCAGATGACTTTTCCACGTGCCCAAATTTCTACTTAAGACTTCACAAATTTCAGCACATATATCTTTAGGGAAATTGTCATTATACTTCAAATCTGAAAGATCAACCTCTATGACCTTAGTTTCTTCAAGATTTCCTCTTAATAGATGCATCACACTAGGTTGTTTGGTGATCCTTCTAATGTCACATCCAGATGTCATAACATCATCCTTGACATTACATGATGAGCTGGACTCTTGAGGAACCCATAAATAACAGTTATCTATGGATCTAACTCCCCTCATAACGACTTCACTCTTCTCATTAGTCACTAAACACTCATCTTTAGTATAGCTAACCTTGAATCCTTCATCACATAACTGACTGATGCTAATCAAATTAGCAGTCAATCCTTTGACAAGAAGTACATTTTCAAGATTAGGTCCAGCCTCACAATTCAATTTTCCAATTCCTTTAACTTCCCCTTTTTCTCCATTACCAAAAGTTACATCATTTGTGGAGTAAGTCCTGATATCCACCAACTGATTCTTGAAACCTGTCATATGCTTTGAGCAACCACTGTCAAAATACCAACCATCCATAGCTGGGATTCTAACAGATGAGTAAGCTAATAGACATGTGACAGCAGCTTTAGGAACCCATTGTTTAACAGCCTGAGGCCTGTTCTGCTTTTGTCTAGGTTGAGGAACAGATTTGGGATAACCATGCAGTTTAAAGCAAGAAGATTGTATATGGCCACATCTTCCACAATAGTAACATCTCACTCTTTGAATTTCTTCTTTGAAGTGATTGCAATGTCTGCCACCTTGATGATGATTTCTGTCATACTGCTGAGGCTGCCATCTGTCAGAATATTGATGTTGTCTTCTCCCATACTTAGGCTGTCTTCTGTAATGATGTGTCTGTCTTTTGTAATGATTAGGTTGTCTTCTACCATGATGATGAGGCTTTCTTCTGCCATAACAATGAGGCACAACATTATTAGGTCCAAAACCATACATTTTCCCTTGATGTTGAGACATCGGATGGAACATGTTATGTTTGAAACTAGAAGCTTGCATCCTCCTATGGTATTGAGGAGGCATATACTGCCTAGCTCCAGAAACCTGAGGCTTTCCTTGAGGTTGAGGCAACAACTTCTTAGGTACAGGACCATAACCCTTTCCATTATTTTGTGGCCCAAGGTGAGGGACAACCTTCTTAATTCCATAACCATGTCCTTTTTCATGATGATGAGGAATGTTCTGTTTAACCCCAGAAGAACTAGCCTCTGCAGATATCTTCTTCTCACCCTCATATCCTAGACCAGTCTTATCACTTGCCCCTTTTCCAGCTTCAAGTATTTTATCCAGAGTGTCAGTTCCACTATTTAACATTCTGATGGATTTTAACATTTGATCAAGCTGGTATTTTAACAACAAAACTTCATTCTCAAGTTCAGCTTTATCAGTCTCAAGCTGTATTATAATTTTCTTCTGCTTCTCCCCTTCTTGACAGACCTCTTCACTTTTCAGACACAGCTCTTGATAAGATGATGCCAGCTCTTCAAAGGTCAACTCACCATCAATAGATTCTCCATCAGAGGCACATATTCCAGTCAATGCCTTAACATGCTTGGCATTATCTTCTTCACTTTCACTATCTGTATCAGACTAGGAAATAGATAGCCCCTTTTTCTGCTTTTTGAGATATGTAGGACATTCTTTCTTGACATGACCATACCCTTCACACTCATAGCATTGAACTCCTTTGTCATGATTGTACTTTTCTTCATCTCTTGTTTTCTTCACTTGATCACTAGACCTGTTGTTGTCAGATGTGATGTTCTTAACATTAGTTCTATAGTTTCTGTCCATTCTCTTTAACACCTTATTAAACTATCTCCCAAGCATCACAACAGCATTTGACAATTCCTCCTGAGTTTCAAAATTACACTCCTTCTTACCATCTTCAGTATTAGACACCAAAGCTATGCTTTTGGTCTTCTTTTCAGGCTCCTCATTCAACCCCAACTCAAAATTTTGAAGAGAACCAATCAACTCATCAACTCTCATCTTGCTGATGTCTTGAGCTTCTTCAATAGCAGTCACCTTCATTTTATATCTCTTGGGAAGGGATCTGAGAATCTTCCTTACCAGCTTCTCTTCAGTCATTCTTTCCCCTAAAGCACTAAAAACATTGGACAACTCAAGAATATTCACGTGAAAATCATGAATGGTTTCATCCTCCTTCATCTTCAGATTTTCAAACTTAGTAGTCAACAGTTGAAGTCTTGACATCTTGACCTTGGAAGTTCCTTCATGAGTAGTTTTCAAGACATCCCAAGCTTCCTTAGCTACTTCACAAGTGTTGACCAGCCTAAAGATGTTTTTGTCAATACCATTAAAGATGGCATTCAAGGCTTTTGAATTTCCAAGTGCAAGCTCATCTTCTTCCTTGGTCCAATCTTCCTCAGGTTTCAGCTTTGTTGTACCATCCTTTTCAACAATAACAGGTGCTTTCCATTCTTTTAAGACAGCCTTCCAAGCCATGTTGTCTAATGACTTTAAGAAGGTAACCATCCGTGGTTTCCAATAGTCATAATTAGAGCCATCTAGAATAGGGGGTCTATTCACAAACCCACCACTCTCCTTGTCCATTGCACCAGAAAGTATCAGCCCTAGATCTCACCCAGATGCAGAGCAGGATGCCTGCTCTGATACCAATTGAAATTCTGGTATCAGATGTGTGATGTTAAATGTGATGTCACAACAACACAATCTGCTAATATGAACAAGGCTATAACAACAGTAAATCAACACAATGAATTATTCACCCAGTTCGGTCTAACTACCTACGTCTGGGGGCTACCAAGCCAGGGAGGAAATTCACTATTAGTAGTATTAAATTACAGACTCAACAATCCCAGTTGACATCTACTAATCTTAATCACTACCCAATGACAATTCTATCTAAGAGACCACTTAGATATGAGAAACCACTCACTCCCTAAATCACCTCAGTGATACAATTCAATGATTACACTTTAAACCACACCTTGATCTTGCTTAACAGCTTTGATCAAGAACAACACACTCTTGCTTAAAAGCTCTAGAGTGAATACACTTACAACCCAAAATAGTAACACTTATTCAACCATGAAAGGTTTACAAAACACACACGAAAACACAAATTTGACTCTCAGTCTTTGCTCTCTTATCTTCGTTCTCTTCAACAAGGGTTGAGGCTGCTTTAAATAGAATTCTGACTTGGGCTTGGACCTCTTCCAAAAATATGATTTGATTTATTTTAAAAACAGAATTTAAAACAGATTTGATCTTCAAATCTTTTTAAATCAAACAGCCCTTAAACATAGCAACAGGATCTGCTCCAAATCTGATTGCAACTGAAAATATCTTCTCCAAAATATTCGCACACAATCTCTCTAACAGATCTTCTCAAATCAAACTTTCACGCGCAGCCCTAAAACATCACAGCCGGATGTTCTGATGTTCAGATAACTGATGTCAAGACATCAAGTTTAACATCAGCATATAAAACTTCAACCCTGCAACAACTAATGTTAGGAACCAATGTTAAGACATCAGACATATGACATCAACATTGTTCAACTTTGTTTTACCAAAATTCTAGCCAATACAAGAACTAACATTAGGTCTGTTTGAGTGGTGTGTTTCTGCTGCTGGTATCTCTGATGTTGGCTGATATTATTTTAACCAAAATTATCCAAAGGGGGAGATTGTTAGTTCTGTTATTGGCAGCATTTTTGGTAAAATAATGTGTTTGATCAAGATGTCATGTCTGATGTCTTAACATGTGCTTCTAACATTCTGCTTATGGTGTGTTGCTGGGTTTTGCAGTTTTTGTGCATGATGTCAAGACTGATGTCTTAACATCTGTTGACAGAACATCTTGCACAGTCTGTTATTTTTTTTAGGGTTGCGTGTTAATTGTTATGTTTGAGTTCTATGGTTGAGAGATTGCAGGCGAAATTCTTGGAGAAAATTTATTCAGATGCAATCGTTGGTTTCTATATTTAGGGCGAAAAGATTTGGAGATAAAATATGTTTTTATTGTGCATCAAATCTGAGTTTTTCACAGAGCCCAAGCCCAAGAATCTGTTTCTATTTAAAGACGTATCAACCCTACTTGGAAGCTACGAAGACTAGACTAAGTGTCAAGTGTTAGGGTTTGTGTTTTCGTCTATTATTTGTGAGCCATTCATTCATCTATTTTGATGTTTGAATTGGACTGATTAAGTTAAGTTGTAATTTGTCCACTCAAAGCTTTTAAGCACGAGTGTATTGTTCTTGGTTGAAGCTTTTAAGCAAGATCAAGGTATTGTCATTGAAGTGTGTCTTCTACTTTCTTTATTATATGTTGTTATCACTGCTGTGATTGAGGGGGAGTGAGAGGTGTCTCATATCTGAGAGTGTCTTAGATAAAAGTGTCATTGGGTAGTGATTAAGTGAGTAGATTGTCAACTGGTGTGTTGGCTGTAGAGTCTATGAATTGATACTACTAATAGTGGACTTCCTTCCTGGCTTGGTAGCCCCCAGACGTAGGTTGTTAGACCGAACTGGGTGAACAATTCTCTGTGTTTATTTATTGCTTTTAAGTGTTGTTCTATTACTGTTTTGTTCATACAACAGATATTGATGTTGTGACATCTCACTTAACATCACATATCTGATACCAGAATTTCAAAACCTATCCAAGCTGCCCTCACACGACCTGGTGTTGGAGGTGGAAGACATTGAAGAAGAGGGGGAGACTGGCTCTAATCTTCAAAAACTTGCATGTAATCTCGAATGCTCGGATGAAGGCAATCGAGTTTGGGTGTAGTTGGGAGGGCGCCAAGTCCAAGTGTTTAAGAACTGCCACTTGAAAATCCGTGAAGGGCAGCCTCAACCCGATCTCCTTGAAAACGAACTCATACATGGGGAACCTCTCTCCATAGGCCTAGCATATTCGTTCGACCTCCTCGACAAAATGGACCTTCCAGTCTCCCTCGACCCCCACCGTCATGAAGGCGCCCTGAGTATGAAAGGCAAAAAGGGAAGCATGCTCCTAAGGCTCAGCAGCAATCCACTCTTTCTCGGTACTTCTGGGAGCGGTGGTTTCCTCGGCATTCCTAGGAGAGGCAGTTTCTTCTGCACTACTATCCTCCGAAGAGCTCTCTTCAGACATCTCCCGCTCAAGCATAACATCATCCTCGGGATTGCGAGACATCTCCTTTACCTGAAAAGCAGAGATCAAAAGTGAATTCGATGACAAAATCAAATCCATCCTTCCACCGCTAGTAGAGTGAAAGGGCGAGCGAAGGCCCGAGGACAACGTCCTCGACCTAAGCCCTTACTCAAATAGTGCAAAGTGAGGAGATTCTCAAGGCAACCCCTTAAACCTTCACGGGGAGATCCTCCCCGACACTTTGCCCAGAAATTCGTTAAAGGTCCACCGAAAAACTCATGAGTACACCGGAAACTTCATAAGCTCCACCGGCGACAAACTCGTTCGTCGTCGCAACGGTTCCGGAATTGACAAAAAACCTAAGTTCGTAACACTCCACCGACGGTGCCGACGAGAGAAAATGGCTTAACCACCGCCGAACACTAACATTCGCTGGAATGCACCCCTACTCTACCCAGTTTTTATCCTAACTGCATGCAAATCTAAGAAAAACAAGATTGAAACGCATAAAACAGAGAAGGATAACTTATGTGGTCGAAGAGAGAAAAGAGGTGGTCGACAAAGCCTGGTCGGTGCTCGTACGACGGCGTTACGGCGGTGGACGATGGAATCAAAGACAACAGTAAGAGGAGAGAAGTGAAAGTGAAAATAAACGCCTCCTCCCACTATTTATAGACAGGTCAGAGGCACGTGCACGAGCATGCGCGGTGTTGGGGCATCATCATGACCCTAACATAGCCATCACTGCGCATTAAATGTGGCATGTGGCTCGATACACGTATGACACTTCATCCCTTTAAGTCTCATCAACCGTTGGGCTCCCCGCTCGTCGGGCACGAAAGACAACGTGTCAGGTTCCTCAGGCACAGGTACCCTCAAGCACCACGAAATGACCTCGTCTCAGTAACAGGCGTCGACCACGCTTACTCCTCCTCGGGACCACGGGCTGCCCTTAAGTCATCACTCCTATGCTCAGGAGCAACGACTTGGGGGCTCCTGTTCCAGACTGGCCCAATGTCTAGGCATGGTCCAATCCACTTCTGCTCCCAGAATGGCCCAATAATCTAAGCCCTGCCAGTTAAGGGCAAAAGGAAGCATTATCTCTTGTGCCCCTCCGCTGAGGAAGGCTGGCTAGCTGACCTCCAGAATCGATCATTCGTCGCATTTCTGCCCGTCACGCACGGTTCCACCATCCAGGACAGTTACGACGCTCTTGCCCACGACCACGCCCTTGCTCGCAGCAACGGCTAGTTACGGGCATGCCTGCCCGTCTGAATGGTAAGTTTCTGGAAGTTACCTACTTTTAGGGATCAAATATCTTGCCTCGAAATTAGGGACCAATGGCCAAGCGCGGGGGGTATTATAAAAACCCTCTCATTTGAGAGAGTCAAGTATTCTAAAATCATCCTAAGACAAACTCACTTTGTACTTGCCTTCTCTTCTCTTGATTCTTACTTTAGCATCGGAGTGCCTTGTAGGTATTCCCCCTGCTCATCCTTGGAATCCAGCATCGCAGACGAAGTCTCTGGCCCACTTCAGGTTCTAATCAACCGGAAAGATTAGTGATTATATGATGTTTTATGACGAAAGATGTATAAGTCCTATTATGGTGTGTAAATGTGAGTATGATTCGTTTATAAATGATATGTGTTAATATGATGATGATGTTACTACTAAGTCTTTTCCTTATATCTTTCATAATGAATTGTGATTACTCACCCTACCTGTTTGAATGTTATCTCCACATGGGTAACGCACAGATGCTCCGGAGTAACTTGTAGAAGCATTGAAGATAGCTTTGGAGTACTTTATTAGTTTTCGTTAATTATAAGGTGTCTTGCTATGATATGTAACATCGGTTTGGGAACGCTAGTTATGCGAATGTTGTGTTCCTTGACTAACATATTTTATGAGGATTTTGAAGATGTCGAACTATTGTAATTCCAATTTAGATGATATGTTATTTTTGCTAACACATTTCATGAGTTTGAGGTGTTAAATTGATTTAAATTTCAACTTTTGACGAGACTAAGATATTTTGGTATATGAAGATGAATGAAGTTTATTTTAAGATTATGATTCCGCTGCAAAGTTCAATTTATGTTTTGAAGTTATAAAAGAAAATGATGTTATAGATGTTGTAACCCGTGTTACGGAGCAAGATGATTATTATGGATGTTAAATATGAAGTGTGACACCCTTAAGTGGTGAATTATGTTGAATTATCCTTATTAATTCGTGAAATATTCTTTGGGGTTAGAAGGGTGTTACATTAGTGGTATCAGAGCAGGTCGGTCCGTCCGGCCAGGTAGTTTAATTATGTTTTACCCTAGTATGCAACATGTGTGTGAAAACACTGTCGATGCTTATTTTGTTTTCCATTTGCAGGTTGGGAATGAAACAAGTGGGGGAGAAGATTGTACTTCTCCAAGATGCTTCAAGTGTGGAGTGATGGCTCAGTGTGTCATTGGACGCTATTATAGTTTGGTAAAGATGGTTATGCCCATCCATGATTATCGGTTGTCTATTGACAAATTGAGGAACTGGTCACTCTTAATCTCTTGTTTATAGTAGACGGGATCATATTGGATGGAATGGACGCGTCTTGCTAACTTAGATGGTGTGTTTAGTGAATTGTTTAGAGTTAAGCTAAGTGCTTACAGATTGTTTTGATGAGTCAATGCAGATTCTTATATCTGAAGATGAGGCGGATTCGAGTTTCTTGTTCGTAGGTCAAGTTGGGATGTCTCTGACGGAGAACGATCATGTATTGTTGATTGTTGCTTCTCAGGGAGTAGAGAGAAAGGTGACGGCAAAAGATAGGCCAGTGATGTGTAATTTCTGATGTTTTTCCTTAAGATATTTGTGACTTGCCTCCAGAGTGGGGATGTGAGTTTGGTGATAGTAGAGAGCTGATGTTGTTGTCTACTAAGCAAGTGGATGAACTCCTAGAAGATGAAGCCTTAATGGTTGCAATGTTTGCATCATTGCAAGTTAATCGTGAAGTTACAACTGTTGAATTACCTGTTGTCTGTGAATTTCTAGATGTATTTCTAGACAACATATGTGATTTACCCCTGAGCGTGAAGTAGAGTTCGCGGTGGAATTAATACCAGGTACGAGTCCGGTGTCAATGGCTCCTTATAGGATGTCAGCTTTTGAGTTATGGGAATTGAATAAGTAATTAGAAGAGTTGCTGGAAAAGAAATTTGTGAGACCAAGTGTGTCGCCTTTGGGAGCTCCGATTTTGTTAGTTAAGAAGAAAAATGGTAGTATGAGGTTATGTGTTGACTACAGGCAGTTGAATAAGGTGACTATCTAGAATAAGTATCAACTTCCGAGAATTGATGACCTGATGGATCAGTTGGTTGGTGCCTGTGTTTTCAGCAAGATAGATTTGAGGTCTGGTTATCATCAGTTAAACCAGATGATATTCTGAAGACAACTTTCAGAATGAGGTATGGTCACTATGAATACACTGTGATGCCGTTTGGTGTATCCAATAAACCAGGTGTGTTCATGGAGTATATGAATCGGATTTTTCATGAGTATTTGGATAAGTTTATCGTGGTTTTTATTGATTATATTCTGATCTATTCTAAATCAGAAGAAGAGAATGTTGTGCATTTGTGAACTGGGTTGCAAGTGTTGAAAGAGAAGAAGTCGTATGCAAAACTGTCAAAATGTGAGTTCTGGTTGAAGGAAGTGAGTTTCCTTGGCCATGTGATTTTGAGTGGTGGGATTGCTGTTGATCATTCTAAAGTTGATGATGTGTTGCAATGGGAAACTTCGGAGTCTGCTACTAAAGTATGAAGTTTTCTTGGGCTAGCAGGTTATTATCGCAAGTTTATTGAAGGATTTTCCAAGTTGGAATTACCTTTGACTCAGTTGACTCGAAAGGGTCAAGCTTATGTGTGGGATGTTGCGTGTGAAGAAAATTTTGTGAAAATAAAGAAGAAGTTAACGACTGCTCTGGTATTGATTTTGCCCAATCTGAGTGAGTCCTTTGTGGTATACTGTGATGCATCGAAGATGGGACTTGGTGGTGTGCTGATGCATAATAGTCAAGTTGTTACTTATGCTTCTAAACAACTGAAAGTTCGGGAAAGAAATTATCCTACGCATGACTTAGAATTGGCAGCTGTAGTGTTCGTGTTGAAAATTTGGAGACATTATCTTTTTTTATCTAAATTTGAGGTGTTCAGTGATCATGAGAGTATGAAGTATTTGTTCGATCAGAAAGAGTTGAATATGAGGCAGAAAAGGTGTCTTGAACTTCTGAAAGATTATGATTTTGATTTGAGTTACCATCTTGGTAAAGCAAATGTGATAACTGATGCTTTGAGTAGAAAGTCCTTGCATATGTCGATGCTTATGGTGAGAGAGTTGGAATTGATCGAGCAATTCAGAGACGTGATTTTGGTGTGTGAAAAGACTCCTAACATTGTGAAGTTGGGGATGGTGAAACTGACTAGTGGTATTCTTGAAAAAATCAAAGGAGGTAAGAAATCGGATTTGAGATTGGTTGATCAGTTGACCTTGATTAACCAAGGTAACGGAGGTGAACTCCGAGTTGATGAGAATGTTGTTAGGAGGTTCAGAGATAGAGTGTGTATTCTAGATGTTCCAAAAATTAAGAAGAGTATTCTTGAAGAAGGACATCGAAGTAGGTTGAGTATTCATCCTGGTGCTACAAAGATGTATCAAGATTTGAAGAAATTGTTTTGGTGGCCCGTTATGAAAAAGGAAATTGCTGAATTTGTTTGCGCGTGTTTGACTTGTCAGAAGTCAAAGATTGAACATCAGAAGCCTTTGGGTCTGATGCAACCGTTGAATATTCCAAAATGGATGCGGGATAGTTTTTCCATAGATTTCGTGTCGGGTTTACTGAAGACTGCGAAGGGAAATGATTCGACTTGGGTGATTGTGGATAGATTGACTAAGTCGGCTCATTTATGCCGATGAAGATTAATCATTCTATGTAGAAGTTAGCTGAGACGTATATTGAGGAAATTAAGAAGTTACATGGGGATACCTTCGAGCATTGTATCAAATAGAGATCCGAGATTTACGTCGAGGTTTTGGGGAAATTTACAGAATGCCTTGGGTATTAAGTTGAGGTTGAGTTCTGCATATCATCCGCAGACGGATGGTTAGACAGAGAAGACTATCTAGTCTTTGGAGGATTTGCTGAGGGCTTATGTGTTGGACCAATGAGGAATCTTGGGACAGCCACTTGCCGTTGATTGAGTTTACGTACAACAACAGTTTTCATGCTAGTATTGGAATGACACCATATGAAGCATTGTATGGGAGGATATAAGGTGTAGAACTCCATTGAGTTGGTATGAGTCAGGCGAGAATGTTATACTCGGACCTGAGATTGTGCAGGAGACGATTGAGAAGATCAAGATGATCCAAGATAAGAGGAGAGCTTCGCAGAGTCGTCAGAAGAGTTATCATGAAAAGAGGAGGAAAACAGTAGAGTTCCAAGAGGGAGATCACGTGTTTTTTAGAGTTACACTGGTAACTAGTGTTGGTCGAGCTTTGAAGTCTAGAAAGCTCACTCTGCACATTATTGGTCTGTATCAGATTATACAGAGGATAGGAGAATTCGCCTATCGGATTGCTTTGTCGCCGCCGCTTGCGAATCTTCATGATGTGTTTCATGTATCACAATTGAGGAAATACATTCCGGATCCTTCACATGTGATCCAAATGGATGATGTACAGGTAAAGAGATTGCCTTGGTGAAGGTAGTGTGGGGTGAACAAGCTGGTGGAAGTATGACTTAGGAGCGTGAGGATCAGATTAGAGAGTCCTATCCGACTCTGTTTTCCTCAGGTAATTTTCTGGGACGAAAACTCTTTAAGTGGGGGAGAGTTGTAACACCGCAAAAAATTTAGAATTATTTATCTAAATGATTATTTGTGATTATTTGTGAATTTTGATTTATTTACATGATGTATATTGATGGTGGTGGGGAAATAAGGGGAATTTTTGGTGATGAATAGAATTATGTAGATTTAAATAATTTAGTTTATATTATTTGGAATAATAATAATAATAATAATAAAATAGATATTAAGGTGAAAAGGAGAATGAGGGCATGATGGTAATGTTGTGGGGAATAAGTGAGGGCATAAGAGGTATACCATAAAAAGGATCCTAGGGGTAACAAAGACAAAAGAGAAAATTAGAGAGTGGTGGTTCATTCTGTACGATCGTGAAATTGCATAAAAAGTTATGGAGAAAGGGCTAGGGCACAGAGAACCAAAAAGGGGATTTCCGTAGGGAACGCGAAGAAAGAGAAATCGATTGCTAGGAATTGAGGTAAGGGGTGTAATCCTGGTTTATTATGATCGATAGATGGTTAATAAAGATGTAGGATTTGTCTTGTATGATGATTTAATAAAAGAACGATGAAAAGTATGGCGAAACGGTTGATTATGATGTTTTATATGTCATTGATATAATTGTGATCTTAAGTGTGTTAATGGTGATTTAGAGATGATGGATTGATGTTGTGATGTGTTTAATTTCCTAGATTCATGTACTATATGATATGATATGTTTTGGGTTTGTTAGAGGTCAAAACTTGGGGTTTGGGGTTTGTTGGGAGCCTGACAAACAAGAGAGATCGCGCAGAAAAAGTGGAATTATGGGCTCTACTACGACCCGTAGTGGCTGTTATGGGTGCCCGTAGTAGCCCTCTAGATTGGGGTGCCAGAAACGAAAAAAAAAAAGAGATTTTGGCCTGGGAGGGCTACGGGCCATAGCCGCTGCTACGGGCGGCCATAGCAGCTCTCTGGTTTTGTACAGTGAAATCGTCTTGGCCATAACTTTTGATCCGTAAGTCCGTTTGAAGCGCCGTTCGAAGCGTTGGAAAGATAACACGATGAACTACCTTATAAAAATTGTTTTTGTTCTAGAAGTTAATTATTTTGTTGTGTGATGGCTTAATTGCAATCGTAGTGGTTATGTTGTGATACGATAAAATCTGAAACGTATCGTTGTTGGTTGCTATGATGTAAACTGTTGTTGTTGAATTGTTACCGTATGTATGTTGGTGTATGATGGCCAGTATTGGTGGAGTACCTTGACCATGTAGGTGTTGATCATTATGCTTGATGTTGTTGTTCTTTGCATATTGCATTGTTGTTGTTGTTGATTACTATATTATTATGTTGTTTCGCGATAAATGTATTGTTGTCGTTTGCTATGTTAGATGATGATGTTGATGAACTTTTATAGCGTTGTTGTTGCATGGTGACCAGTTTTGGTGTGGTATAATGATTAAGATGAATATCATTATACGTTGCATTGTTGTTGTTGTTGTTGTGATTGCATAAAAGATATATATGTTGTATGAACTAAATTTTATGCTTGTTGGCCAATTTGGGCGGTGTACAATAACCATGGTGGTAGGTTATTGTGCACGATGATGTTGTCGTTGTGGTATGCATAAATAGTCGCATTGCATACATTTGAGGACAATGGTTCGTCATTGGTGAGCCTAAAATCCCATTGTGTGGATTGGGCTGGTAGCTGATTTCGGAGGTGATGGATCAGTGAGTGGTTCTGAACCTAGGAGGTGGGGATCAGAACGGTGAACCTGAGTATTCACGAAAAATGGTACCACGTGCATAAACATTGAGTCAGGTTGTGAGTCTCATTGCATTATATATTAATTATGTCGCTATGTTGTTAATATGTGGCATTTGCATGAGTTTTGTTGATGAGATATGATATGATGATATTTGAGACTATGTGATTATATGATGTTCTATGACGAAAGATGTATAAGTGCTATTATGGTGTGTAGATGTGAGTATGATTCGTTTATAAACGATATGTGTTAATATGATGATAATGTTACTACTAAGTCTTTTCCTTATATCTTTCATAATGATTTATGATTACTCACCCTGCCTGTTTAAATGTTGTCTCCACATGGGTAACGCGCAGATGCTCCGGAGTAGCTTGTAGAAGCGTTGAAGATAGCTTTGGAGTACTTTATTAGTTTTCGTTAATTAGACGGTGTCTTGCTCTAATATGTAACATCGGGTTGGGAACGCTATGTATGCGAATGTTGTGTTCCTTAACTAACATATTTTATGAGGATTTTGAAGATGTCGAACTATTGTAATTCCAATTTAGATGATATGTTATTTTTGCTAACACATTTCATGAGTTTGAGATGTTAAATTGATTTAAATTTCAACTTTTGACGAGACTAAGATATTTTGGTATTATGAAGATGAATGAAGTTTATTTTATGATTATGATTCCGCTGTGAAGTTCAATTTATGTGTTGAAATTATAAAAGAAAATAATGTTATAGATGTTGTAACCCGTGTTATGGAGCAGGATGATTATTATGGATGTTAAATATGAAGTGTGACACCCTTGAGTGGTGAATTATGTTTAATTATCCTTATTAATTCGTGAAATATTCTTTGGGGTTAGAAGGGTATTACAAGTGACATCAAGTCCACAAAGTAACCAAGTTTTTTTAGGAGTTTTGGTATTTATTAATGTCTTAAGAGAAAGAAAGTCCAAATAGACAAAATAAAAAGAGCATATGCATAAACATAAGTACATGTGGACAAAGAGAAAAGCAATATGATAATATGATATGAAATGCTAAAATAAAAGCTTAAAGTAATTGCAATAAGTAAAGAGCATAAAGTAAATGACAATTAAATTAAAGAAGTAAAACAAAAAGTTAGTGAGTTAGTGATTAGAAAAGATAGGTCAATTTGTCATTTTTTGGAGAACAACCAACTAGACATCCACAAGCATGAATACATGGTCTCATACATTACCAAGAGAAGGGCTCCAACTTGGATAAAATCAACAAGTATGCCACTAGCTCTCTTTGATAACAAAAGATCTGATCTAGTTCACACAATACCATGGAGAATATGAGGCTGACAATCTCACTTACAAAAATGACTTGTTTTCCGATTCGAGACAAATTTAGAGTTATGTTAAGCAATTGTAGCACAACCAATAAGGAAGGTCATACTATGGGAGGCCGGTCAATAGAAATTTATGTGCTAATACGATCTAGAGAAGTGACATATAAGTCACTCTCCTAAAGCTTGCCACACCAAAAAGAAAAAAGAAGAGTGGTCTCGTCTTAATCAAAGACTTTCATCAATGATCAAAGGCAACCTATCACTACTCTAAAGTGAAGTGAGTGATTCAAATGATCACTTCAACAACATGTTTGAAATAATGAAGGTTCAAACATATTTGATCATCAACAATCCATGATACTAAAGATTTTCATCGACCAAAGGAAAAAAGAGATGGAGATAAAGAAGAGGCAGCAATGAATAAAAAATCAAATTGAATCCTAGGATTGATCAAGCTATCATCAAAACCAATCATCCATTTTAGTGGATTAGGGTTTTCACCCCATCAACACCCAAGATCCATTGAGCTTGATGAAACTTGATCAAATCAACCAAGATTCAAGTCAAACAACAGTCAACAAAGGTCAAACAAGAACAAAATGCAATAAAATGAAATAATATGCATCAAAATTATTTTTAAAATGAATTTTAAAATGAAAATAAACATGAAAATGCAAATGATGCATCAAACAAGATCACAAGTGACCAAGAAAAATTCAAAAAATCAGAAACAAATCAAGAATTATATACACACTTTTTCAGAATTTTAAAATGCATAAAAATATTTTTTAAATATTTAAAACAATTGCAAAAAGAGGAAAATCATGAAAAATAGAAAATGATGAAATAAAAATGCACATAAATGCTCAAAAAATAGGAAATATTTTTATGAAACTATGAAAAAAAATGGAGTGAAAAATATTAATTCAGCTATTTTTTATGAGTTTTTGAAGATTAATGCAATTTAAAGGATAAAAACAGAAAATAAGAAAAAGAGAAAAAACAAGGCGCGTTGGATCAAGCTTCATTAATTGACGTGGCAGATCCAACGCACCTGAGGTGATAGAACACCATGGAACACGCGCAGAGTGAAACACCAGATCTCATTTAAAATCATCCAATCAAAATATTTCAAAGTGCCAGTGTGGGACAACTCAGGTCACCACCTTCGTCCTTTCTGGTCTCTTCTCCAGTGAACCAGTCACCGGAGTTCCACAAATGGTAAACTCAGGTAATGAGACCTATGCCATTTTAACCGTCTCATTGAGGCGAACACAACTTCATCCTCCATTTTCATTTATTGAAAAGGAATGAGGAGAATTTTAAAGAAATGCAGAAATGAAAATGGGTGTTCAAACAAAAATTAAATGATGAACTCAAACAATCAACAGAAGATAAGTTAGGGGAAATGATCAGCAAGCCAAGAGCTACATTGTGGTAACTTGTTTGAAGTGGTTTGAAACTTGTAACTACCTTGTTGAGATGATGACCGAAGGTTGAAGAAGCTTGATCTGGTCAAAGAAATTCAGAAAGTCTGGGAGCTTGAGACTTGAACCAAAAGCTTCAGAGAATGTCGATGGAGGTATTAGAACAAAGAAATTGGGTTGAAACTCACTAGAATTCAAAACCCGATGATTGAAATTTCTGGAAACATTTGAAGTTCAAGCAGAGGTTCAATGGCTCTCAAAAGCTTAGAAATGAAGGAAGTGAGCTCCTTTATTTATAGCTGAAGGTGATGCAATTCTGAGAGAGGTGAATTGAGTGGAAATTGAGTGTAATTGTGTGCACCCTCATCATGCCAAAAGTGTGACTTGAATCCACTCAAAACTAGGCTAAAACTTGTGTTTCAAGGCTCAATTAAACTTTGAACACTTCACTAAACACGTATAAGTGGTTAACTCATGCGAAATTGACCTGTAATTTAAGATTAGATGAATCAAAATTCTGATAATGGAGATTTCTTCAGTTTCAAGTCACCATGTTCAACTCAATGGGGCATCCTACTCAAGAGGCTTTCTGATCCCATTCTTTTTGCAATGTGTAGTCTTCATGGCCTTGTTTACAATATGCCAAGAAAGTATTCATTTAGACATCTGAGGAGAAAGTTATTATGCATTGAAGTTGGCATGAAAAATTGGTCACCAAACTTAGAAAAAATATAAGTTTTTTAGGCAAAAGATGACCTATAATGCTCCAACATTTTCCAAGGCTTTCCAAGCATAATTTGATCTTGATCATTGAAGCAAACTTGTAGAGGGCATTGTAAATGATATTATACAAAAAGAATCAGCCTCAAAGGATAAAAATTTAATAATTTGTGATCCTTGAAAGTTGGGAAAAAGTCACTTGAAAATATGTCAAATTTCATTAAGTCCACAAATGACATATAATGTCTTCAAACTTTTGATGATCCTCCAAGCATAATTGGCTCTTGTCATGTAAATAGAAGTTGTAGAGGATATTTAGAAGAGTCATATGTAAAAATAAGCACTCAAAAATATGGAGAATTGAAGGAGTTGTAGTCTTTGGAACTTTGACTTGCAAATGTTGACTTTTTAGTCAAACCTTCTTGAATCAATTTGTGCACTTGGGATTTTCTTGAATTCCAAGGTACATGAATGATCATATGAACTCAAAATAAGATGTCCTTGAATGTCCTTTGATTATATTGCTCAAATTTTAAGTTGACTAGTTGATGAAGGCATGGAAATAAACGCATGAACCTTTGACTTTCTTTGGAAGCAAGCAACAAAACTTTGAAGTATCCTTGATCTAAATGATATTGAGATGTTTGATGACCATAAAATTTGAGATTAAAATCCATCTATTGAGAGGAAAACTCTTGAGAATCAATGAGTTTCCACACCGTGCCTTGAGAAGAACAATGCTCTAGCTAAGGAACCACACTTAAGGCCCTTGATGAGATGTTTTACCTTGCACAATAAACTTAAAGAAACAAGATATATATATAGTTTGATTAGTGGTTAGATAAACAATGAACGTATAAAAACACAAAAGGGTGCTTGGTGAACTCTTCCCAGGCAAAATCAAATAGTGAGAGGGGGAGAAAACCAAGCATGTGATCTTTTTTGTGTACTAAAATGCAAATGATATGTGGGATCTTAGGGCTAAAAACTAGGGTATGATAGTTAAGCATATCTGTTTTGAGGAAGTTGGAACTCAATTGAGCATACTGGTCTAGTTTTGGATCTATTTAATAAAGTGAAAAACGCAGAAAATTGCAGGTAGCCATAGAAGGGGGTTAATCGCCTTATTTCAAGCATAACTTGAGTTCCGTAAGTCGGTTTGAGATGTCGTCAGTTGTGTTGGAAACCTAACACACTAATATTCCATTTGAACTAGATAAATTGGGTTTACAGGTGCTATAAGAATCACAGTTTTCTGGTTTTTATACCCGAGGCATAGTCAATTGCAGTCTTGCATTGGTCATCATGTTTCACGCGTAACTTGAGTTTCGTATGTCCTTTTAGGATGTTATTAGTTGCATTACAAAGAGAGCTTAATGGTCTTTCAAAATTGGAAGTTTCATTACTTTATCATGAGTATATAATTTTTCGTGCTATTTTCTAAGTCAGGCATTTTGTTTTAGAGTTTATACTGGAATTGTTGCGATAAGGCTGAACTGAAATGAATAGAACTGGAGTTTCATAACTCCACTTAAGGTACGGATAAGTGCGTTTAAAAGAGATTTTAAATAATTTTAAAACAATAGAATTTCATAATTATATCATAAGTCTATAATATTTGGTGTTATTTTGAGGTGAAACAATTTTAGAGTTGGGTCCAGAGTTTTGAGCAATTTTGGGTGTGGTGACCTTGCGTTACCTTTTTTATTAGTTTAAGGATCCTATTTTATTTGGTTAGAGTTATTATAGAGTTGTCATAGTTGCTTTTGAGTTTGTTTAGAGTTGGAGATCGGACTATAGAATACACTTGAACTGAGATTGGAGCACTATTGACATTATAAGGTTACCTTTTGAGTAATTTTGAGGAAAATCGCCTGCTATGTCCTTAGTAGAGTTATCACTCGTGAATATTACCTTTAGAGTAATTGGGTACTTTAGATTTCCCTTGGGGTATTCGAATGTTATTTTGATCATTTCCTGGAGTTTTTGGAGTCCAGGAGCCCTTCAGTGATATTTTGGAGCATCTTGTGACCTTAGGGTCACTTTTGAGTAAATTAAGGAAATTGCTTGTCATTACCCTGTTGATGGTCTGACACTAATAATAATGAGTTTTTGAGAAAATTATGAGTCTTTGATACTTTTTTAGTATTTTGACCAGTGTGATGAGTTAAAGACAATTGGTAATAATATAACTTTACCTTTTGTGATAAATAATTAATTTATTTTTGAAAATACATTGAGTATAGTAATCCAGAGAGGGATTATAGTGATGACCTTGAATGAAAGTTTATGCATAGTAATCCAGAGAGAGATTACAGTGATGGGTGAGTATGGCGAATTATAGGTTCAAGAGTGGAACCTTTTGTGAATGATTGAGACTTGTGTGTTGTTATGATTTTGAAATGATGAATGTGTTGCATGTTGTGTTGTTGTGATCTTGTATTCACGTGTTTAAGAGAAAGGTAGGACTTCGGTCTAGTGATGGCCTGGTTCGGAGATGGACTATAGTTGTCTCACGTCCAGAGAGATACACGATTCAGAGAGGAACCGGAGACATGAGAATATTAGTAACATACCTCTGATCCTAGTTATTTTGGTACCATGCGCATTTGAGATGGAGATGGTGGCATTGCATTGCATTTGCATTATGATCTGTTTAATTATGTTTGAGTGTGAATCAATGCATTGTTTTACTCATTATTACTATCCTGTCTTGTTGAATTTCACTGTTAATATTTGTTAGATGTATTCTCACCCCTTATTTGTTGTTGTTAGGGGTGTACGCGGGTTGGGTTGGACCGGATTTGGCCTAACCCGTTACCCAACCCGTCTAAACTTTAATGGGTTGGGTTCTTCGTCAAACCCGCAATTTCATTGTCAAAACCGACCCGAACTGACCCGTTCATTTATGGGTTGGGTTCGCGGGTTGCGTTTCAAATAAAAGATATGTATTTTTCATGATTCTTTTTGTCGATTTTAAAAACGTGTAACACAATTCAATACAATCATACTCATCTATAATACTCAAATTCGATGAAACGCATCATATAATATCTTATAAAATTCATCAACATGACATAACATTGATATTAGTATAAAATTCAACAAGACACGTTACTTCCATAAAATAGGTAAGTTGGAAATGATACAAAAGAAAATAAGAAAGAACATTTAATATTAGATTACGTAAACTCATTCTTCTAGTAGTATTATTGGTGGAGAATAATTTTTTTTGAAAAAATTATGGTTATTAGTGAGATACTAGTATTATATTTTTATTTAATATTAAAATAAAAATAATAAAAGTTACTAAAGCCACATCAATGGGTTGGGTCGATGGGTCTGTGGGTTGCAAAACTCAAACCCGATACCCGGCCCAAAACTATACGAATTGTTATGGGTTGGGTTGGGTATACCCGTAAATGAATGGGTTCGGGTAATTTATGGGTTGGGTTGGTTTGGGTCAATGGGTTTGTGGGTCGACCCGCACCCATGAACACCCCTAGTTGTTGTGGTGTCTGTGCTTCTAGGGAGTACAGGAAATCAGGTACAGGAGTAGCTACTAAGTTTGGGGATGACTTCGATCCCTTTAGCTTTTATCATTGGGTCTTAGAGGAATCGCTGTGATATGTAGGACTAGGGTTAGGATGTCTTCAGTCATTTATGTTTTGTTTCATTTTGTTGGAGTTTGCTGTTGAGACTTTATCTCAGAATTTGTTTAATTTTTACTGCTTATTTTGCATGACTATTTGGTATTTGAAGTTTTTATGTTTGGTGACACTCTAATAGTTGATTTTTATTTGAATCGTTTTATTAAATGTCAAGTCGGAGATTAGGGTGTTACAAGGAGCTCCAAAGAAACCAGCGATTTGAGACATTTTAGTCGCTAACTACTGATAACTATGATTCGTATTCTGAATCAAAGGGTTAAACACGGTGCCTATTTGTCAGGTGAGCATGTTAACCATTTCATGGTTACTCTCGTCTATTTGTTGTCTCATAACCATCATAGAATTTGTGGTTACTGGTGGCATCACTAGAGGGAGGAATCCTGCCCCTAGTTGTGACTGCAGATTTCGACTGGGATTGCTTATAGCAGACCCTGAAGCCAAATGAGGATTAACTAGCAAAAACACAGTTTGGTTATCGGTAAAAGTTGATGTATTCGAGTGCAAACACGTCATCATCGTTATTGATATTGTAACCACTGGGGATATAGGGATACTCGACGTTATTGACGGGGGAATTATCACCTTATCTTGCGCAATTGAAGAAACAGCCATCGTACTTATTACAGAGGTGCTTGCTCTAAATGAAGATGCTCCGATTGTGCCTACGGTCGTAGAACCGGGTAGACATTTTTCATTAGTATTGGTATTTCTGAGATTTTTCATTCTAACATATCTTCTTCTAGTTGGAAAGGGAACTTCCTTATTGGTTATTTTACCACTTCTCAATCTCATACATACAAGGCATTGAAAAGTTTAACGAATGAAGAATTTTTTAAACAAAATTTCGCAAAAAAATATGTCTCACTTGGCGTGCCAATTTGTTTACCGTAAAATTTAGTAAACAAAGACAAGTTTGATTTTACTTAAGGGATTAAACTCAAAAATATACCAAGACAAATTTGTGGAAAAATTGTATGATTTGAAAGATTTGACAATGAGCGTCAAGAACATCAAATTAAACAGATAATGCAGTAAAGTAAATGAGTAAAAAGGAAAAGTTAAAGGAAAAATGAACTTTATAAATGGAACGCAAGTACATACATTGAAAACTCGTTTCTCACTTTTAGAGTTGGATGTTTTGAGTGTGTAATGTGTAAAGTTGCGGACCCCTAAAATTACAAACAATTGGTCCTAATATAACTGTCTACAACAGTCGACTTATCAAAACTTGACATGTCTTCGTCTTCATGCATCTTTCGTCTTTGACAGGTTTTCACGTGTTCTTGAATAAATGTATGATATTATCCATACTCTTCAATAAAAACACCATAGCCACGCCAACTAAAAACCCCAAATTTTACTAAGTTTTTTAACTCGACCAGGTCTTCCATGGACCTCTTGACCAACTTTCCAAACCTCCTTCGATAGGAAAATCTCGTCAAATAGTTACATGGTCTTCTGATCAAAAGTGACCCTTTCGACTATGGGTGAAACCTTAAATATTTGTCATAACCGTATTTGTTCCTGAATTCTCACGTTTATCACCGGTGTCAAAACTACGAGGTAATAAAGTGATAGTACATTGATCTCATAATCACGATCATTCGTAAGGTATCACCATAAGAGAAAGTTTGTAATTTTATTTTTCATATTTATTAGGGTTTCCTTCAATGCATTGCAATCAAAACAAATTAACAGGTTTCCTGTTTACTCAAGATGTCAATGATAGAACCAAGAGAGAATTACCATCTTAATAGAACCTTAAATGGACATGAGACTAGGTATATCCTCAACAAAAAAACCACGATTATCTCTATATAATGCATAGACTAAATTAGAGTGTTATATCTTGCCTAAAGAATTTGGTTTTATGTAAGATCGATATATTCAAATATCCACTCAATAGACTCATGCTACAAGGTTAACTAATGAAATAGATCATAAATTCAAAGTTTTTGTACTAAAGCATCGTGTATGCACAAATGTTACTAGTAATCTCTTTGTCTTATTAAAAATGTGATAATGTACTAAAACATTATAGTAATTGTTTTATAAGATGAGGGGTAGTATAATTGCTAGTAGGAGTAGTGATGCAGAAGGATGGAACTTTCCCATAAATCGAAGGTAGATCGAGTGTAGAGAGTGGTGGGTTAACTGACAAGAGTGGTAAGCATCACATAGGAAGAGTCAAGACTCTAAGCTTAAGATGAAAACTTTGAAGAACAAAGTGTCGAAGATTCTGAAGACCTGGTTCTGAGGAACAGTGTCAAGACTCTAGAGAATTTACCTCTGAAGACTTTCATCAGGACCTTAATTCTTTTAACCATGCTTTAACAAACTACATTCAAAAGCCTCTGATACTTAGAAGACGACAGAATAGACCGTTGGATGAGAGATAAATAGTACCTCGTACAAGATCAAAACATTTCTTCCACTACATGGATTTCATGGAGTAAGGACATGTATGTTGTACGATTTTGTCTCCCACAATTGAAGACGGTTATTCAAGGCGCCAACTCATATGTGAAGATTCCCATACTACCCTCCAACGGATCTTTCTTTGGCTATATAAGGAAGACTTGGAAGAAGGAATCAAGTTGCTACCTTTGAACATATTCATAAGTTATTCAAGTTTTCACGCTGCATTATTTTTTTCTAATACTTTTTTGAATATTGTATGAAAGCACCTTTGGTTTGACAGAATTTTGGTAAAATAATTCTAATGATAAAGATGAAGAAATCTGGCCTGAACAAAGATGTCAAAGAAGATGTCCTAACCTGAAGACAAGACATCCTGAAGTACTGCACTGATTTAGCAGGTTTTAAATCTGCAACAAATCTGCCAAGAGTTAATGCGCATGGATCAAGGACCAAATATTTGAAGCCCAAGGAAGCAGAAGACTCTATAAATAGAAGACTTAGACCTAGGTTTCGGTATGACTTTTGTAACCTAGTTCTCTTGCGTAAGAAACAAGGGTTTAGGGTTTTGAGAGTCGTTGGCTCTCTAGGTTGTAAGTTTCCCTTTGTATCAGTTGATGTATTGTGGCAGATATAGGTGTCACACAGATCCATAAGCCTTGAGGTATTGGAGTGTGTATTGTTCTTAGATGAAGCTTTTTAGCATATTCGAGTTAGCTTGTTTGTCAAGAAAGCTTGACAGATTTCTGTATTGACAGGGATGATGTAGAAATCACAGTTGGTGATTAAGGGAAGTGAGTGGGGTATCTCATATCAGAGTTGTAAACGATGGAGTTTAACTTTGGTAAAGATGTTCATTGGGTAGATGTTAGGTATAAAGTTGTAAACGGGGGAGTTTAGCTTTGTAACAATTCTACAGATAGTGAAGTCTTCTTCGTAGATTGGTATCCCCCAGGTGTAGGTGAGTTGCACCGAACTGGGTTTACAATTGTTGTGTTCTTTATCATTCTGCAGATTTACATTTTCTGTTAGGGTTCATGATAAACATGTTGGATCAAATGTCGTAACATCTATGATCCTGCAGTTCTGATATTCAAGGTATTAGTCTGCTGTTGCGCCTATGTGTTTAAATGATTATGTAGCATAATGTCTTGACATGTGTTAGGACATCTGATGTCTGCATATGCCAGAATTTCAATTGGTATCAGAGCAGGTATCCTATCTGGTTCTGGATGAGATCTTTGGGAGATACTTTCTGGCGTTTAAATAAGGAGGAGTTTTAAAGATTAGATCAATCAACTCAGACATACTCAAGGGTATTAATGGATGAGATGGATGTTTTGGATCGAAGGTAACAACCCGCTGGTTGTTCATGTTGCTGAGGAGGTTCTACAACAACTGTAGGAGAAATGGCTAGTTCTATTGTTGGGGTGTCTTATAAGATGTTCTGACATCTTGTTAGGGCAAGCAGGATCTATTCCTTGGTGGTTCCGCTGCATGTGTTTCTGATGGAAGAGCTCTAGAATTATGGGATTCTGGAGTTGTTACTGAAGACAGTTGGTGGAAGATTTCAATCGTCGGCCTCTATATATGAAGATATCTGCATTCTTTTATTCCAAAATCAGGAGCGATGGAATGAAGGGAGTTGTTGGTAGATATCTGGTATGGTGACTTGGTACTTGGAAGCTTGGTTTCTTGGTGCAGTTGAAGTCAGTTGAAGAGGAGAGGAGTTGAGTTTAGGTTTATCAAGTTCTTGCTCTGGGAGTTTGATAAATTATTGATTGGCTAGGTTGTCAAAGATACTTGAGAATTATCTCAAGTCCATTCATAAAGACGTCTCAGTCGTGCATCTAGAGTCTTCTAGTTATTCTTCTTACTAGAAGGTGTTTCTTTGAAACATAATCTGAAGAAAGTGGAGGTGGTTTATTTTCACCATCCAAAATAGCAAGGAAGGATTCATCTTTCTTAACCCTAAGGGTGGATCTAATCTGATTGGAGCATTCAGAATTGTTTGGGTAAATAAGGTTCGTTCAAAGAGAATCTTAGTTACTTGAGTCAAGGGTGGCAGCCTTGGTATCTCAACATTGTTTGTCAAAGAAGATACTTACAAAAGATTGAATACTTGATAAGTGTTCATGAAGTGATCTGGTGGAGCTTAGCTACAACAGTGAAGAAGGGTTATTGGACAAGGCTTTAAGATCAATTGCTATTTGTGGAGTTCACAAGTATTTAATTAATTATCCTTGAAAGTCAAGATTGTTGATGTTCAACAAGATGTTGGAACATCTCATCATCAGAGTTTGTGCAGAATCATGGGAGGGGTACTGCATACGCTTTAGCATCTGTTTTGATCTTAGGTGGTGACCTAAGAAGTTGCTTCAGTCGGGTGTGACAGAAGCATGTGTTCTCTGGAGAGTTTACTGGCAAGAAACTGGTCTGGACTTTGGTACTGTTGAATATGAAGATGAAGACATCATAATCTTGATGGTTACTTCTTGGATCAGTTTATTTCTGATCTAGGAGGAATGGAGTGCTGGTGATGGCACAGCTTGGATCAGTTTATTTCTGATCTAGGTACTAGGGAGCATGAGATCTTGCTCAGTTTGAAGGTCAAGGTTAAGTGGCAGTTATCTTTGACTTTCTACAGTCTGGTCTACTAAGGAAAGTGGCATTCTTTGGTATGGCTATGGTGTAGTCTAGGACAACTTTTTCATCTGAAGATTCAGACTTGGCAGGTGTGAAGTCTTTAGAGTTTCAAAGCAGGATGAAGGCTGTCTACACTAACTTGGTTGTTAAATCAAGTCTATGAGAGCATGGAACTCTTGTTCTGTAATAGGGAGGAGGTTCTTCTAAGTGGTAGAAGGAGGAGCTGAATTCAGCAGCTGGATGTCGTATCAAAATGTTTTGACATCTAGTTTAACATCAGAGTCTCAGCTGGTGATGTGGCACATCAACTTAAGATAAGGTGGTCTATAGGAGAATGGAAGTTATGGATGCTTCAAAAACGTCTATCTCATGCAGTTTGTGGGAGCTGTGGATGGGAAAATGTTACATGTCTAGAGGCTTGGTGGATCCAATATGTCTTGCTATGGTGCAAGTAGTTCATGTGACTTGAAGATCTGATTTCATTGGTGGATCAGTGTATCTTGTGGGAGTTCTGAAGAAGAGTGAGATCAATCAAAAGGTTGCATTTGGTTGGTTTCATAGTGTGCATTTAAGGAGGATGCTTGAAACTAATTGCTTTTGTGCATAAGGGTAGTCGGTTGAAAACGCAAGGAGGTTCTGGTTCTCTTGGAGCTTGTGGTAGAAGTTCTAGGTTGAGGATGGAGGTATACCTTCTTTTGGTGGATGAGAGTTTATTTCTCTATGGGTTTTTGAAGTTCTTTTTGTTCAAGTTGGTGGCGCAGTGTTGTGTAAAGATCTTCAGTTTGGATTACTATGCAGATAATAAGTCCAGTGGCGGAGCATATCAAGAACCATGGTGTGTGGTGTCTATGGTGTGTGAAGGATGTCCTAACTGATGTTAGAACATTTTTTGGTTTAGTTATCCTTGGAGGAGGATTTCAAGTTCTGTGAGGAACTGGTTACCTGCATCATGTCTAAGATGTATCTACCTTGTCATATGGGAGAATGATGAAGTAGGAGAACTGTCTTGGAAGTCTGATGTAAGGGTTTTTGTAAGACTGGAGTGGATCACGGGCTGATTCCAAGAAGGTCTGGATTCTGATGCGTTCAGAAGTGGATATTCACCAGGAAAATTAGAAGTATTCCAAGTTATCATACAGGAGAATGATGAAGGAATGACTGTCTTGGATTATGGGGTGTCTATCTCAGTTGCTGGCCTTGCTAAGGTTAGTGGAAAATCTTGTGAATGGGATACTGCCCCTTGCTGCAAGTCATGTTAGTAGTGGATCAGCTTGGCAAGCTGAGAAGTTCTGGAGCATGTATATGATATCTGACATCGTTGTAACAAACTAAGGGGCCCTGTGCGTCTCTTTGAGGAATGTGAAGCATTGTGATTCAATTGGGTTGTATCTCAGGGAACAAGGAGGTCTATACATGAGAATTCAGAAGGAATTTGTGTGGTGTATGGATAGTTTTTGGACGAGATGGATCAATGGAGCTTTGATCTCAATCCAAGAGTTTGTTATGTTAGGATGGTGATCCTGATATTTCCTCACGGGTAGCATGATGTTGTTCATGTGTGAGTGATTATTGGTTCTTGTCAGAAGACACAATAAGAGGGGTTGATGATTGTGTTCAGCAGGTAGGTTGGACTGAGGGTGACTCTTGAAGACATGAAGATGTGTCTTATGTTTTCCATTCATCAACTTAGTGTTCAATGGAGGAGCACTGGTTATCTTAGATAGGGGGTGATGCTCCTTGATCTAAGATATATTACTGCAGGGGTGCAGTTCAGGTTCCAGTTTGTGATGTGTGTCAAGAAAGTTGTGATTATGTGTCCATCCTGGGAGGATGAGATGTCAAGAAGGATGTCTTGACATTTGTATTGTTGCAATTTGGGGGAGACTTGGCAGTGCAAATAACATGGTTCTTAATGGATGCTTAAGGATCATTGGTTGAGTTTGAGAGAATTTATTTTTCTCTGCAGACTGTGATCATAATCATGTGAAGATGTCATCATCTTTTCAAATCAGAAGTAGAGCTTGGATAATGTCTGACATGATGTCAGGGCATGTGGTAAAAGTAACTGGTCTTGTGGTCGGTGGATAACATGCGCGTTTATTGTAACTTGTATTCCTTCTGGGCGGTTTTCTTCAAGGAAGAAACAGTCAAAGCACTGTTGGTCGGTGCGCATTGGTGAAGTTACAACCTTAGATTAATGACCTCATTGAATTGACCATTGTTATTTTCAATGGTTTGTTACATTCGAAGGAAAATTCTTGGGTATTTAAGTGAGTTCTTGGAGCAGTTTGTCTCAGACTGTGTTTTCTTTGTGGTGTGTTCGAAATGTCTTTTGTTCAAGTCTAGATTAGTATTGGTTGGGTATGGGAATGTCTTGGCTACCTTTGCCAATTTTTGGCTAAAAAGGGGGAGTGTGAGTCTCGGGTACAGGGGATGTGTGTGTTGTTCGTGCAGTTGCTTTGCAAGAACATTGAACAAGGTGTTGGCTTTATCATCTTGTCTTTGACTCTTGTGTCTTGTGACTTGAGTTAAAGATCAAGTTGTGTATTATGACCTGAGTTACATGCTTTATGTACTCAGATTTACGAAGTCTACAACTGATCTCTGGAGGGGAGTGTGTTTGAAAAGAGTGTCCAGGGTTCTGGTGTTTCAGACTTTCTTCCTGTCTCTTTAGGAGTCTCAACTCGTGGACCTTTCTCAACTTCACTCACCCTGGGAAGAGGAAGGTTGTGTTATCTTCCTCCTCATGTACACCAACATGAATCCAACATGCTCAGTATTTCATTCATAACCGCCATTCAAACTAAAAGGTGTTTTAGCCAAAATTTGTCAAAAGGGGGAGATTGAAAGCACCTTTGGTTTGACAGAATTTTGGTAAAACAATTCTAATGATAAAGATGAAGAAATTTGGCCTGAACAAAGATGTCGAAGAAGATGTCCTCACCTGAAGACAAGACATCCTGAAGTACTGCACTGATTTAGCAGGTTTTAAACCTGCAACAAATCTGCCAAGAGTTAATGCGCATGGATCAAGGACCAAAGATTTGAAGCCCAAGGAAGCAGAAGACTCTATAAATAGAAGACTTAGACCTAGGTTCCGGTATGCCTTTTGTAACCTAGTTCTCGTGCGTAAGAAACAAGGGTTTAGGGTTTTGAGGTTGTAAGTCTCCCTTTGTATCAGTTGATGCATTGTAGTAGATATAGGTGTCACACAGATCCATAAGCCTTGAGGTATTGAAGTGTGTATTGTTCTTGGATGAAGCTTTTAAGCAAATCCGAGTTAGCTTGTTTATCAAGAAAGCTTAACAGATTTCTATATTTACAGGGATGATGTAGAAATCACAATTGGTGATTAAGGGAAGTGAGTGGGGTATCTCATATCAGAGTTGTAAACGATGAAGTTTAACTTTGGTAAAGATGTTCATTGAGTTGATGTTAGGTATAAAGTTGTAAACGGGAGAGTTTAGCTTTGTAACAGTTCTACAGATAATGGAGTCTTCTTCTTGGATTGGTATCCCCCAGATGTAGGTGATTTGCACCGAACTGGGTTAACAATTGCTGTGTTCTTTATCATTCTGCAGATTTACATTTTCTGTTAGGGTTCATGATAAACATGTTGGATCAGATGTCGTAACATCTATGATCCTGCAGTTCTAATATTCAAGGTATCAGTCTGCTGTTGCGCCTCTGTGTTTAAATGATTATGTAGCACAATGTCTTGACATGTGTTAGGACATTTGTTGTCTACATATGCCAGAATTTCATTGTATAAACACACATAACTTTTGTTCATATTGTGTGATTGAGTCTTTGTGCTTAAACCTTTGTTTTAATCAGCTTACTAAAAGCAATCCTGTAAACATAGTTTGTAAATCTCAAATTTGTTTGAGTGATTACCTTGAGTGACTAGGGTTTTAGTTTGTATACTCGAGAAGACAAGGACGATTATCTTTGTGGTGTCTGTAATATGTTTGATTATAGTGGATTAAGTCCTTTTCAGAAGGCGAAATCACCTTGGCGGATGGACTAGAGGTATCTTAGTTAACAGCGAACCAGGATAAAACGAACTTGTTATTTTTATTATTCTTGTTCTTGTTAATTGAATTGGTTTTTAAAAGCTTTGATTTTTAGAACCCAATTCAAACCCCATTTTCTTGTGTTTCTCATAACCTTCATTTGGTACAACATGCATTTGGGATGGAGATGGTGGCATTACATTCCATTTGAATTATGATATTTTTTATTGTGATTGAGTACACTGTTATACTCGTTATTAATATCCTGTCTTGGTGAATTTCATCGTTAATATTTATTCTCACCCCTTGTTTGTTGTTGTGGCGTCTGTGCTTCTTGGGAGTAAAGGAAATCAGGTACAAAAGTAGCTGCTGAGTTAGGGGATGGCTTAGATCCATTTAGATTTTATCATTGGGTCTTAGAGGAGTCGCTCTGATATGTAGCATTGGGGTTGAGATGTCTTCAATCATTTAGGTTTTGTTTCGTTTTGTTGGAGTTGGTTGTTGAGACTTTATCTTAGACTTTGTTTAATTTTTGCTGCTTATTTTGCATGACTATTTGGTATTTGAAGTTTTTATGTTTAGTGACACTCTAATACTTGATTTTTTTTAATTATTTTATTAAATGTTAAGTCGGATATTAGATTGTTATAAGGAGCGCCAAAGAAATCAGCGATCTGAGACATTTGAGTCGCTAACTATTGATAACTATGATTTGTATTCTGAATCAAGAGGTTAAACACAGTGCCTATTTGTCGGGTGAGCATGTTAACCATTTCATGGCTACTCTAGTCCATCTGTTGTCTCATAACCATCATAGAATTTTGTGGTTACTGGTGGCATCACTAGAGGGACGAACACTGCCCCTAATTGTGACTGCAGATTTCGAATGGGATTGCTTATAGCAGACCCTAAAGCCAAATGAGGATTAAGTAGCAACAACATAATTACCTTATCGGTAAAAGTTGACTTATTCGAGTGCAAACACGCCATCATCGTTGTTGGCATATCATAAGGTTGCTCTCGATTAAACATAGACAATGTTAGACTTGGACCATAGGGTCTAAAGTTACTTGCCATAGATTTTGTAACCCCTGATAATATGGGGATACTTGACGTTATTGACGGGAGAATTATTACCCTATCTTGCGCAATCGAAAGCGCAACCGCCGCACTTGTTATGGAGGCGCTTGATCTAGTTGAAGATGTGGCGACCGTGCCTACGGTCCTAGAACCGTGTTGACGTTTTTCATTAGTATTGATATTTCCGGGATTTGTCAATCTAATGTATCTTCTTCTAGTTGAAAAGGGAACTTCCTTATTGGTTATTTTACCACTTCTCAATCTCATACATACAAGGCATAAAAAAGTTTAACGAATGAAAAAAAAAATTAAACAAAATGTTGCACAAAAGGGGGTCCCACTGGACGTGCCAATTTGTTTACCGTGGAATTTGGTAAACAAATACAAGTTTTATTTTATTTAAGGGATTAAACTCAAAAATATCCCAGGACAAATTTGTGCAAAAATTATATGTTTTGAAAGATATGACAATGAGCGTCAAGAACATCGAATAAAATAGATAACACAGTAAAGTAAATGAGTAAAAAGGAAAAGTTAAAGAAAAAGTGAACTTTATAAATGGAATGCAAGTACATACATTGAAAACTCGTATCTCACTCTCACATCTGGATACTTTGAATGTGTAATCTTCAAAGTTGTGCACCCCTAAAACTCTAAACAATCACTGCTTATATACTAGTCCTAATATAACCGTCTACAACGGTCGACTTAGCAAAACTTGACATGTCTTCGTCTTCATACATCTTTTGTCTTTGTCAGGTTTCCACATGTTCTTGAATAATTGTATGATCTTATCCTTTCTCTTCGATAAAAACACCATAGTCATGTCAACTAAAAACCTCAAATTTCACTAAGTTTTTTAACGTGATCAGGGTCTTCCATGGACCTCTCGACCAGCTTTCCAAACCTCCTTCGACAAGAAAATCCCGTCAAATAGTTATGTAGTCTTCTGATCGAAAGTGACCATTTCAACTATGGATGAAACCTTAAATATTTGTCATAGCCAGATTTGTTCCTGAATTCTCATGTTTATTACCAGTGTCAAAAATATAAGATAATAAAAGATAATCAATGACAATCAACATAAGAGAAATTTTGTAATTTTATCTGTCGTGTTTATTAGGGTTTCCTTACAATGACAAATCAACCGGCTTCCTGTTTACTCAAGATGTCAATGATAGAACTAAGAGAGAAATATTATCTTTGTCGAACCCTAAATGGACCTAAGACTAGGTATAGGACCCGTTTGTTTTGACTTTTTTTTTAAAATGATTTTTATAGTGTAACATAGTTTTGTAGAAAAAAAATTTACAAAAAAACTTTTCATAAAAACTTCAAATGAAAATTTAGTTTGAATAGTTATTCTTAAAATGTTATTTTAGATATATCAACATTTTATCAAAAAAAAATTTGGATATCAAAATTTCAAAAAATCACTTAATTTTGAAGCTATTTCAATTAGTTTTTCATAAAAATCATTTTTGAGATACAATTTTTTTCAAAAATTACGATTTCAACTATGTTTTGATCTTCAATAATATATGTTTATGTTGTATGATGTCAAAATTAATCTTGTAATTTAGAAAAAATAAATATAGAAAAACTTATAATATTTTAAAAAACAATTTTACAAAATCCGTTTTTAAAAATAAAAAAATATATATATATTTTTAAAGTTAAAACAAAGAGGCTCATATCCTCAAAATATAGAGTGTTATATATTGCCTAAAGAGATTTGGTTTTATGTTAAATCGACATATTCAAATATCCATCCAATAGACTCATGCTGCAAGATCAACTAATGAAATAGATCATAAATTCAAAGTTTTTGCACTAAAGCATCGCGTATGCACGAATGTTACTACTAGTAATCTCTTGGTCTTAATAAAAATGTGATAATGTAGTACTCCATTTTATAACTAAAACATTGTAGTAATTGTTTTATAAGATGAGGGGTAGTATAATTGTGAGTAGGAGTAGTGATGCACAAGGATGGAACTTTCCCAGAAATCGAAGGTAGATCGAGTTTAGAGAGTGGTGGGTCAACTGACAAGAGTGGTGACCATCACATGGGAAGAGTCAGATAAAGCAAGGAAAGGGAAACAGCCGGAAAAGAACGAAATAGTACTAGTAATGAAGGATTAAAAACAAAACACTTCACAGAACATTATGTGTTTGGTTTGGGTGGAGGGTACCTGCCACTGCAGAAAGACACAGGCACGCGTACAAATGCACTCTCCGGATAAGGTACTGTTGGCTTTCTTCCACTTGGATCTAGTACTATGTTTCTTTTTTAACTTAAATACTAGTGGTTTTAATTATTTTAAATAAACGTCATGTTCACTCTTTTAAATTGTTATTGTTGTTATTATTCGTATGAAGAAAATTAGAAACTCACATGAATAATATTGATGTGGTGGATGAAAGATGGATTTGTTTTTTATGTTTTGCAATTGGACAGAATTGATTAATTCAAATGGTTGAATCAAAATCAACCACTTCGACCTTATCTCTACTGTAATTTGAATGAACCATATTAAATTGAGATATAACCATATTAAATTGAGGGGTAATGCTAGATAAATATAGTAAAAAAACGAAAATTGTGTAATAAATTAAATACAAGTTTATAATTAATAATTTTATTTTTTTTAATAATAAATTTTCTATTTATGTGTTTTTTAAGGACACAAATTAGCATTACTCTAAATTAAAATAGAACTGAAATATTTATTTTTTATTTTTTAATTTCTTTTTTTTATCATCAAATTTATATTTGGTTCAACGGAATATATTATAATTTAAACATCTCACATATTGATTTTTGTTCCTTCTTATGATAAAGCTTATTTAAAAAAAAAATTGTGAAGTTCTAGTTGTTTTGGGTCTGAGAATCCTTCACGCTTTGGTTATTTAGTTGAATTGATGGAAGTGGAATCTGCAAATATTCCGACATTCAAGTTAATGATATTGATTTGACGTCTGTTAGGGGCATTGTTAAGATATCTAAAATCTATAACTCTAATTTTAGTCATATTTGTCTGAGCAGACATATGTCCACATATAACTTATTATGTGATCAGGCGGTCTTGTTGTAATTACATGAATAAAGTACTTTTTAGGAGAGGATCATGCATGCTCCACAAGTCATATAACCTTAAGCAGGTATACTGGTATCAAGACAAATATTTTTCTCCTGACATTATTAACCTGGCATCAGTCCATCATAAATATCTCCACTTTTTAGACTCATTAATTATGTTAGAGTCATTCTAAACAGGCCAAATTTAAGGTCGAGACAGGATATGATCAGTTTCTTTCAAGTCTAGCTCGGCGCAACCGAGTTGAGGCTTGTGATATCGTACCTTCCTTGCCTACCTTTTTTTTAGAGCTTGGAGTTTCCCAGTTTCTCCTGGTACATGGTCGCCCATTCTCCTCTTGTTCAAAGTGTGGTATGAAATAAACTTCTCTCTCCTACATTGCATTTTGACTTTGAATTTTTGTCCTTCTCTTTATGAAATAGTCTTTAGATTTCGACTGAGATTACTTTGGTCTGGGATGCTTGGCTCTTTTTGTCGTTTACTCTGTGTTCGCTGGTGAATTTGGCGAACAACCTCTGGTTTCCTAATTTATGAAAATTAGTTTACTAACAGGACCAACCACAGAAATCCTAGGACAAAGCGCTTTTGAAAATGTCTTTGATTTGAAAAGGAATGTATTCGTTTTGTGTTTTCTAAGGTTTCTTTTAATAGTTTTTTTGACTGATAGAACAAAGACACGATAATGGCGAAAAAGTAATTGAAGATAACTTTAAACGGGAAACAAAGTAAATTGCTGAAGTAAAGGAAATGACTTGAATGTAAAGAAAAGAAGAAAAGCTTGGAATTTTATTAAAGTGCATAAATGTAAACTGGTGTTTTCCATACATACATTTTCCAGAACATTCGTTTCTCTCACACGGTTACTTTGAGTATTTGCGATAATTTGTACAAAGTTTGGAACCCCCCAATCTAACACCAAGACCTCCTATTTATATACAAACGAAATAACTACCCATAACAGCTATTTCTCCTAATGGCGACAAATGGCATTCTGCATGCATTCGCCTCCTAGATGCGTTCCACGCGTCCAATTTCAAAAGTGAAACTCCCTCCTGAAATTTGAACTTCAAACACCTGTCGAATGAGCCTATTTCTCTTGTGTCGAAATTATCCTTCTTACTTAGAAAAAATCTGCCAATGTTTCCCCTAAGTATTATTTGCCTTCGACTTGCCTTTCATCAAAAAACCTTCTAATAAGGCAGACCTGTCGAATTGACCTGTCGAATTTTCCATTCTGCTTTTGAACAGTTTTTCTGGCGTCGAAATTAGCGACCTACAAATTGCCCCCCCCCCCCCAAAAAAAATGCATTTTCGACCGAGGGAGAAAAACATTTTTTTGCAAATGCAATTCGACGCCATGAATCATTCGACCAGTGACTGTTCATATGATTTAGACGTTAGAAATGTCAGAATCATCATTACGCTTTTCCCCAAACGTCTTTTCAGCCCACGTTTTGAGATCTTCATTATTCCTACTCTAACCCCTAGCACATCGTGGGTCAAAACCCTAACTGCCACCGTCTGAATCATCCGTTTCACACACTCCACGTGTCCCACAATCTTTCCATTATTTTTCCCATTAAAATTTCTGAATACCAACCGCTTCCATTCTTCCACTTATATATAAGTTAAAGACTCCATTTTTTCACCTTTTACGCTTCCCCTTTCCAAAACAAAACTCTCTTCAAACTTCATCTTCTCCATTTTTCTCTCTATTGCCTGGTAATCAACAATGGCATCTTCTACTACTCCAAAAATCACAGGTAAAGATTCCCGAAAATCCAGCAGCTTAGCACCAGTAGAAAGAATCTTTGGTCCCAAAGTGGTGGGAAATCAAGAATATGTTCCGGAACCTCCCAATGAAGAGGAGAAATGCTGCATCTACCAATCCCAGGTACTCATTCCTATCTTGATTTCTGGTAAATCCCATGCCATGCTAGAACCTTTGCCTGACTTAAAATTAGAACCAATTAAGGTACGAGAGTTTTTCCAACCTATCATCGTTACAAACCCATAGCAAACGGGGTTAGACCTAGAATGGATAAGGAAAAAATGATAGACGAAAAGTCCAAAGTAGATGGCCAAGGGACCCCTTCTGAAGAAGTCATAAACTTAGAGTATATGAATAATTTTAGAATTTTTAGATCCTGCCCTTTGTCGAAAGATCCCTCTGATTACCTAGCTTGGTTGGAAAAAATAGAGAAGGTTAAGAGCAATGATTGGAAAACTATGGGTATTTTCTATCTTATTCAACTGTCGAAAGTAGGGCCAGGATATTGTCCTTCCATGCTTCTAGCTTCCCTCTATTTCTGGGACAACACTTATAACAACTTCCACATTCCTTGTGGGATGATTACTCCCATCCTTTTCGACATAGCTGCCATTACTGGCTTAAGCCCCTTAGGAGTCGATTATGATCCAAACTTGCTAGCTGATGATTCAATAGGCTTCGACACTAACAAAACCACCTTTACAGCCTATATTGCCAACTATCATGATAAGGAAACCAACGAAGTATCTGATCAAGAGCATGTAGCCTTCCTGGCCCTTTGGCTGTCGAGATGCGTCTTTTGCTCCAGATCTCTCCAAGTGGCGAAGTGCTACATCACCATAGCAAATCAGCTTCACGCTGGACATCGGTTGTGTCTTAGCGAGATGATTTTGGCGAATCTCTACGAATCCCTCGGCGAAGGAGTTACCATCCTGAAGAATATTAAGGAGAAGAAAACTTTGTTGTTATCAGGACCCTTCTGGCTCTTACAATTGTGGCTCAATGCCACTTTCGAAGCCTCTCTTCCCAACAAGCCAACTCTGGACGCAGCTGCTCTAGGGGACAAAAGAGTCGAAGGTCTTCGTTTGGCGCAACTAACACCCCATGACGAAGGTCTGAGCCTCCAAAAAACCTTTACCAGCTACGTCATGATGTTTGCTAAACGTTACAATTTTACGCCCAGCATGGCTCCTTTTGTTGATAGGAAGGTTAGACCTGCATGGTTTACCAGAAAACTTCCCCTTGAGTCAAAATCTCTGGAAGACGAATTCCTCAATGTCTGGGAATCTTTTCTTACTCCTAGGCTTTTAGTTTCCAAACTTGGTCCTTCGAAACTAAAGGTTTCCCTTGTCAACTATCAGCCCAATCTGGTTTCTCGACAGTTTGGGTTGATACAAATAATACCAAAACCTCTCTTTTCCAGAAAAGGCTCTTTGATTCATTATAATATGACTCATGCTGAAGATGAATGCTCTGAGTTGTTGGTGAAGTATTCGAATCTGGTCGAAATCCAACCAGTGGTCTTTCGACCCAGCTTCTTTTGCACTCAAGAGTTTGACGAATGGTGGAGGGCCTATTATGACTCTCAAATTTTTAATGTGGATTCTTTCACCATTCAACTGACCAGAGCCTTTGCCCTTGTGCAGGACAAGACAAAGAAAGGTACTTCTCGACACGTCAAAGAAATCCAAGCTTTCCAGAAATACTTTGAAACTGCCTATAGGCCTAATGAACTTAGTCGAACCATAAGCGAAGCAGCAGTTACTTTGAAACAAAAATTTACAGAAAAACTTGATGAGTTAAAACTACCTTCGTATGTTCGACCAGAACAACGTTATGAGGTAGCTTTTAAACTTTATCGCCCAAAATTTCCCCCTCTACCATCTGCTGAATTTGGCGTGGCTCTTAGCCCTCCATTTCCAGATTGGTTCATTTGTGGGGATTCTCTAAAAATTCTTTGCCAAGAAAACCAGAAACGTGTCAAGCGAGTGGTTCCGACTAAGTACACCCTGGACAATTTCAAAGGCCACCTTCATATTGGAATAGAACACGTTCGCGTGGAAACTCCTATATATGAAGGTGTGAAACATGGGAAGAAGTTCAACCTCACTTTTCATTTACTCAAACATATATATGTTACTTTACGCTTGACTCTTTTCTTCTTTTCTTTTCTAGCTATCAAGATTTTGGCCAAAAAACCCGCCACAGGCGAAGCAACAACTGCTGGAGATGCAGAGCCCCAAAAAGACACTGCCAAGACACCTTTGGCGAAGGTATTACTTTACTTTTTTTTTAGGTCACCAAGTGTTTTATTTCCTGAAATACTAATAACATTTCTCTTGTTCCACAGGGCAGTCGAAGACCGCCATCGACGCCTAAGAAAAGAAAAGCGAAGGAACATGAAGTCAAAGCTGCCGACACTGATGATGGTGATGAGTCACCAGACCAAGTGAAGCCTACCAAGAAGAAAAAGAAAACAACCAAACCTCCACCACAGAAACCCCCTACTCCCAGAATTTTAGAAAAAACTCTACCCAAAAATCCAGACGAGGAAACTACCCCTGCCCCAGCAGAAAGCGAAAGCTCTAGCCTGAAGACTAACATTTCAAAGGTATGGTCTTTTTTTTCCTTTTTCGACGCTGAAAAGGCTATTTACTTGTGTTACCTTTCTTGATCTATTTATCTTTCAGGTACCTGTCGATACTCATGGGCATCCCATGGTCCAAGTTCTCCCAAAGACCATCAGTGATCCTACCTACAAACCAACCAACGCCTCCAAATCTTCTCCTAAGAATTCGGCAAAGGAATCAGCTACTGAAGTAAATCAACCCACTGCTATTTCTACACGAATTCCAGACGTAGTGGAAGAAGAAACTGGTCCTGAGACTGATGACTTAGTCGACACTAGTGTGGATACTGTGATGCCTACGGCAGTGGTTATCACAAGTAATGAACCTGAAGACCAATCTCCCCCCAACTCACCAGTTGCTGACGAAGAGAAGGATGAGGAGGTTGCAACTGATGGCGAAGAGGAGGAAGGAGAAGAAAACGAAAAGCCGCCAACTCCCACTGCTGCTACGGACGAAGAGAAAGAACGCAACAAAGAAGACCTTGGTAAAACGAATAAAACTGCTTCGACCGCGACAACTTCGACCCAACTTTCTCACGAGGAGCTTAAAAATCTGAAGGTGTAAAGACCTTTTGAGTACCTAAAGACCATGCTTAGTTCCCGCTACAATTTTGCTGATACTACCATTAGTAGTTCGACCACCTCAGGGACTACTTCTGATGCCAAATCAGTGGACGAATCGCTGGCAAATATTCGACAGAAAGTTCTCAACATTGACCTATTTCAACTTCTGGAGAATGATTCATCTGCTCAATTTGACCTAAAGAAAATCCTGAAGCAAATCAATGTCCTGGAGGCTCCCCCTGAAGTTACTGATGTGGTGTTGGACCTCACTACCCTGATAGATCTTGTGGTGACTGACTTTAATCGGCTTCGAGATTACTCCAAGAAGCTCGAAAATAAGACAGAAACCCAACTTGCTGAGTGGGATGCTGCTTCCAATTCTTCCAACAAAGTAACTGAACTAGAAAAAATGTCTGAACAAAATAAGAAAGAAGCAACTTTGTGTAGCGAGAACATCCTCAAGTGGAAGAAGCAAATTGCTGCTCTCCAAAGCAAAATTTCCCAGGCGGAAAAGCGTCAAGCAGAACTGCAACAGATCGACCAAGAGGAAATCCGTAAAGAACTTGAAGTTGGTGTGCATCATGTTGATAGGGCCCGAAAACTTGGTGAGGAAATTGAGGAGCTTTCGAAAGGCAAGGCACTTTGTGAGCGTCGTCTCCAAATTCAGAGGTCGAAATTTGAAAAGCTGAAAGAATCTTTCCTCGTTTGAATAATTGTAATATTTTTTGTTTGGCTTTTTAAGGCCTTTTTTGTAATGACATTGGATCTATATTATTTGGCAAAAAGATTTTTAATTCGCCATATTTTTTTTTCTCTGCATAATTATTCGACTGTTATTTTAACTTCTTGTAATGTGGGCCTGTATTTTTTCAAATACTTCCCATTTATTTTTAATATACGCTTATCTTTATCCACTTCTTCGACTTCATACGCGCCATTGGAAAATACTCGTATAATTTGAAAAGGTCCTTCCCACTTAGGGGACCATTTTCCCATAAGTCTATCTTTTCGATCCATGGGGAGAATTACTTTCCAAACTAACTCACCAATTAGGAAAGTCTTACATTTCACTTTCTTATTGTAAAACTTTTCGACTCTTTCTTTTTGTCTTTTCAATAAATCCAACGCATTTAATCTTTCTTCGTCCAAGTCAACTAACTCGTCCATCATCATACCCCAATATGTATCTGATGGAATTTCATGATGCCTCTGAATTCGAATCGACTGTAAATAAACCTCAACTGGTAAAACTGCATCATGTCCATATGTCAATCTAAATGGAGTAGTATTTGTTGCTTCTTTAGGGGACGTTCGACAAGCCCACAAGATTTGATCCAAAGTCTTATGCCAATTCTTAGGCTTTGTCCCCACGTGCTTTTTAATCAAACTTATCACAACCTTATTCGCTGCTTCGACTTGTCCATTTGCTTGAGCGTAATAAGGTGTCGAAGTGAGAAGCTTGAATCCTATCTCCTTTGGAAATGTTTGCATATTCTTCCCCGTAAACGCAGATCCTTGATCTGTCGTTATTGTCTCAGGTATCCCATATCTATAGATGATATGCTTTAGAATGAATTCTATGACTGCTTCTTGGTCAACATTTACCAAAGGTATGGCTTCTATCCATTTTGTGAAATAATCTATTCCAACCAAGATGTATCTTTGGCCTTTCGAAGATGCTGGTCGAATTTCTCCAATTAAATCTAAAGCCCAACCCCTAAATGGTCAAGGCTTCACAATAGAATGTAACTCACTTGCAGGAACGTGTGGTATTCCTGCATGTACTTGACATTCCTAGTAACCTTTTGCAAATTCGACACAGTCCTTCAACATCGTTGGCCAATACATTCCTTGTCGAAATAACAACCATTTCATTTTATGTCCTGCTTGATGCGCACCACATGCTCCACTGTGCACATTCGACAAAGCTATAAAAGCTTCATCTTCGCCCAAACATTTTAACAAAACTCCTTCTGAAGTCTTTTTAAACAGCTCATTCCCAAAAAGCACATAACTTAACGCTCTGTACTTAACTTTCCTTTCGACTTTCTGATTTGGGTCTTGTAAATAATCCTTAATGGGCTTTCTCCAATCTTCGACCCTTGAATCGTCTATATTAAATATCTCAAAACTCTCTTCGTCACCATACCCTAACTTCATTGTCTCCAAATCTGATGGGGACAACTTAGTTGACACAACTCTTCCTCTTACTTCAATGGCCTTTTCCAATTTTTCCTTCGACACTTTATAGCTAGATGCGAGTTGTGCCAAATCATTCGCCACTTGATTCTCCATTCGAGGAATATGTCTGATAGTTACATTGTCGAATTTCTTCAAGAGCCTGTTAGCTATTACGAAGTACATAATTAAATTTTCTTTAACACATTTGTACTCCTTGGTCACTTGCTTTATTACCAACTCAGAGTCTCCCATTATTTCGACTCTAGTTGCCCCCCAATTCCAATAAAATTTCAAGCCCAGTTATCAAAGCTTCATATTCTGCTTCATTGTTCGAACATAATCCTTTGACTTTGTACTTGAATTTTGTTGGAATTCTATTAGGAGAAATAATCAATATCCCAATACCAGTTCCATTCTTATGACTGGAACCGTCGAAGTATAGTTTCCATGGATCTATTTCGACATATTCAACATAATCTTCATTTATGGCGTGGTCAACTATAAAGTCAGCCACCACTTATCCCTTAACAGCCTTCAAAGGCAAATACATTAAGGAATATTCAGTCAATGCCAAAGCCCACTTCCCAATTCGACTGTGTAAAATTGATTTTGATAACATATGCTTTATTACGTCAAAATGAGAGGAAATATATACATCGACTGGCTTTATGTAGTGTTTTAACTTCATACACGAAAAGTAAACACACAGACATAGCTTTTCTATTACATTATACCTAGTTTCGGCATCATTTAAGACTCTACTGAGGTAGTAGATGGCTCTTTCGACGCCATTCTCATCCTCTTGACATAACATGCTTCCTAATGTCCTATCTAATGCCGCTATATACAACCTCATACTTTTACTTCTACAAGGAGACATCAAGATTGGGGGATGGGTCAAATACTCCTTAATTTTGTCGAACGCAACTTGTTGATCCTGCCCCCATACAAAATCTTCCTTCTTCAGTCAAAGTAGAGGAGAGAAGGCTTGCGTTTTTCCACTAAGGTTGGAGATGAACCTTCTGAGAAAGTTGATCTTCCCAAGCAGAGACTGCAACTTCTTCTTTGTCGATGGTGTTTTCGCCTCCATTATTGCTTTGGCTTTGTTTTCATTGATTTCGATCCCCTTCTTGTGGACCACAAAGCCAAGGAAATCTCCCGCCTGCACACCGAAAGCACATTTGAGAGGGTTCATTTTTAAACCAAACTTCCTCATCCTTTCAAAGGACTGTCGAAGATGGTCAACATGATTTTCGCCTGAAATAGACTTAATTACAATGTCATCTATATATATTTGCATGAACATTTCAATAAAATCATGAAAAATTGAATTCATGGATCGCTGATAAGTTGCCCCAGCATTTTTTAAACCAAAAGGCATTACCACCCATTCGTAGGTGCCTATGGCTCCGGGACAACGAAATTCCGTCTTAGGGACATCTTCTTCGGCAATAAAAATTTGATTATAGCCAGAGTATCCATCTAACATACTCAGATACTCATGGCCTGCAGCAGAATCTATAAGCATTTCTGCTACTGGCATAGGATATTCGTCCTTAGGGGTAGCTGAATTCAAATCTCGAAAGTCAATGCATACCCTTAATTTGCCATTTTTCTTTATTACAGGTACAATATTTGCAATCCATTCGACATACCTCGTTGTGCGGATGAACTTACATTTCAGAAGTCTCTCGACCTCTTCTTTAATCTTCGACAAAATCTTTGGTGCGAAGCGTCTGGGAGTTTGCTTTACAGGCTTCTTTCCAGCTATTGTAGGCAACTTCAATTCGACCAAACCCCTGTCGAGCCCAGGCATTTCGTCGTAGTCCCACGCGAAACAGTCTTTAAATTCTTTCAGCAGTTGGACTATTTCGACTTTTAACTGAGGGTCCAACTTGGCACTTATGTAGGTTGGCCTTTTTTCTGCCCCCAGTCCTAAATTGACTTTTTCCAATGGATCCTGCGCCACCATCTTCATATATGTCGAAGCTGGATCCTTTTCGAACCCCAAGGGTTCGTCGTCATAAATGGCGTCCAACTTTTGATGTTGCCATTCGCCAACTTCTGCGTTGAACAGATTATCTTCAACGTCCCTTTGAGGACATTGTTTGTTGAAATCATCTACATTGGCTTTGGCAGCCATGTATTTTACTTCGGCTTCAAGAGCCGCCTTGAGTATATTTTTGGCTACATAAGCCGTAATCCTTTCGAGCGCTGATGACTCACTCATCGTCACCAAACTCACTTCCCCAGCCCGTTGGCTCTATATGTGCAGTCCCAAAGACATAGTTTGCCTCATCGACCACTTCCATATCCCACTGGAAACCATATGTGGGGTAGAGATACAGCGAACAGAAAGCATTATCAGTTGCCTTCAGGTCGAAAGTTGCTAGACTGCATGGAGCTATATGGGCCAAGTGTTTGTCGAAGCTGCATCGATCCACATGGTTCACCTCAGCCATGAAATAGCTTTGATCCGCCTCTATGTTTTCAACAATTCCATCAGATCGCCAAATAGCTATACGCTGATGCATCGACGAAGGCACAACACCCACGCCATGGATCCATTCTCTACCCAAAAGTAAGTTATAATTAGCCTTTGAGGCTATGACCATGAACATCGTTGGTCTAGTTATAGTCCCAACAGTTAAATCTACTTGGATAACACCCAAAGTGGTTCCCACTTTGACTTCATAGTTTGATAGTACCATGTTGTGGGGTTTTGCGTCAGATTCATCTTTCCCAATTCTTTTCAACATATAATGGGGCATTAAGTTAACTGCAGCCCTTCCATCGACCATGATTTTGTTCACTCCCACGTTCTCCACCTTCCCCTTTATGAATAGAGGCTTGAGGTGGCCACGCATGGAGTCATCTGGCCTTTTGAAAATGGCATTTTGTTCCTCGACACAGCCGTTGTTCATGATATAGTAACATACTGGCCTGTGCCCTATAACTTCACTCTCCATAACATCTTCCTCTTCTTCGACCTCCATGATTTGGTCGTATTCTTTTGGAAGGACAGAGACCACGTTGCATACAATGTCGAGAGACGCGTCTGACTCAGACCTGAAGTCGTCAGTTATTTTGTCATCCTCTCCCACTTTTTCTTTAGATGGTACTGGTTCAATTGCATTACAGGAATTGTTGTTGTAAGATGCCTCTTTTCGATTCACTACTTCGGCATTGCTACTTGACTCTGGTTCGCTTCTTTCGACAGAGACTTCTTCAGCAACCCCTTTCTCAGCAGCTTCCTTTTCCGCCCTTTTTTGTCTTTGGAATTGCCTCCATTGGGACCTCGACATGGGATTCTTGCCTTTATAATTCTCTGAGGGATAAGGCCTTGGTTTTGGCCTTTCGCCTTCCTTGTTGCCAGCCATAGAAGAACCCCTCTGAACTTCAAAATTTTTCCACTTTCTCTGTCCCTGGGCCTCCCTGATTGGTTGAACCCATTTGTCACTAGGAGCTTTGTTGGTGGGTTTGAAGGTATTTGGATACCTTCCTCCAAACCTTTGCTGGTTTTGATCATTTCGCCTTGGGTCGAACCTCTCCGTTCTCGCAGGTGGAACTGCCCCCCATTTTCCTTTCCTTTTTGCTTTTTCCATTCCCTCCAGGTTGTCTGCTGCCTTCTTGTCGAACACAGCGCTACAGCGGGGGCACATCATAACCTCAGATTTTTTCTTCTGACACCTTTGAAGAAACTCAATCAGATTCTCTTCCTCTTTAGGATACGCCACTTTTTGATATTCCTCCCTTCGGCGCTCTTCGTCAGTCTGCATAGGAGCTTTCTGGGATACCTCCACCATATTAACATTGGTTGTTTGCCCATCTCCAATGCTTAACTTGTTCATCTTCAGAGTGAGTCCCTCCTCAATCTCATGCTTCTTCTTTGCCAGGTCGAAATCCCCTTCTGGCGATGGCTTCTTAATGTCATGTTGGCAACAAAAACCAACATATTTCTCTCTGGGATCCTCTGTTGTTCTTCGTAGAATCCCATAAAAAGTTGGCTTCTCCGGACCATCAGTAGTCTTTGCATTTATCTTAGAGATACCTTCGCCAATCTCAGTATTGGCTTGGTTGGCTAGGTCGACAGTAACACCAGACTCCATGTTGTCTCCATTAAGGCCCTCAGTAGCCTTATTCTTGTCTTCGACAAAGCCTTCAGTAGCTTCGTCATTCTTCATAAAGTTGAGACCCTCAGTGACCTCTTTCTCTTTCTCGACGGAACTTTCAGTAGTTTCGTAATTCTTTGCATTGTTGGAACCCTCAGTGGTTTCATCCTTGTTTACATTGTTGAGGCCTTCAGTGGCCTCCTTGTTGATGCAATTCTTCAAGCTTCCTTCGCCAAGGTATTCAGTAACCTTGATCATCACTGGTTTATTGACGAAATCTTCTGATATTTCCTCCACATCACTTTCGTCCGTAGGGATCTCAGCGATCTCTACCATGTTCACATTTGTGTCAAAACCGTCAGTGGCTTCTATCATCTCAAAGCTGCAGTCAAAAACCTCTTCGACCTCCACCATGTTCACTGTGGACGGTTCAGCATAGTGGGCTTCAACCATCTGCATTGGATTTGAGTCAACCTTCATTGGTGGCTTTAACTTGTCGCCAAACTTCAATCTTCCATCACGAATGACATTTTACACCAGATCCCTGAAAAAGGAAACATTGAGATGTTTTATGACCTAAAAAATTATGGTACTTACAAAAACCTCTCTTTTTCTGTTGTTCTATAGGAGGCACTTTAGTGCCAGGTGGCACTATCATTTGGCCATCTTTAACCAACAAGTCAAATATTTCGTCACACTTAGTGACGTCGAATGTATAAGTCCTTTTGGGAAACTTATCACTCTTCTCAGGTTAGACTGGGTTTTTTCCATTCGACGGAGCCAATACTTTACAGGAGTATGGCGGACCCTGTTTCAATTCTGCTAAGTCAACTTCTTGTTCGTCGAAACTAAATGATTCGCTCTCGTCATCATCATCTTCATGACATACCCCCACATAAGCCACTCTTTCTTTCTTATTTTTAGTTACTCTAGCTTTTTAGGCTTTTAAACGTTTGACCAGTCTCACCCTATCCGCCAATTGTGCCATATCCCTCAGATATTGAGTGTCTAATTTCTTTCTAATTGAATAGTCAAGACCACCTGCTGCCATTTCGACTAATTCGTGCTCAGGCACTTGCGTGAAACATCTCGCCTTAAGTAATCTAAACCTATTTAAATAATCATCAATTGGCTCAGAGAATTTTCTCTTAACACTAGCCAACTCCTTCAAACTTATTTTTGTTTGTCCCATGTAAAATTGTTCATGGAATAGCCTTTCTAACTGGACGCAAGTATGGATCGAATTTGCAGGCAAAGACGTGAACCAAGTAAAAGCATTTTTCGTTAAAGAACTTGGAAAATATTTCCTTTTTAAATTTTCATTGCGGGCAATTTCTCCTGCTTCGATCAAGTAACGGGCCACATGTTCGACTGTGGATTCGCTAGTGTCCCCTGAGAATTTGGTAAACTTGGGGACTTTCCATCTTGGGGGTAATTCTTGTTGCAAAATATACTCAGATAATGGGGATGTATAACTGGGCCTTTGCAGCCCCACATTCACACCATTTCTGGCAATAATCCTTTCGACCATGGCTGCTAAATTGTTTTCTGCCGGCATGTTGTTATGACGTAATTGTTGCACAACATCATCAGCATCTTGGTCTCTATGGACTAACACCCTTCTAGGCTCTTGTTGGACAAGAATTTCGACAGGAGGCTGTTCGACCACTACCTCTTGGTTTCTAGGGTTTACTTGAGGAACATTCGCTGGCCCCTGGTTTATTGTGGTTTCCTCTTCGACAACTACTCTGGGATTCTGAATTATTTGTTCCCTTGGTTGAGTTTGAGGAACACCAAAGAAGTCAGCAATACGCGTCATTTGCGCTGCTAATAACTGGTTCGTTTGGGTGGTGTTTTGGATTAAACGATTAAACACAGCCCCTATTTGTTGCGTTAGCATCTGCACCATATCATGGTTGCTTTCGTCCATTTGTTGCCTAATTACTTGTGCAGAATTGTTAGTGATTGCAGGCATATAAGTTTGGTATCCCGCTGGCACAGGCTGGCCCATTCTGCCTATGTGGTTCGCACCAGACCCTGATCCTTGTAGGGGCGAAGTAACATTAACCAAAGGATCAGAATATAACGACGACGCATTGTGCAAACTTGCCATCACCGTTGTTGGCATTCCATAAGGTTGTTCTCTATTATGTGGAGGCATTGAAAAATTCGTCACAAATGGCCTATGAACACCCCCTAAAGGAGGAGGGGTCATCTGAGGCATTTGGGGTCCCACTGTAAAGACACTGGGCGCGTTTTGGGATGCTGAAAACGCTGGGATTGACCCCGTTGATGATGGTATCGCCTATGATACAGAAACTGACGTCGTATTGTCTCCTGTCGAAGGAATAGGCGTTGGGTTGTTAACATTTTGATTATTAGGCACGCTTTGATTCGCCATTCTTCTTGTTCTTGTTCTTTTTGGTCTTTCTTCGTTGTTCACGGCTAACTTACCACTCCTTAGAATCATACAACGAAATGAAAACTTTTTCTTCTAAGAATTTTCTATAAGAACAAAAGGACAAACTAAACAAATGCACTAGGTCCCACTGGGCGTGCCAATTTGTTCGCTGGTGAATTTGGCGAACAACCTCTGGTTTCCTAATTTATGAAAATTAGTTTACTAACAGGACCAACCACACAAATCCTAGGACAAAGTGCTTTTGAAAATGTCTTTGATTTGAAAAGGAATGTATTCGTTTTGTGTTTTCTAAGGTTTCTTTTAATAGTTTTTTCGACTGATAGAACAAAGACACGATAATGGCGAAAAAGTAATTGAAGATAACTTTAAACGGGAAACAAAGTAAATTACTGAAGTAAAGGAAATGACTTGAATGTAAAGAAAAGAAGAAAAGCTTAGAATTTTATTAAAGTGCATAAATGTAAACTGGTGTTTTCCATACATACATTTTCCAGAACACTCGTTTCTCTCACACGGTTACTTTGAGTATTTGCGGTAATTTGTACAAAGTTTGGAACACCCCCCAATCTAACACCAAGACCTCCTATTTATATACAAACGAAATAACTACCCATAACAGCTATTTCTCCTAATGGCGACAAATGGCATTCTGCATGCATTCGCCTCCTAGACGCGTTCCACGCGTCCAATTTCAAAAGTGAAACTCCCTCCTGAAATTTGAACTTCAAACACCTGTCGAATGAGCCTATTTCTCTTGTGTCGAAATTATCCTTCTTACTTAGAAAAAATCTGCCAATGCTTCCCCTAAGTACTATTTGCCTTCGACTTGCCTTTCATCAAAAAACCTTCTAATAAGGCTGACCTGTCGAATTGACCTGTCGAATTTTCCATTCTGCTTTTGAACAGTTTTCCTGGCGTCGAAATTAGCGACCTACACTCTGACATTCCAATCATTTTCTGATGGTCTAAAGACTTTATGTGCCATCTTTCCTAGATATTTGACTTAATTATTTCGTCATATGAAAATGTGGTTACTCGTCTTTTTCTTTGGCCAAATATCAATTGGTAGTTATCCATTGGTTTCTGACCAAAACCTTTCGAATATTGAAGTTTTCCATAATGTCTTTTATCAATAATGGGACTTTGAAACTCTGTTGACTAGATCTTTCTCGTAGAAGGAGATAGGTGGCCTTCGTATTACAAATAGTTCTTTTGGTGATTTTTTATCTTGAAGCATCGTCTCCCTTAGTTTCTTCTTTATAAATTTTAGGAGGATCCCTAAAAAATGGAACTCACCTGAAACTACCCTAGTTGTAATGAGTGTGCCTTGGTCCGGGCAGAGTTGACTTACTCGGTCGACCACATCTTCTATTTTTGTTCCTTCTTATGATACCTTGATGGTGGCGCTCCTTTATCTTATCGGTTAGTCCCAGTTTCTTTATCTTCGCCTTTTTACTCGGCCTCATGCCTTGTCTCATGGTTTGCCAATTTCTGCTTTCTAGAACCCTCCTCTGTAGATTATCTTGTCAGCTACTAACTTTTTCTCATATTGTATATGTTGATATATATATATATATATATATAGGAAGAGAATATTCCCTAGTATATTCTAGAAAAGAGTAGGATATCTATGTAATTAATACCACGGTCTGTATTTTTTCCTATATAAATCATCTTTCGTTCTGCTATTCAACACACAGTTTAATCTAAATGTCTCTTAGTCTCGCTTATTTCAACATGGTATCAAAGCTTGCTAAGTGACAATTCTTTCTTCGATGTGTCTTACCTGGTTGATCCACTGATATATATATATATATATATATATATATATATATATATATAGAGAGAGAGAGAGAGAGAGGAAGAGAATATTCCCTAGTATATTCTAGAATAGAGTAGGATATCTATGTAATTAATACCAGGGTCTGTATTTTTTCCTATATAAATCATCTTCCGTTCTGCTATTCAACACACTGTTTAATCTAAATGTCTCTTAGTCTCGCTTATTTCAACATGGTATCAAAGCTTGCTAAGTGACAATTCTTTCTTCGATGTGCCTTACTTGGTTGACCCACTGTCTTCCGATGAGAATTTTTTTTGCAAATCGTGTTATCACTCCGGTTTGTCTTTCACTTTTCACAATTCTTTGGTAACCACGTTGCCGCCCTCAGATACACTCGTCGCCTTTTTCCCGCCGTCAACCACCCGCGCATGCGCCCTTGCGCGCTGCTCGTGGGCCTCACACGGCGCCGCTGCCACGCGCGTGCCAGTTTGTTCTGCAGCCGGTTCCAAGCATTTTTCCGCCAGCCTAATCCCCTCCCCTCCCCCCCCCCCCCCCTGACATTATCTAGATCCGGCCTCCGTTTTACATTTTGACTCACGAAAAACGGTGCTCTAGTGCAAACAACACTGATTCTACTCCATTTGTTGTTGTCCAAGCAATGGAAACCATTGATTCTGGTTTCAGTTATTCGTTTATCAAAGTTCTGCTTATCCCATGTGAAAAGCTAACTGGATCATCCAACTACAACATATGGAGTGGTGCTGTCAAGATGTGGTTTCACGGTCAGGGATATGAAGATCATTTAACCAAAAAAGTGGATATTGTCCCCGCCGCCAAACTTGATAAATGGAAGATAATTGATGCATCGTTGTGCACTGTGATATGGTTTTCCATAGCACCTAATCTCCAAGCACAGTACCAAGCCTTCTCCGTTTGCTATAAGGTTTAGGAAAAGGCCAAGAAAGCCTTCTCCAACGATGTTCATTGTCTATATAGTGTCATCTGTAAAATCAACACTATAAAGGTGGAGAATATGGATATGCAAGACTAAAGGTTTATCTACCCTCATACAAATATACCTGCCAAAACATGCAACAATCGCAATCCATAACTACAACACGCATAATCACACACATATACACAACATCATATAATTCTAATTACGAAAAATAATAAATTAAATCGGGGTGTTACAACTCTCCCCCATTTAGAATATTTTCGTCCTCGAAAATTTACCTCATACGAATAACTCCGGATACGATTCTCGCATCCTGCTCTCTAACTCCCAAGTCATATTTCCACCGGCAGCGCCTCCCCACACTACCTTTACAAGGGTGATTTCTTTACCCTTCAATTTCTTTACCTCGCGGTCTTCAATCCGTATTGGTAAGGCCTTAACCGTAAGGTTAACCCTTACTTCCACATTATCCATCGGGATCACATGTGATGGACCCGGAACATACTTCCGAAGCTGTGACACATGGAACACATCATGCAAATTCAACAAATTGGGTGGCAACGCCACTCTGTAGGCAACAGGTCCAACCCTTGTAGAAATCTGATATGGACCAATAAACCGAGGAGTAAGCTTCCTCGACTTCAACGCACGTCCCACACTGGTCACCGGAGTGACTCTAAAAAACACATGGTCCCCTTCTTGAAACTCAAGATCTTTCCTCCTCTTATTGTGGTAGCTCTTCTGGCTACTCTGCGAAGCTTTCATATTTTCCCGAATCAGCTTCACCTTTTCAGTAGTCTGCTGAACAATCTCAGGTCTAAGTACTGCGGTCTCTCCAGATTCATGCCAACACAAAGGCGTCTGACACCTCTGACCATACAAAACTTCAAAAGGCGCCATCCAAATACTGGAATGATAACCGTTATTATAAGTAAACTCAATCAACAGTAGATGGCTATCCCAAGCACCTCCCTACTCAAGTACACAAGCCCTCAACAAATCCTCCAAAGATTGTATAGTTCTCTTCGTCTGTCCATCCGTCTGCAGGTGATAAGTTGAGCTCAATCTCAGTTTTGATCCTAAGGCTTCCTGCAAACTCTCCCAAAATCTGGAAGTGAACCTTGGATCTCTGTCCGACACAATACTCAATGGAACTCCATGTAACTTCACAATCACCCGAATATAAATCTCTGACAGCTTCTGCAGAGGAAAACTGATATTAATCAGAATGAAATGTGCTGATTTCGTCAGTCTATCCACTACTACCCAAATGGAATCATGTCCTCTTAAAGTATTAGGCAACCTGGTCACAAAATCCATAGAAATGTTGTCCCACTTCCACTCTAGAATATCTAACGGTTGCATCAAACCAGCAGGTTTCTGATGTTCCACCTTCGACTTCTGACAAGTCAAACAAGCATACACAAACTTAGCCACGTCACATTTCAATCCAGGCCACCAAAATATCTTCTTCAAGTCTTGATACATATTCGTAGCTCCTGGATGGATACTCAAACTACTCCTATGACTTTCTTCTAGTATCATTCTTTTCAACTCAGAATCATCAAGAATACAAATCCTATCACGGAACCTCAACACACCTTGTTCATCCACCAGTTTCACACCCAACTTCTGACCTTCTCTGATACTATTAAGAAATTCATTATTGATCTTCAGCATACCCAGCATCACACTATGCGGTGTCTGTTCACAAACCAAACTCATGTCTCTGAACTGTTCAATTAATTCCAACTCTTTAACCATCATAGCTGACATATGCAAAGACTTTCGACTCAGAGCATCAGCCACAACATTAGCTTTATTGGGGTGGTAGTTTAGGCCGAAATCATAATCCTTTAAGAATTCTAGCCACCTTCTTTGTCTCATATTCAACTCCTTCTGATCAAACAGATACCTCAAGCTCTTATGATCACTATACACTTCAAATCTGGAACCATAAAGATAGTGCCTCCAAATTTTCAATGTGAATACTACCGTAGCTAATTCCAAATCATGAGTTGGATAATTCCTCTCATGGATCCTTAACTGTCGTGAAGCATAAGCTACAACCTTACCATCATGCATTAACACACCTCCTAAACCCATCAACGAAGCGTCACAATACACCACAAACGGTTCATCTGGTTCGGGTAGAATTAAAACTGGAGTTATAGTCAATCTCTTCTTCAGCTCAACGAAACTTTTCTCACAGTGAACATCCCACACAAACGCCTTACCCTTGGAAGTCAACTGAGTCAACGAAAGTGCCAACTTCGAAAAGCCTTCAATAAACCTACGGTAATAACCAGCCAAGCCCAAAAAGCTTCTAATCTCAGTTACCGACTTCGGAGACTCCCACTGTAGAACTGCATCCACCTTGGATGGATCCACAACAATACCATCACTTGAAATAACATGACCAAGAAAACTTACCTCCCTCAACCAGAATTCGCACTTAGAAAACTTAGCATATAGCTTCTTTTCTTTTAACACTTATAGCACGATCCGCAAATGCTCAGCATGTTCCTCTTCTGACTTAGAATAGATTAGAATGTCGACAATAAAGACAACCACAAATTGATCCAAGTAAGCATGAAAAATTCGATTCATATATTCCATGAATACACCAGGTGCATTAGTAACTCTGAATGGCATCACCACATACTCATAATGTCCATATCAGGTTCTGAAGGCCGTCTTCTGAATGTCTTCATCCTTTACCCGTATCTGATGGTAACCTGACCTCAAGTCAATCTTGCTAAACACACAGGCACCGACTAACTGATCCATCAAGTCATCTATTCTTGGAAGCGGATACTTGTTCTTAATCGTTACTTTATTCAGCTGTCTGTAGTCGATACATAACCTCATACTGCCATCCTTTTTCTTCACCAACAACACTGGAGCTCCCCAAGGCGATACACTTGGTCTCACAAATTTCTTTTCTGATAACTCTTCCAGTTGCTTCTTCAGCTTTGTTAATTCTGATGCTGATATCTTGTATGGTGCCATAGAAATAGGTCTGGTACCAGGGACAAAATCGATAGCAAACTCCACTTCTCTCTCTGGCGGTACATCAGCAATATCATCCAGAAACACTTCTGAAAATTCAAGCACTACTTGCAATTCATTAATCACTGACTCGCTCTCCACCGACAAGGATGAAAACAACGCAAGCACTTGAGCTTCTTCCTCTAAGAGCTCTCTCAACTCTCTAGCAGATAGAAAACCATCTTCTTCCTCTTCCTCAGGAGCAAGAAATTGCACCGACTTGTTAAAAAAGTTAATATGAACATGATTGAACTCCAACCAGTTCATACCTAATATAACATCAAGATTTCCCAACGGTAAGCAAATAAGATCCACGCCAAAGTCCTTATTAAAGATTGATAGTGGACAATTCAAACAAACTATGGAAGTGGTCACCGATCCCTTTGCAGGAGTTTCGACAACCATCTATCCCTTCATAGGAGAAACAACAAGGCCTAGCCTTCTCACACAATCAGCAGCAATAAAAGAATGAGTAGCATCAGTATCAATAATAGCAATCAAAGGCGTATTATTAATATAGCATGTACCTCTGATCATTTTGTCATCACTGGAAGTATAAGTCCCTGTCAATGCAAACATGTTTCCTCTAATTGAAGCTTGCTTTAGCTTCTGGCAATGAGTACTAATATGGCCCTGTTCTCCACAGTTATAACAAGTCACCACCTTAACCTTGCAGTCAGCAATCAAATGTTCTGCCTGCCCGCACTTGAAGCATTTCTTCACATCACTCGTGCACTCACTGACACGATGACCAAGCTCACCACACCTATAACACTTAAGAGGAGCAGGGGCACCTCCCCCACTCGGCTTCTTGCCATCAGCGTATTTCTATTTATCTTTCTCAGCTGGAGCTGCATAAGGTTTCCCACAGTTCATTGGTTATTTTCCCCTCCTCTCGGCTAGCTCTTTATAGTGAGTCGATCGAGCCTTGCTATCTTCCTCAAAGATCCTACAACAATCCACTAAATCTAGAAACCTTATAATCCTCTGATAACCAATCGCCTATTTGATCTCAGACCTCAATCCATTCTTAAACTTGACACACTTTGAGAACTCAGGAGTTGTCGCACTGTAGTGAGGGTAAAACTTAGCCAGATCTGAGAATTTGGCAGCATACTCCGTAACCGTCATGTTACCCTGCTTCAGTTAAAGGAACTCGAACTCTTTCTTTCCCCAGACATCTTTAGGAAAATATTTCCTCAAGAACTCCCTACTGAACACAGCCCAAGTGATTACTTCTCCTGTTGCTCCCAACAGTTGACGGGTGCTAACCCACCAATCATCAGCCTTCTCAGCCGGCATGTGAGTACCTAACCGTACCTTCTGTGCTTCAGAACATTCCATAACTTGGAAGATTCTCTCGATCTCCTTGAGCCAAGCCTGCGCTCTATCCGGATCATATCTTCCCTTGAAGGTAGACGGCCTATTCTTCCGAAACTTGTCATTTTCACCAGCATGAGGCGGGTTCTATACCGCTTGAGCAACAGCCTGCAAAGTAGCAGCAATAGCAGCATCATTCCTTCCAGCCATTCTAAATCTGTTACACACCAATAACAGAACACAATGGTTAAGGAAACGACATCGACAGTAATTAACTGTCACACGAGAATGACTCGACAACTTGGTCGGACAGGCCGACCTGCTCTGATACCACTATGTAACACCCTAAACCCCCACGACAATTAATAATAAAATATCAGAGTAAAATAAAACATACAACGTTTAGGATGCTTCTTTCAACATACACTTGCTCATACAAACGACATGTAACACATAAATATCATCAATAAAACCATACTTAATTGATCTTCTCGTATAGCAGCGGAAATTCAACTAAAACATAACATGTTTAATGCCATCATCAATTAAATAAAATCCACAACGAACAATAAACAAAGTACCAGTAAGCGTTCCAAATCCCCAGTGTTACACATCAGAGCAGACGCCGACTCAACGAAATAAAATAGAAGAATTCATCTTCACTAACTTCAACTCTGCACTAATCTTGATTATCTGCACGTTACTCACGTAGAGATAACATTCAAACAGAAGGGGTGAGATTCTCAAATCAACAAAAGAAATGCATAAGATAAGTATAAAAGCACATAACCCATATACAGCTCACCCTATCCTCACAACATCACGAAATTTCAATTCCCACACTCAACAGATAATCACATGATTCGCAAATACAACACAACATAATACAATTCAATGATACCCACAACTCGACTCAATGCATGTGGTACCAATTCGATCCCTTTTTCATGATCATAATTCCCGTCAAAATTTCCATATAAGTCGCTCACACCCCACATGGGCACACGACATTCATGATCACTAACACCCCCACATGGTCACACGATCACCTCAACAATAACAACAACAACAACACGATTCTATTTCAAAGAATCTGGATAAGACGCTCACACCCCACATGGGCATACGACTTATCACACAACTTATTCAACATGGCATGCATACAACGACAACTAAATGCATATGACTAAAAATAAGCCAATACATCACACCACAACTATCCAACATGCAGCATATACCTGCCAAAACATGTAACAATCGCAATCCACAGCTACAACACGCATTTACACAGCCGAATTCACCATTTCAACGCGCAACACATAACAACATACACGAAAACCTAATTAATGTATCAAATGGTTGGAATTCTAGAATTGAAATTAATTTTAACAAGAAGTATATGAAACCAGCTTTCCAACGATTCGAACGGCGACTAAAACGAACATACGGATTAAAAGTTATGAATTTTTAAAGTTTAAGAAAATTATGTATGTACAGCAGCAAAACAACATTGTCATGCTCGCTGCGAGTTCTCCCAGCGAACTATCATTCGCTAGGAGTTCGCCAATCAAAGTCTCCAGCGAACAACCCCTCCCATACAAAAACCCAAGACTCACTTTTTCTCTTCTCCATTCGCTCTTCATTCGCCCTTCATTCGCCCAGCGAACTTGTGTTTGCCAAGAGTTCGCTTAGCGAACCTAGGGCGAACTTCCCCGCCACTTATTCCAGAATTTCTCTTCTTTCCCTTCGCTCGCTGCCTCATTCGCCTAGCGAATTTGGAGCAAACATTCGCCCAGCGAACTTTCATTCGCACAGCGAATTGCGCGATTATGCAATTCTGCAGTTGCGATTTAAGCACAGCCATCCCCAACCTTTCTCCGATTCTACACCCAAACAGCCCCGAAAATACACATACAATCACAGGTTATCATATAAACAAATAGGAGTACATAAACCACAATTCAACCGGTCAATTTATGCATTTTTCCTCTTATCAAAACCTTTGACATGCAAAACCCCAATCCCCAAATCAACGCAAACAACACATAGGGATGATCCTAAAGGTTTATCTACCCTCATACAAATATTATGCAACCCTTAGAGATTAGAGAACCCCGCCCTTACCTTAGAGTTCTTGATAAAAACCTCGGCCTCAACAATGGCTTTTCTCTTCCCTTTTGCCCTAGCTCTCCTCTTTCTCTTTTCCTCCAAAAACACATACTGAATGATTTTCTCCTCTAATCCCATTTTCTATTTTCTACTATTCTTTTTAATTTCATAATATTATTATTATTATTATCTCAATATTATTATTATTATTATTATTATTATTATTATTTTACTAATTAAATAATAATAACAATATTTCTTAATAATTCACGTTAATAATATTAATCAAATATTCCTAATATTAATTAATTAGTTACTAACCACACCACTCCTCTCTACACAATTGGTCACACACCCCCAATACCTTAATCTCTACAATTTTAAGGTCACTACCCCATACTAAGGGCAACCCAAACACGACCAAAACACGCATAATCACACACATATACACAACATCATATAATTTAATTACGAAAAATAATAAAATAAATCGGGGTGTTACAAGCTTGATGCCTTGAAAGCAATTTACACCACCCTCATGCCTTACGCAAAAGATGTAACAACTCATGTTAAACAATAGAGTAAGTTTTTCATGATCATGGTACTTATTAGACTACCATCAAAGCTTGAGTTAGATTGTAACAAGATTTTATTCAGTACTATTGTTCCTAACTATGATACAATTAGTGAACAACTGTTACGCTTGGCTACACCACATGCTTTTGGCCCGGTTTTCCCTCCATCTATTGTTGCTCCAACACCAGTGACATTGTTGCCCTTATATCTCTTGGCAACAATCATAATCGCTTTCGAGGAGGGTCATCCAACTCCAAACCTCGTCCCAAGTGTGACCATTGTAACCGGCTTTGGCATACTATTGACCGTTGTTGGAAGTTGCATGGCAGACCTCCACGCCAAGTAAATTCAACTCAAATCAATCACCCAGAGACTTTGCAGACTTCACCTTCTCTTCAGAACTATACGCCAAGTTACGAGGATTTTCTCAGGTGGTGTCATACTAATCAGAACTCTGGTTCCACGACTTTGGTTGCACACACGCTAGTAATTCATTTGTTTGCTTCTATCAATCATCCTCATCAATTCTGGTGCGTTTGATCATGTTACTGGTAATAAAAGTCTTTTCTCTTCCCTCTCTACCTCTGGTTTGTTACCTAGTATAATTACCGCAAATGATTCTCAAACCCGATCTCAAGGAATTGACAATGTTCCAATTCTACCATGTCTCTTTGTTACTTATGTCCTATACGTACCTAATTTATCATTTAATTTACTGTCAGACATTTGTTTAACTCGCCCCCTTAATTGTTCTATCACATTTACTAACAATAATGTTATCTTGCAGGATCGGACTTCGGGACAAAAAGTTGGCTTCAGATGTGAGTCTCAAGGCCTCTACTACTTGTCTACGTCATCTACCACATGCTCCACCACAATTTCTCCATTCACTATACATGCGCAGTTAGGTCATTCAGGTCTTCCCAAGCCACAAAAGTTGGTGCCCAGTTTATCTAAATTATCCACTTTACATTGTGAGTCTTGTTAGTTAGCGAAACATACTCATACTCACTTTTCCGATCAAGTCAATAAACGGGATGTGCCCCCTTTGCTTTTGTTCACTCTGATGTTTAGGGTCCCTCACGTACTGAGTCTAATTTTTAGTCTAGGTATTTTATAACCTTTATTGATGATTTTTCACGTTGCACGTGGCTATTTTTAATGAAGAACAAATCTGAATTTTTTCTATTTTTGAACTATTTTATCGGGAAATAAGAACCCAATTTGATTTGTCTATTCGTACCCTAAGAAGTGACAATTCACGTGAATATTTATCCCAAGATTTTCAAACTTTTATGTCATCTAATGGTATTCTCCACCAAACATCTTGCCCTCATACACCTCAATAAAATAGGGTAGTCAAACGCAAAAATTTCCATCTCGTAGAAACCACTCAGGCCCTACTGCTCCATGGTAACGTTCCTCTCCAATTTTGGGGAGATGTTGTGCTCACGACATGTTACCTTATAAATCGAATACATTCATCTCTCCTTAAAAATGAAATACCTCGTTCAATCCTGTTTCCACACTCTCCCCTTCACCCAATTCCTCCTTGAGTCTTCGAGCCAACATGTTTTATACACAATCTCTCCCCTGGAGTTGATAAACTATCAGCTCGTTCACTCAAGCGTATCTTTCTTGGTTATCACCGATCCCAAAAGGGTTATCGTTGCTATTCACATACTTTACAACGATACCCCGTATCAGCCGATGTTACCTTCTTTGCGTTTGTTCCATATTTCGAGTCCAGCCAAGTAACTCTGGAACCCCTTCAGAAAAGCACTCCCACACATCTTCTGGAAGTTCTATCTTTCAGTATTCCCAATTATTCCAGAGAACCTAGCACACTAAATACCCATACAGTCGCCCCCCCCCCCCCCCCCCACACACACACACATCTCATCCACTTCAAACATATCAGCGTCGCCAACCAACATTTGTCGTACTTATCCCTGGGATCATACCTGCCCCTGAGGCCATTGCAGACTCTCATACGACGCCTTCGCCATCATCAGATCTGATCCTGTAACCTGAGTCTGGTCTTTCGATTGCCCTTCAAAAAGGTATACGTCAAACACGAAATCCATCTCCACATTATATTGATTTATATTATCATCATCTTTCCCCTTTGCAATATACTTGTTTGTCTTCTTTGTCTTAATCCTGTAACCTGAGTCTGGTCTTTCGATTGCCCTACAAAAAGGTATACGTCAAACACGAAACCCTTCTCCACATTATATTGATTTATGTTATCATCATCTTTCCCCTTTGCAATATACTTGTTTGTCTTCTTTGTCTTATGTTTCCATTCCTAAAACTCCAAGTGAAGCATTATTTCACCCTGAGTGAAGGCAAGCAATTATTGATGGAATGTGTGCTCTTCAAAGTAGTGGTACTTGGGAACTGGTTCCTCTACCCCCTGGGAAATATTTAGTAGGTTGTCGTTGAATTTATATAGTGAAGGTTGGACCAGATGGTAAGATCGATCGGTTTAAAGCTCGTTTGGTAGCCAAAGGATACACTCAGATTTTTTGGTTGGATTATAGTGATACATTCTCGCCTGTAGCCAAGATGGCCTGTCAGACTTCTTCTAGCCATTGCAATCATTTGGCATTGGCCTTTTCATCAACTTGACATCAAAAATGCTTTTTTACATGATAATCTTGAAGAGGAAGTATATATGGAGTAACCACCTCGGTTTTTTGCTCAGGGGAGTCATCGAATATAGTTTGTAGGCTACATAGGTCTCTTTATAGTCTTAAGCAATCTTCGAGAGCTTGGTTTGGCAGATTCAGCGCTGTAGTACAACAGTTTGGTATGGTCCGTAGTGATGCTGACCATTCTATTTTTTATCGTCACTCATTCCAAGGGTGCATTATCTTATTGTGTGTGTAGATGATATCGTCATAACTGGTAGTGATGAGCAGGGAATATTCTAGGTTAAATAACGTATCTCGAATCAATTTCAGAAAAAAGATATTGGCAAACTCCGCTACTTCTTGGGAATTGAGGTGTCCCAATCTAAAGATGGGTTGGTGATTTCCCAGCGGAAATATGCTATGGATATTTTGGAAGAAACATGGTTGTTGAATGCTAAACTAGAAGATACTCCTATAGATCCAAGTGTCGAATTTCTACCCAATCAGGGGGAGCCTCTATCCGACCTAAGAAGATATAGGAGATTAGTTGGAAAGTTGAATTATCTCACAGTCACTCGTCCGGACATTTCTTTTGCAGTTAGTGTGGTAAGCCAGTTCTTAAATTCCCCTTGTCAAGAACACATGGAAGCTGTTATCCGGATTCTGAGATACATCAAATGTGCTCCAGGAAAAGGTCTCGTGTATGAAGATAAAGGACATACTCAAATAGTTGGATACTCCGATGCTGATTAGGTAGGATCACCCATTGATAGACGATCCACCTTTGGGCATTGTGTACTTGTTGGAGGAAACCTTATATCCTGGAAAAATAAGAAACAAAATGTAGTTGCAAGATCAAGCGCTGAGGCAGAGTACATGTCCATGGCAATGGCAACATGTAAATTTATTTGGTTAAAACAGTTGCTCAAGGAACTTCAAATTGAAGAAGTAAGACCAATGACACTTATTTGTGATAATCAAGTTGCATTGCACATTGCTTCAAATCCAGTCTTCCATGAGATGACCAAACATATTGAGATAGATTGTCACTTTGTCAGAGAGATAATCGAGTCAGACGACATCGTCACAAGCTTTGTCAACTATAATGATCAATTGGCAGATGTTTTACAAAATCCATGTGAAGTCCCAGAACCAACTATATATGTAACAAACTTGGTGCATTTGACTTATATGTTCAAGTTTGAAGGAGAGTGTTGATATGTGTGTGAGTGTATATATATATATATACATATATGAAGAAAATATTCTCTAATATATTATAAAATAGAGTATAATATATATGTAACTAATACCACGATCTGTATTTTTTCCTATATAAATCATCTTCCACTGTGCAATTCAACACACGGTTTAATATAAAAATCTCGACCCTGGATAACAAACATATGGGGGGTTTTAATGTCGATGCTCTTGACAAATTTAGAACCAGGTTGGAGTCTGAGACTAAGTAGGTATTTCTTCATTTGACCATTTGCGCTTTTTACCTGTATTGCTTCTTTGTTGAATATTTCAATATAAAATCGCATTATCTCATCCTTCTCTTACCTAATTGATCTCAAACTTTCTACCAACTTGGGTTGCTTCGGGACGTTGTAAAATACGTAGAGAAGCGTTTGTGGAGCTTGCCCCACGAATTAATAGACTTGTTTCTTTGCCCTTTAAAAGAGGTCATGGCTCTTACCTTCAGGATGAGGACATGCAATTTGCATTTTATTTTACCTCTTTCCCCACAAAAATTTAGAAGAACGTCAACCAATTTCACATGTTCGTTAGAATTAGTAATTGCGTCGTACGTTCTCATCCCCAACTATTTTTGGAGTTCCCATCAGATGGGATACTCGTTAATCCTTCAGCTGAAGGTATTTTGAAAACTAATTTCTTCCTCTTCTTTGGAATTGTCAAAGGACGCGTAATGGACATGTTTTTGGCAACTGTACCCTTGAGCCCTCTATCTCAGTCATTCTACTCGAAACACGCTAAGGAATGTCTCATGGACAAAGGCCTTTGACTTCAATGACCTCTCGCCCTCTGTTATCAAGGCGAGTCGTCTTTGTGTTTGGTGACTACATTATCCTAGAATCTTGGGAGTTGGAAACGTTGGTGGTTTAGGACTTCAACTTCTCAAAGTTGTTCGTTCTAAATTTTTAGTGTCACATAATGCTTGTTTATTACCATCAAAAAAATGTTTTTTCATCGTTTGCTACTCGATCTTCCGAAGGGAGGTTGCGAGGTGATATGCTGTCCCCTTCTTGGGACACATTCACATTAGAGACCGTTGACGTCTAAAGTCCATCGTCCAAAAGAAGGGTTGTTAGTGCTTCAACTGTCTGAGGGAGATGGATCTCATAATTTAGGTTAGATGAGGTGGTCGTGAGCCTTGCCTTCTGACGTGGGCTCATCCTTACAATTGTACTAGCTACAGATCAAGGCCAGTTGAAGTTGCATGTTGCTTTTTTTCCCCGGTTGACCATTTCCCTACATCTGATCAAAATTCATCTCTTTTATCTACAATTTTATCCTCACTTGCAGCTATATCCTCACTTTACACTAGCTATATCCTCACCAGCATTCATTTCTACTCTTAATCTAATGAATTCACTCTTCAACTATTTCCACGTGTTTTCATAACTCCACGTACACCTCCTTCCTCACCTCCTGGTTTTATGCATTCTGACAAACAACTTATATACAAGCTAAATAAACCAATTTATGGACTTAAACAAACTCCATACGAATGGTTTGAGACTCAACATAGCCATGTGCTATTTTGGCTGTGTCTCTAATAGGTGTGATTGTTCCTTGTTTATTCTAGCCACTCTTACCTACTGCATTGTTATGCTAGTATAGTAGTATACGATGATGATGATATCATAGTTACGATTCCACCATAACTACTTCCAGTTAAACTCAGTTACAATATTGGGCAAGCACAGAATAAAATACTGCATACAGTTTACAAGCATCACTGTTGATTTATAACCAAGCCCTAATTTCCGTACCCCTTGTGATAGACGAGACTACATTAATATATTTTGCCTTTTCATAACAAAAAATATCACCAAACCCTATACTAGATGCCCCGTCCAAAAAACTAATAAAAAAAATACAAGTAAAAGACTATCTAACTGAGAAACAGTGATAAGAAGAGGGTTTCATCCATCAATTAAATTAAACTAACTACAAACAATCAGCAAAGAACAAACTCATAACGCCTATAGATTGATTGATACGGTTTTGCAGGAAACTGTTTGTAAGAATTTTCATTCCCTGCCACTGCAACACAAAAGGAAAATAAAGTTCAATTGTACACATAAAGTCCCCACCCAACAAGGGGAAAAGTAAAGACATAACCAAGTCTTCCAATTCAGTAAAAAGGAAAATTATTGCGTTCCAGGTTGTAAAGAAAACAAATCTTCCTAACTTCTACTGTTAACTATAGCAGGAAAAATCAAGATGAATAAGGAAATTAGAATTAATATTATTGGCAACGTTGCCTCCTAGTGTACATTATTTTTTTGAACAAGCCTCCTATCATACATTGAAACGGTTGGTACAACATAATAAAAAAGCTTCATCACCTTCAGAAATTGAGGATATTAATGCAACAGGAAAAGACTTCATCTCAGAACAATCCATAAATTATTCCATGAATGTATAGTCCAGAAACTACATGGAGGGTTTGTATTCTCTCCGGCTCTTTATAACTACCTTCTTCCTTGTATCAAAATCAAGTTTGTCAATATCAAAAGCGGTTCCTAGATAGCCATACAAGACCTTCCTTTTCTCTCCTTTTTTCTCATCAACCTGCACAAGGTTTGGATTGTTTTCATCATCCTTTCCTAACGATTGGGCGTGCACACGAGTCCAATCCTTGCGTCCATGATTTTCCTTCTTAAAGTGTTCAGCAAGCCGCATGGCCTGCTCCAAGCCTGATTTGTCATCGGCAAATTTAACCACTGTTATGCCCAAATGACCTTCTTTTCCATATAATGCCTTTGATTTGCCACCCACAAATCCAAGCTCTGGAAAATGTATGAAAATCAGATCGAAAAATTACTTCGTCAAAAGTTTATTATTATTAGACATTTGAGTGCAAAATTCAAAAGACCCAAGATTTTGTTAAGTGCTTGCAGAATATATTTGAGATGGAGAATGATGGAGAATAATATGAAACACAAATAAATGAAGACATAAGAACTAGAGCAACCTTAATACCAAAGCAACTTAATATCTCTAGATTTTTCTAGCTATATGAACTAGAGTAACCTTAATACGTCAAACTTATCTTGTAATCAGTTACTTGCTTTAAATGGCTCTATACTTTTCTGTTTTGTAAAGCCCTATGAGTAATAAATAGGGTTCATCAGAAAGTGAATTGCCGCCAAGCAATAACAAGTTTCCTTGAGCAATCAGAGTTCTCTCTTTATCTACTTTTTCTTCTATATCCCTAAGCCAATATGATTAATTTTGTAATGACATTATAGTTCAAAATTGTGCAGCATTGGCCTTAAATGCTTCCATTCAAGACACACACAATGCTATGTTTGTCAAGGAAAATCATAAGAGCAAAACTGCTGGAAGTAAAAAGGAGAGAAGGTGCTTAAGACAAACCATCATGAGAATATAAGATGCTTAAATAAAACAGATTTTAAGTTATCTAAATCTCCATCCCACCAGTATATATACAATTTATCCCTTTGGGACAAAATAGATCAATGTCTTACCTAATATTACTAAACCCAAATGTAGATTTAAATAAAATTGGCTTACAGTATTTGTAATCAAATTAAATAATCAGCTAAGCACTTGCAGTAAAATTATAGCCACAATAATAAGCTGAACTACCAAGCTACTATAAGTAATAAATAAGAGGACTGAGAGGATGCAATAATATGGGAAGATATATAGATAGATAGATAGATATATACACCAGTCATTAAAAAAGGTAGAGAAACATCTAATACGGCCAGTAAAAAGCTTAATCCAAATATGAGTACAAAGATAATCACTCCATTTGCATGACATCGGGTAACAAAACACACCAAACTCAACATAATTCATATGAACCAAAACAGAAACTGGGCCAGAAAGCACATAGAACAAACCAACCCCTTTTCCCTGTTGAAGGGCGATGCAATGGTAGTATATCATCTAGATAAAAAATGCAAACAAACTCCAAGTCTAGTTGACCTAAATATCATCGTTAATGCTACATGCAAATAAGAACATGGTTAAGCATCAACCAGGTTTATGTACAGATTTGATCTACACTAAATGAAGAACTAACCCACAATAATACACACCTACTCTCTTGATTGTAACATCAGATGTCAATAAAGAACAGATGCATGTGCATAAAGGTACTAACACATCTCCATGCATAAATGAATAGATAATAACAAGTGTGCACATGCAATTCAACTTTTTAATCTCAATGAATAAATGAGTGCCCGATGCAAAATAATGCACACCTACTCTCTTGGTTGTATTGTAACATTAGATGCCAATAAAAGAACAACAGACTCAAGTGCATAAAGTTACAACTACATCTTCCATGCATAAATGAATAGGCAATAACAAATGTGCACATGCACAATTAAACATTTTCAATCTCAATGAATAACCGAGTATCCGATGCAAAATAGCTTTGCATCGACTAAAATGATTTCATAAACAATATAAATATATTGATGAAGTGTCTCATAATATTAGGCAGTTCAGGCCGTCCAATCTATTGTCATTAAAATATCAACATAGGCATGTGTATAAATGCACAACTACAAGTGTTTGTAGTTCTGTATCTAAATGAACAAGTGTGTTTGTTCACATTTCACACTCAATTCATAGGACATAGTTAAGAAACAGCTAGAACAACATCATGAAATGATGTTAAGAGATGCTAGAGTATACTATAAGTATAATGAACTACACTTAGTAACCTAACCCTATATACCTGACTGACCAGGTAAGTTACAGTACAACCATACTTATTGTTGATCACACAAGGCATAGCACAACTGTGTAACTAATTTGGTGTAGTTAGTTACAGGTAGTTAGAGCTAGTGTGTAGGATCATCTAAATGGATGGTATATAAATGGAGCAAAGCCAAACTCCACTGAAATGAGAGGTAGCAACTAGCAAGTGAAAGTAGAAGTGAGACAAGAAGAGACTGAGATGAGAGAGAAGAGGGATGGATTTGAAATAAAATGAAGATATTAAGTCTTGAGTTCGAGATGAGAGAGAAGATGGGAAGGATTTGAAACAAAATAAAGATATGGATTTGAAATAAAATGAAGATATTAAGTCTTGAGTCCGAGATGAGAGAGAAGATGGGAAGGATTTGAAACAAAATAAAGATATTAAAGTCGTCCTTGAGTCTATAGGAGATAGAGAAGTAGCACGAGAGTTCTCAAAGGACAGATAACAGAAAGCACGATCAAATTCAAGACAACAAAAAACAGAAGCAAAAAAATCTGGAAGTAGGAAGACACAAGTCTGTGGGTCACAAAGCAAGGTTCATTGTAAAATATGCAATGCCACAACTTCCTGATGGTGTTCTGTTAGATTTCTATCATGTCACTGTGTCATTAACACTTCTTAACAATACTGACATCAGTGAACATGTACAAACGCAGAGGAGCATATAAGTATCAGCACCCTCCAGAAATTATGCAGATTGAGTGGAAAGATCTATGCAAAACATCTCTCTGTAGACCAAGCAAACAACATTGAAGCACGTCAAGGGAAATTAAAAATAATATAAAAAGAATTCAGTTTGTTAAATTACAAAGATAAAAATTGTAACACATGATTCAACTCAATCACAAATATGGTCTAAATCATATTCAACACAATGGACATGTTTAGGGAAAGTCAACAAGCCTGGCTCATATAAAAATCTTATCCAACTCAATCCTAGATTAACAAACCTACAATAGAAGGAAAAAGTTCAAAGAAATTCCTTAAACCCAAAGATAGGCCAAAGAGTTGGAGCTAGCAGCTGAATCCTGCACAAATCGTGATGCAATACGATGGATACGCGAATACATGAAGTTTTTGAAATTCAGAATAAGTTAAAGCCTAAAAATGTGAACACAAATTTTATATGGAAGGTACTTGTAAAGAAGATTCATTGATCATTCTTCATTAATATATATAATCACAACGATCACAATTAAAAAAATAATACTATCGATATAAAAAGAACAGATTATAGATTTTGTCTAAATTATAATATATTTTAACCTCCACTAATTTCTCACATGTATTTTAGTTACTTATCCACGAGTATCCTTGAAGTATCTGATAAGTATCCGACTAATTTTTTGGGGAAAAAAGTAAAATAAGTAATTTTAATAATTCTAGGGTACATAAAAGGAAAGTATCTGTACCCGATACAGACATGTCTCCAATTTTGGAGTATCTGGGCTTCATGGGCTAAAAGAAGCAATAAAAGGGAAGTAATGAAAGGTCACACAAATAAGTGGTGGCCTAGCTTTTGATGAAAATAAATTTCGCAATACAATAGCCAAGCCAATCCAGAGCAAGAACCTACTGTGAAAATATATAAGGGGACTGACGTACAATGTAAGTGACATACACATTCATTTCTATCAATCTATCGTTTTATGTGTCTCTGTCTACACATACATGCATACACCTGCACATTGTGTGGGCATATCTCTGTCTATGTATATGTGACTTTATGTATGTATAAAGTAAGCCAGAAGGATTAACTACAAGAACTTTCAAGGAAACAAGAGCTGCTACTGTCAATAATTCATCATAAATAATCACAACGGTTTACCCATGACTAAAATGCAGATAAGAATAAATATGTTAGTCAATAGTCAAGTAAAAAGTAACCATAATATTAGCAAAAAAACAGAAAAATGGACAAAGCAACAGATGCTTTAACTTATCAATAGCTATAATTCAAATCGGATGGACAGATAAATAAATCCTCCATTGGATAACTACCATCAAATGCTACATATCAGTATTTTTCACGAAAGAAAAGACACTTTCGAAATAAAATTCAAACACCAATGCCAACAGAAATCACAGACAATCATAGCCTGCCACAAATGTATATTGGCAACCACTTAAAATGCCAAGTCTCGCAAGTGTTTCAGTTCCTGATATTATGTTCATGACAAATCCTATATAATTGAACTTGTCATCACATTATCTTCAAAGAGATAACGTCATAAGAATATTCCAATAAAAGGTAGCATAAACCATAGGTTGACTAACAAAGAAATATCAGGAAAGGTAACTAAGTGTTTCAGAAATATCAGTTGGCTTCTATCAAAATGCTATATATTAGAGTATAACTGTTTATTATAAAAGGCTCAACAGGCATGCAAGTAAGATTTTAACCTGGTTATTCAGATCTTAAAGAGAGAGACATCATAACCGAAAATAATAAAGAATGGAGAGGCATATTATACCTCTAATTTTATTATCCATCCATTTGTTTCCCAAACCCTCCATACGACCATCTCTACTTTTTTCTGTGTTTGTGTTGTGGATGATCACCAAAGGTGGCCACATGATCAGATCATCCTGATTTGCTTCTGCTTCATCAGCAGATAGATACTGATATGCCTTTGAGTTATCAGGAGGCGTTGAGTGATTCCAACCCATTAAGACACACACAGCTTTGTGTAATCCCAAATGATCAGCACGTAAATCAGCATTATCTGAGTTGTAAGTATGCATAATGAGAGCATGTATATCTGAAAATTCTTTAGCAGCCCTGAAATTTGGAATATGAAGTTCATTGATGAATATATTTTAGGTGCATCGTATCTTAGGTACAAAAAGAAAACATAAAACCGAAGTTACATATAGAAAAACATCAAGGTATTTACTCAAGAAAAAGTGGGGAACCCCTACCAAATTACAAATCAGCAACATTATGAGGTTTGGTAATAAAATGCATTGGAAGTCTAAATTTTGGAAGACATATAATATAACAATTACCAAAGTTACATACACATCTTTAAAGTGCATGACAAGTAGACTCGTATTTTCCACATATATTGTCGGTCCAAAGTCATAATTTGCATACACATAAAATAAAACAAATGAACCTTTCTCTAAAGAGATACACAAGGATAACTCTAACCAGGACAAAATATTCCGCAACAGCTTTCTGCTATCAAGAAGGATTCAAATATATGCAAAGACATAATAGTACAGGTCACACATGAAAGCAAAACTCAACTTCAGAAGCAATGTTTTAAAGGGCAGCAACAGGGTTATAACACGGAACTTGTAAAATTAAGTTCCAATAGAGAAGGGACAGCTAAACTCTACAAGTCTGACAAAAATGGAAGTACAAAGGAGCAAGAGAAAACTTATTAGAGTAAACCTGGTTCTAAAGTTCTGATTGAAGTGTCAGAGATAGAGTGCAGTTTTCTTATCTATTTAAATAATAAACAGAGACCCACTTTATCAAAAGAAGCTCTGTTACCCTCATACAAAATGTTTCAAGATTAAATTTATTTTACCACAGATAACAAATCAGTTTCAACGTAATAAGTAATAACCAACAATAAACATATTCAAATTATCACTCCAACTCATGACCAACCTATACAAAAGGCTGAAGAAACCGTAATTTGGACCAGGAAGCTTACACAGCTTTCATAGACAGGAATTACTAAGTTGGAAAATGATGGCAGCAGCAGCCATTTCATAAATCAACATTAGATTAAATTATAAAATGACACATAAGCATTGACATATTACAAGCTATAAAGAGCTACAAACTGTTAATAGGCAGAAGGGGGGTTCCAATGTAGCACAATAACTTCAAACATTCAAAAACAATGCAAAAGTGTGTCAATAAACACAGGAGCTGTAGTCAAGTTACAAGGCAAAATAACTCCAAAAAATTATAACAATAATAACGTAGCCTTGCCACTTGCTGGTCACCAAACAGACATCAATGATCGATCATAGAAGTTACTTAAACTGAGACAGGCAACCATGAGATAATAAGTGTATCTGATGAAAAACTAAGGTTCCCAATACACCATATTCTTCAAACTACCAAACTAACAAACATGATCTGAAACTACTAGTAGTTTGCAAATATCGCTTCCCACAATTTCTAACTGAACAAGCATATCAACAGCTGAAATATATAAGCTGCCTAAATGCAAATTCAATAAGAATGTTTACTTGTGGAAAGTTGTAAACAACTCAATATAAGCAACAGAAATCAACATTGTAAAATACAAGAAGATAAACTTAAAGGGCTCACTAACTCACTATTTCCCAAATGTATATCACAGCATATAATATCCTAATCACAATTTACTGGTCAGCGTAGACGACATCACGTGCACAGAGAGAAAACTAGATTCCAATAAGTGTAAAATTCAAAGCTGACCAAGTCAATTGTCACTTTTAGAGTAATAACTCAACTCTAAATACCCACAAATATGACATAAGAAGTTTGCCAACTAAATCCAATGCAGTCAAATATACGCAAGGAACCAAATTGGATAGCCTGTCTCAAGGACCAAGTTTGCTAAGTTATTCATGCTATTAATTTCAGATTTAGAGAGTAACTTCAGTTAACAAAACGGAAATGATACTGTCCAATAGAAATTAAAAGAAAAATAGGACCCAGGCCCAGATGTGTTCATAAAGCTATGTTTTCAAATAAAAAACAACATCCACTATACAACTGAATTGCACAAGCTTAAATGACAGACAAAGATCCATCATCTAACACTAAATATGTTTCATTGCTTAAGAATTAAGATTATAAAGATAATACTTCTCGTGTCTCCTTGTATGCTAGAGCCAAAGAGGTAGTCAAAGGTATGCCCAAAAAGGAGAAGATGTAAGGCACAAGGAGTCAGCACTCAGCACCTCTTGCTGGCTGAGACACATGCCTTTCTATTTGTATACCTTTAGACCCCCAATGATAACTTAAAAAGAAAAGGAAAACCAAGAGCCCAACCATCTCACTTTCTAGTTGAAACTCTGATGCTAAATGGCGTAAATGTGTTTAAATGTTTAAAATAACTAACTATAGGACATTAGGATTTTCGCAGCAAGAAGCCTCCATTCTGATAGGTTCAAAGGATCAGAGGGGGGAGATAAATTATAATAGAGAGGAAGGGAGGGGAGGGACAGAAGGAGTATGAAAATAAAATTCCATTGTTTGTTTTGGTTGAAGGAGAGTGGAAGAAAAGGAAAATAGAAGTCGTTTACCAATGTAGCCAGCCTTACAACAGGAAGGTGGGGGGAGAAAGAAGCAATAGGTAAGACTCCAACCAATGCTAACATGTTCCAGACTGTGGTTTGTACAACATGGAAAAACCCAAAGCATCATTGGTGTTGGTGAGTTGCTAAGAGTGATACAACTACGGGCAAGGACAGAGTTCAGATTGAAACAAAAGAAGATACCTAAGACAAAAGGCAACACAGTTCATAAACTTCAAGCTATTTTTCCTCGCACCAAATCCCTGAAAAATGGAGGGCAGGGATTTTTATCCCACATTTACCCTCCTGTCCCCTTTGATCATCTGCACCAAATGAAGGTTCTCTATTTATTAATCGTCCCTCCTTCCCCCACAAACCAACAGTTTGTTAATTAGGGTTGCATACATAGGTAACCTAACCTATATTAACACGAAATAATCATACTTTACATCTTTCTTCTAATTTTGTGGGGCCTATAGCCTCGTTGCATAGCTCCTTTAAAGTCTACTACCCTATAAAATCATATGAGTAAATTCAAAAATGACAAACAAAGAGGAAACAATGATAATCAGCTGAAATATATTCTACCAAACCTGTTACTGCCACTGCCACTGCCACTGCCACTGCCACTGCCACAAGCAACACACTGAACCTGCCCTTGCTTTCCATCCTGCGAGAAACTCTTTTTAAGGGATGGATTATCATTGATTAACCTAACAAAGTGAAGAAAGGTTTTCTTCAAAGCCTCCTGATCAACCTGCGGATGCCTAGCATTATTAGCACTACCAACCCCATCAACCCTTGAGTGCTTAGAAGGTCTCAAATCAACAGGGTCCAGCAAATCTCGCTTAAGGGGACCACTGGGACCGGCAGGAAACTCACCACCAGGAACCCTATTAGCAAACCCATTGGCATTACGCAAAAGCTGTTCCCTTTGCCTTGCGAATTCATCCCTACCATCCTCGCCATACTTCCTCTTCGCCAAGGAAGCTTCCAGGGGATTCTGGTAATCCGGACGGGGAGGAAATCGCATGTCGAAGCGGTCTAAAGGTCGAGGCGGGGGTGCGAAATCCTGATAATCAGGAGGAAGAGCAAAGTAGGATCTGACGCTGCCGTCGGCGAGGATAATTGTTCGCCGTTCGAGCATGTGGAAGCCATAGGCCGGAGGAGGAGGTGGACCGGGTTCCGGAAATTGAAAGGGGATTAGGGCTGGGTGATTGTTTGGAAGTTTGGGGCTGGGATTAGGGTTAGGTTTTGGGTTACTGTTAGGGTTTGGATTATTGATGGTGGGTTTGAGTTTGGGATCGGAAGGAGATTTGGTGTTGGTGGTGATGGTCGTAGTGACGGCGGGGGCGGCGGAGGAGTTGGACTCCCAGCGGGTTTTGCGGTGGGAGGATGAGGAAGGCTTGGGATTTTTGCCGCCGGCCATCCTGCTGCCGTGAATTGAATTGATCACTAACAAAGTCGGTTAACTCTCACACGGGAATTAACATGATTGTGCTCTTCGTTGTTATTCTTTCTTCCCTTCTTCAATAGCAACTTTTATTTTTCTCTTTTTCAACTTCACTAGACAGTTTTGATTCTTCTGACTCAAATGGGTAAAAAGATCAAGTTTTTTTTTATAGTTTCGGCAATCAATCACATAAAAAATTGTAGGACGTCCAAACTAATTTTATAAAGCTTTTTTTCTAAATGATTTTTATATTATTATGTATTTTTATTTAAAATTAATATTTATAAAAAAATTTAAAGGAAAAATTAAAATTAAAATTGATTTAAATAGTTATTCCTAAATTTTTATTTTATGTGTCTTACCATTTTACTATAATTTTTTATAATATTAACTTGTTGAATCCCTATTTCAAATAATTTTTCATAATTCTTATATTTAAGATATATTTTTTAAAAAAGTAATAATATAACTGTCTTCTAATCTTCAATAATAATGTCAGAATTACACTTTTAATTTATTAAAAACAAATTAAAAAAAACTTTAATATTAGTCCATTATAGAGTAGTAGAGTATAATCAAAATTAATAAATAAATGTATAATAATAAAAGAATGTTATAATCATATTGTAGAGATTATAAAATGTATAATATTTTATAATTTAAAAATAGGTATTTAATGAAATGAATTAAATTCAAATATATTTTGAATTGGGATGATGATTGTAAGGTTTAGGCAGGGTAGTATAGTAGTCGTATTATGATTGTGTTTTAAATAAATTTATATATTTGAGCTCGTATAAATAAAGGGTTTTCCCTCTATTTCATTACATCCAAGAAAAATTGAATGTCTCACTTTTCTTTTTTTCTCTAAATCATTTTTTTTCCTAACATTTTTAGCAATAGTGTTTTGAGAGCATTTTTGAATTTAGTGAGAAAGTTGTTTTGGGTGAGGGCATTATTGTAAATTTATCAAGAGTTTTTTTTACCTCTTGAGTAAATTATTCTTCCTTAAGAAAGTAATTATTTTGGTTTAGAGGTAAATCTAAAGCCCTTTGGGGGATTAGTATAAGTCCTTGTTTGGTTCGTGAGATATGTCATTGAAGAAAAGCTCTCCTTTTGTATTTGTGAAGAATAATAAGAGTTAAATATTCATATTGGTTCTTGAGTTCAGTTTGAGTAAAAGATCTGTCAGTTCGAGATTAGTCTGATATAAAATATCATTCAATTTCTGATTTAAACCTGTGTAAAAACTCAGTAGGTTCAAGATTAGCCCGGTAAAAATATCGGTTCAGTTTGTGGTCAGCACGTGTTAAATCTCGGTTCAATTCAGAGGATAACCAACTCAAAACTAATACATACTTTAATGGCTAGTCGAAAAGTGGGTGTAATGTGAGAATGTTGGTACTCTAACTTAACCAATCGTATGGGCTTGTAAGATAGGCATGGCTTGTAAAAGTTATGGGTCAGAAATGTCACTCAATTAAGTATATAAAATCGGATTGGGGGACTGACTTGTTATTCTGCATAACAAAAGTATGTACAAGTTCTAGATAAAAATAATTAGTCACTACATATACAAGTTTATTAGCTTGTAGGGAGTTAAATCTCCCAAGGCGTTTTTTATCAGCTAACTTAGTCGGACGTGGATCCATCTTAGTGGAGCATGTTGTTTTTTTTATTTTGCATAAGAGCCTTAATAAAACGGTTCTCATGTCATCTCCTATAAAAATAAACAAAATAAAAGGTAACGACGTCGAGTGATTGTACTTTAAAGAGTTTATAAGATTATTTAACCAAGATAAAGTGTTTATTCCTTTTTTGAAATAAAAATGACTAGGCCATTCTCATAAGAATCACGAAGTCGAGTGAGGGAACTTAGTTTCATAGGTTATCTAGTACCAACTGAAATGTAACTTGAAAGAATTGACTCTGCTGTTATTGAGGTTATGCTTAGCCTTCCCCCCTTTATCTACAAAATACTTGAAATTACAATTCTACAGAGCATTGAATATAAAACAAATAAACATCAACTTGTTGAAAAAAACTATTACAGTAAAGTGGTTGTTCAAGCAAAAACACAAATGAAATGAGTATTTTTTTTATCGTCTCCTTAAAGACTGGTGTAACAACACAACTTACAAGCAATTGCTACCATTTTAAGCAAATGGGATTTTAGGATTGTTTTTGAGAATTGTTTCATAAACTAAAAATGATAACAAAGTAAAATGAAGATTAATAGTGATAGAAAGATGTTATGGTTATATTAAAACTACTACTACCACATGTATACCAATGATCAATTATACATATTTTAGCATCATTTCATATTATCAACTATCACTTAACAACAGTATTCATGTCTGAAATAACATTTTGATAACAACTGTATGATATAATATGATAACATTATAATTTGACAATATGTGTGAATACAAATCAAAATCTATCTCTAAAGTTTGGCTTTTGATAGGTGATTATTATAGATTTAAACCAAAAGAGTGCTTATTAGCAGTCGTTTAAGTACATTGATCATGTTATAAATGATCAATTCATTTTACATAAACGCACATCCTTGGTTTTAACCTAAGTGTAGCGAGCGATTTTTGTCGGTGAAGCGACCACCTTATCGCTGGGTTTTTCCTCACCGCAATGGTAGGAGGGGGTGCTACTTTCTGATTTCTTATTTATCCCATGAAGCTGGAAGGAAAAGGGAAGCTATTTAAAACTAACCTTGCACGCGAATATTTAACTGAACAAACGCTTAAAGGGATTCGGGGAGTCGGAGTCAGGTTATACAATGGGGAGTTGTCAACTACCCATCCTATATGTGGTTATCCACGGGATATTAGCTTTAGGTTTTGCTTTGTAATTGATGGTATTTATCTGTTAATGGGTTGGGAAAGTTTCTTGGAAAGTATGAGTGAGTTTTTGTTGTGGAAAATGATGATGATGATGGCTAAGGTATGAAACCTAAAGTCTTTGACTGATGTATGAAGGTACTGGACCTAAGTTTTGATGTGAAGGTACTGGACCTAGAGTTTTTTATTGGTATGCTCGCTAAGATTTCGTAATCTTATGCCTACGTATTCCCGTTTAAATTAAACAGGGAAATCAGAGCAATCGTAGTTCCTCCTATTCTAAGGGAGGAAAGATTGAAGCTAAAAGGTTGTTTATGTCTTGTTCAAAGCCCAAGATTGAAACTAAAAGGTTTTTTATGTCTTGTTCAAAGCCCAAGATTGAAGCTAAAGGTTTGACTGAGAGAGAACTTGTCATCTCTAAAGAGGGATTGGACTTCCTCGGAGGGGATTATTGATTTTTGTGCGCCTTGATCAAAGCACAAGGTTGATGCTAAGAGGTTGATTGACTCCACTAGGGGAAGTCTTTATGGAAAGCCTAAGAGGAGGCTGGAAATGACCGACTCAACCAGAGAGTGTTTTTATATGTCTCGTACAAAGCTCGAGATTGAGGCAAAAAGAGGATGACCCTTTTGGGGATATCTTTATACAAAGCCTAAGAGGAGGCTAAATAGGTTGACTTTTCTGGGGAAAATGTTATATATGTCTTGTACAAAGCCCAAGATTGAGGCTAAAAGTATTTTGACTCCGCCGGGGAGGTTTGTATGTGTCTTGTACAAAGCCCAAGATTGAGGCTGAAATGGGAAATTTAACTGACTCGGGTGAGGATTTCTTTATGTGTTTTGTACAAAGCCCAAGATTGAGGCTGAAATGAGGTTGACTCTGCTTGGGAAATCATTCCTCAAGGCCTAAAAGAAGGCTGGGAGTAAGTGATTTCGCTGGGAAAAATATATGTCCCAAGCTTAAGAGATGAAGATTTATGTCATGTATGAAGCCCAAGATTGAGGCTAAAAGAGTTTGACTCAACAAGAGAGCGCTTTTATCTGTCTTGTACAAAGCCCAGGATTGTGACTGAACAAGCTGGAGAGATCATCACACCTAAAAGGCATCTGACTTCTGCTAGGGGAAATCTATATACCAGGTCTACGAGGAGGTTGGAAAAGATTGACTCAACAAGAGAGTGACTTTATCTGTCTTGTACAAAGCCCAAGATTGAGGCTAAAAGGGTTGACTCAACAAGAGAGTGCTCAAAGATGATTGACTCAATAAGAGAGTCTGAAAAGTGATTGACTCAACAAGAGAGTCTGGAAAGTGATTGACTCAACAAGAGAGTCTGAAAAGTGATTGACTCAACAAGAGAGTCTGAAAAGTGATTGACTCAACAAGAGAGTCTGAAAAGGTTAGCTCCGCTAGGGAGAATCATTTGTACAAAGCCCAAGAGGAGGTTGTCTTCGCTAAGGAAGAATCATTATACAAAGCCTAAGAGGAGGCTATCTTTTTCCGGGGATAATTGAGATTTAAGGCAGGTCCAAGTAGGGAATCAACTCTTGCTGAGGATTACAGAAGAGTTGAGATGTCAGATACCTTGAGGCATAGATTTGAGATAGTGTTGACCCTAGTTGGGGAACACTCATGAGAGAGAGAGACTGGGTTTTTGCTGGAGATCGATCCAGAATGCCCGGGGGTTTTTTCCTATAGTTGTAAGGAACTTGAGAATGTCTTTGAGACTCAAGGGGATTAGACTGTCCAAGTCTGCTGGTGTGGAAGAGTTTTATCTTTTGTACGATGTCCAAGAGGAGGCACGGGCGTTAAGGGATGAGAATCAACCCTAAAATGGCCTAAGGTCTGACACTGGAAAGACTGCTCTAGCAAAGGATGACTAAGTTCTGTCTTATACCTTTAAGAGGTCATCAGGGTCCTTGTATTAAGCCCAAGAGAATGCCTAAGAACTTCTAAGAAGTTGGAGGGTCCTTGTACAAAGCCCAAGAGGAGGCGGGGATACTTTTAGGAAGCCCGTGAGTCCCAAACCAAGAAAAGTTCAAGAAATGTTATTCACCGAGAATAGATCATTTAGTGAAAGTTCTGTGATTTGAAGAAACTCATAAGATGCTATTCACAGAGAATATATAAACTCCGGGGAGTAGAATTTCTTTGACAATTTCTAGGGGTGACAGTCTGAGAAAAGGTTCACCGAGAATACTGTCTTTCTCTTTGTTTCATATTATCTAACCCCAAGAGAAAGGAAGACTGTATCTGGAAATCCTATGGGGGATCTAGTTTTGTTTGTATTTAAGAGTGACCAACATGGCTTTACCTAGTTCTAGACCTAGTTGTCGGGGGAAACTCTAAATAACTATACTAGTATATATACAGTTGATATATGACAAGTATTCTAAAAGGATATGAAAGAAGACTAACCATGCGCAGCTTCCCACAATACAGTTATTTATATTTGACATGTATTTAAAAGAATGAAAGAAGACTCACAGTGTGCGGCTTGTAACGCCCGGTTATTTAATTAATTATTTAATTAACTATATTCGTATTATTTGTGTTGATTTGTGGTGATTTTCGAAATATTGGAATGTTGTGTTAAGTGGCTATGTTGGTTTTAGTTGGATTAATTTAACTAAGTCGATTTAAGTGGTAGAAATAATATAGTATTAGCTTACTAGAATTATAATAAGTTAGTGGGCTTATAAGATGGGTAGTAGTGGTAAAAGGTGAGGTGTAGTAAGTTGGCCCAATAGAAATAAGAGGGCAAGTGGAGTTAATGGAAAAAGGAAGTTACAGGAATATAAGAAGTTATTGGAAAAAGTCTTGGAGGAGAAAAATAATGTTTTTAGAGAATACGAGAAGTTGCAGAGAAAGTGGAGCAAGAGGTTTTGGAGAATTACGTGGGAATTGCAGAACCAGAAATCCAATCGAAGAGTAGAGCGACCTTCAATCCAAGGTAAGGGTGGGGTTCTGACTCTATAATTGGGTTTATGATAAATGGTATGTGGGATTGGATTTGTAGAATTGCTTTTGTCCATGTGTGTGTTGATTCGTTATGGTTGATTACCTAAATCGGTTAATTGGATGAATTAGTTGTAGAATCATTTGATCGCTGTGGTTTTGTGTGATTTGGTTGTATTGTGGTAGCACTGTGATGATATGAGAATTGATGTCGAAGGTTGGAGGAATTAATTGATGTTGCTAAATTAATCGTAGGATAATTAAATTATATTGTTTGAATATAATTATCAGCGTTGCTGTTGTAATATGTCGTTGTGGAACTGAAGCGAAGAGGAAAGTCTGGACTGCATGAGTGAACATAGGAGATGAATGAGAGAACAGAGAGAACGCAAGTTGCAGTTTTAGGAGCCATGACGACCGTCATGGAAGTGTGACGAGCGTCACACGGGTCACGACCGTCATGGAGCGTGACGACCGTCATGCATACAATTTTTGGGTGCTGTGTTGTTTCCTGCGTTGATGTTTGGTGTGGCTGCTTGTTATGGATGGGCCTGAGTGTAAATATGTTGTACCTTGTGAGAATTACTCGTGTAACCGGATGATAATTATGGCATAGGAGTGAATTTTGAATTTGTTGGCAGGATGTTAGTAACAATAGTATAATATACATTTAGAAAGGAATTAATTGAGTAAGCAGTAACATGATAATTAGCGATACTAAAAGGGGAGTTATTTAAGTAGCAGTAGCAATGATAATTGTTGACAGGAGTTGTCTAGTAGCAGTAGTGATAATAGGATGTATTAGGTAGTATTTTTGGTAGCAGTGTCGTGATGATAAAGTAATATGTGACGAGTGATATTCTATAGCAGAATTTAACCAATAATAGTATCGGAACAGTCTTAATAATTAATACAGAGTAGGAATACTAATAATCTTAGTAGAAGAGTTAGGCATTAGAGTGGCAGTGTAATTGAGTTGTTCTTTGCGTTGTGTTCCTTGTTGCAAGTTGAGAAGTTGTTATATAATTCCGTAGTGCTGGCAGATAAATTGGTAATGGAATTAATTAACTGATTTTTTTTGTCGAAAACTACCGATTGATTAAATGATGGATTGTGATATATTTTAGATGATGCATAATTATATATCCTAGTTGCTGTGATATTATTGTTGGAAATTATCAAGCTGTGAACGATGTTGAATTGCCTCTAATTATTGGCAAGAATTAAGTTGTGGGCCTATGGCCAATGTTGAGCTGTTGTTGTGCGAATTGATAATTATTAGTGTTGTGGTTATGATGTGCATGTTTGAGTCACATGGCATAACATATTAAGCTGGCCTGGATTGGCAAAACATAAGCTGGCCTGGATTGGCAAAATATTAAGCGGAAGGCTTATGCCTTGTTGAAGTCAATATTAATTGGCAAATTTTTAAGCTGGGAGTTCTGCTCCAATGGTACCACATGCATGTGCATTTCGAGTCGCATTTCATGTTGCATAGTTGTTGTTGTGTTGTTGATTAATGATGAAGTGAAAGTTATTGTTGTGCTGCTGTTTTACGTTGATTGAGATGTTGTGAAGTGGTGATTGTATAATCCGATCTAATATATTATTTATCATATATCTAATTATATTGTTCTATATCTCACCCCTTCTGTTTGAATGTTGTCCCTATGTTGGCAACGTGCAGGTAATCAAGAGGAATAGCCGGTTACCTTAGTTCGAGTCAGTGATTGTCGCTCTGATACGTAGCACTCGGGGGGATGACGTGTGTCTTATTTTGTTTATTTGTTTACATGCTGAATTTTTAAGTTGAATTGTCAAAGAACACTTTGTTGCTTATTTTAAAGTTGTTTATGTTGGATAAAGATGCTATTATTTTGATTATGAATCCGCTGCATCGTATTTTATAAAGTTGAGTTATTTTGGAGACTATTTGTTGATTTATGAGTTTTTTTCCTTGAACTTGCTATGTATCTTTCATGATTATCTATCATGCTATTGATTTTAAAGTTGAAAAATGTGAGATCATATTTTATGTTGAAATTTTATCACTCTGATTTCTTTATAAATGTCAGGTAGAAATGGGGTGTTACATTAGTGGTATCAGAGCAGGTCGGTCCGTCCGGCCAAGTTGTCGAGTCGTAGTTCTGTTTAACAATCGAGTATTGTTAATTAGTTTTACTCTTGTTATGTTGCAGTGATAAGTTGAGATGGCTGGAAGAAACGATGCTGCAATTGCTGCTGCAATGCAAGCAATGGCTCAAGCTTTGCAGAATCAGCCGAACGCTGACGAGAATGCTGGATCTCGTAGTTTGGCAACGTTTCAGAGGGAAAATCCACCTACCTTCAAGGAAAAGTATGATCCTGATGGAGCGTTGGATTGGTTGAAAGAGATGGAGAGAATTTTCCGTGTGATGGACTGCACTCCAGCGCAGAAGGTTCGATATGGGACTCATATGCTAGCATTCGAGGCTGATGACTGGTGGCTAGAGACTCGTCAGAGGTTGGAAGCTGCAGGTGAAGGTATCACTTGGACTGTGTTCCGAAGAGAGTTCCTGAGGAAATATTACCCAGAGGATGTTCATGGTAAGAAGCATATCGAGTTTCTTGAGCTGAAGCAAGGAAACATATCGGTTACCGATTATGCTGCAAAGTTTGTTGAGTTGGCTAAGTTTTATCCGCACTATAACGGAGATGATGCTGAATTTTCTAAGTGCATCAAGTTTGAGAGTGGGTTGCGCCCGGAGATTAAGAAGGCAGTTGGATATCAGAAGATTCGTGTTTTTGCGAATTTGATTGATAGTTGCAGGATTTTTGAAGAAGATAACAATGCTCATTATAAGATCATTAATGAGAGGAAGGGCAAGCACCAATGTTAGATGTCAAACATGTTATATATTAGTATACAATAATTGGCATCTTTCATTACTTTCCATGCGGAATCGGTTGAATTAAGTGGTAAATTGTGTTGTAGTGCTTACATTGGAATACATGAGTGGAGCTTGTAATTTGTGTGTTAATGTGCAGGTTTAGGCATGAAAGGATCAAGATGGTGAGACACATTGAGTGGATGCAAGTTGCCACTGAAATTGTTGCTGCAACAGAGCATTCGCAGTGCGAAGGAGCTGGCGAGGGTGCAGCGAAGGTTCGCACTGCGAACGTCAGCGAAGCTACCAGCGAAGGGTGGCAGAATGCTTTCATGGAAAATATCCAAAAGTTCGCACTGCGAACTCCTAGCGAAGGCTCGCTAGTTGGTTCGTAGTGCGAAGGTACAGGCGAAGGAAGGCAGAATGTTTTTGAGGCAAAATTTCTCTCATTCGCAGTGCGAATGGGTTGTTCGCAGTGTGAACCCACGATGTCAGCATTGGGCGGTTTAAGTCTCAGAGGCACTTAAAGTGCCATTTTCTCTCATTCGCAGTGCGAATGATTTACTCGCAGTGCGAATGCTGCAGATTTCAGAAGTGTATAAATAGATTTTTACTTTTATTGGAAGGGATCTTTTGCTCATTTTCACTAAAAATCATAGTTTTCAGTATTTTGATCATCAAAGAGTGTAATTTTACTTGGAGAAGCTGAAGTCGCATCCATTCTCGATTATTCATCGTGGATGTTCATTCATCTCCTCTCTTTACTTGTCATCATAACTACCATGGGAATGTGTAGCTAAACACTCAATGTTGAGGTTAGAAGTAGTTGATTCTGATTATATGTATTTGTTTTGATCTAGTGTGTATGAACAAAGTCTTTGATCAATATAGATGAAGTTATTTGCTCTTAATGCTTTATGTGTGATTTGTTTTGCTCTAGACATAGATTCTACAAATCATGACCTAATAAATTCATCTCTTAAAAACCAAACTCTAGACATAGATTTGGGATTTGCTATTTGCTTTGTGTTGATCTTAATGATTGTTGTTTAGATTGTTAGCGTGAGACATCATCTGACGGTCTAAACAACGATACTCACGACTTTGTTTTAGGCATAAACTTAGTCGGGAGGATACGCGGTTGTATTGGTCGGAAACCTTGTTCATATGCTTGATTATTCGGATATATGTGACAAGGATTAGCGAAACCTAACATTGACATGCTTTTATAAAAACCTTTCAAACTCTTTGTTAAAAATTACTCTTTGCTACATATTGATGTTAAACGAAATTGAGAACCAATTGAAACCTTTGAACTTAAAACGGTGTAACTATTGAATGGCAAGCATCAAATATCAGGCAATCCCTGTGGAGACGATTAAAAACACCCCCTATTACTACATTAACAAAATGGCGTCGTTGCCGGGGATTGTTTAGTGATATTGCAAGCATTGTAATAGTGTGCTGTTTTAAGCTTGTTAACTTTATCTTGAACTTGTTAATTTGTTTGGTTTAGTGTGCATACTTAGTTTATGCGAGGGAAACTACCGGCGGACCAACTTCTTTTCGATCCTGAGATTGAGAGAACCGCTCGTAGAATCAACAGCAGAACTAGATGAAGGAGGCAGCTAGCAAGACAGAAGCGAGAACAAGAGGAAAGTACTTATACACCACCACCACCACTTCCACAGATACTTCCAGTTATGGAGGCAGATCCACCACCACCACCACCACCTGCTTCTAGACCTTGCACAAACAGTCCGAGACACAATGCCCAGTTCGTTTGCCATGCACATAATGGTCGTCATGCTGAAATGAAGACCGGTATTCTCCAGCTGTTATATCAAAGTCCATTCACGGGTATGGATCATAAAGATCCTTTCACCCATTTGACAAAATTTTATGAAATAGCGGGAGCGACTGGTGCGCCCGAAGCTGAAGAGGAATCTCTGTTTAAGAGACTATTCCCGCATTCTCTCATTGGGAAGGCAAAGGAATTGTATCTTGATCAGTCAACGGCAATAATGACGGATTGGAATGCATTGGAAGAGAAATTTTTGGAGAGATTTTTCCCTCACACTCGGTTTATGGAGGCAAAGACCGCCATCGCGGTATTCACACAAGGAGCCAATGAATCTCTCAATGAAGCATAGGAGAGGTTCAAATCAATGTTGAGAAAGTGCAAGGGCCATGGTTTTGATGAATTATCACAAATTCATATATTTAGAAATGGACTTCAACTTGTACACAAAACCTTGTTGGATGCCACCGCTAGTGGATCCTTGTTAAGTAAAACCCCAGCAGAAGCCACAACTATTATTGATAAGATGGCCTTGAATGACCATCAAGGTAGTCACAATCGTGGACCTTCTCAACGAACTCCGGGAGTGTTGGAATTAGGAACAAACGATGTTATCCTTGCGCAGAACAAGTTATTATCACAACAGGTTGAGTTGTTGACTAAGCAAATGTCTAAGCTGCCGCAACAATTCAAAGAAATTCATGATTCTTCAAGTAAAAATGTGCAAGTGTTAGTTTGTGAACTGTGTAGAGGTGACCATCCGACCGGTTATTGTCCTCCCGTTGTGGAGGAAGTAAACTATGCTGGAAATCAAGGATACCAACCCCCGGCCTCCGTATCAACAAGGCAACCAAGGTTACCAACAACGGCCTAACCAAGGTTATCAACAACCGTGGAGACCGCAAGAAGCCGGACCATCAAACCGTCAACAATACCAAAATTACACTCAACCTCCGCAAGCTCCCGTTGGAAATACGAAGATGGAAGACACCCTCACATAATTTATGCAAATGGCAATTTCCAATCAAAAGAATACCGATGCGGCCATTAGGAATCTTGAAACACAAGTCGGGCAATTATCAAAACAATTGGGCCGACCAACAAAAAGGGAACTTTACGACAAATACGCTTTTGAATCCTAAAGATTGTAAAGCAATTCTAACAAGAAGTGGAAGAGAGATTGACATGGGTGTAGGTAAAAGAGTAGTGGAGGAGGAGGTTGTAGTTGAAAAAGAAAAAGATAGTGATGAGATTGAAGTAGAAAAAAATGTTGAGGGTGTTTTAGTTGAAAATGAGAAGGAAAAAAGTGAGGATGAGAAAAAAAATAGAGAGTGAAGAAAAAGTGAAGAGAACTAGGAAGGGAAAAGAACCGGTAAACAATATTCTGATCCAACATTTACCATATCCGCATGCTCCTACAAAGAAAGATAGTGCGCGACACTATTCTCGGTTTATGGATATTTTTAAACAATTACAAATAAATATCCCATTTTCCGAGGCTTTGGAGCAAATGCCTAAATATGCAAAATTTATGAAGGATATTCTCACGAAAAAGAAGAGGTATACAGATCAAGAGACCATTATGGTAGATGCTAGCTGTAGCGCTATCATTCAACGTACTCTCCTGAGGAAAGAATGTGATCCGGGACGAGTTACCTTGCCGGTTACTATAGGAAACATCTATGTTGGCAACAGATTGATTGATTTGGGCTCTAGTATCAACTTGATACCTTTGTCGATTGTGAAACGGTTAGGACACATGGAATTGAGGTCCACTCAAATGATGTTGCAACTCGCAGATAAATCCACTACCCGTCCTCACGGTGTAGCGGAAGATGTGTTGGTCAAAGTGGACAAATATTTGTTTCCGATAGACTTTTTTGTCATTGAAATGGAGGAGGATGAGGATGCACCTTTGATTCTTGGAAGGCCTTTCATGAAAACTGCCAGAATGGCAATTGACATGGACGATGGTCTCATGAAAGTGAGAGTCCAAGATGAAGAGGTGTGTTTTAATCTTTATGATGCCATGAAGCACAAGAAAGATAAAGGTGATTGTTTCCGAATCGATGCAATGAAGGAAGTGATTGTTGATGTCACGAAGCAAATTCATGTCATTACCCCTTTACAAAGAGCTTTGGATGATTCCTTGGAAGTATTATCGGTTGAAGAAGAGCAAGCTCTTGAAGAATGTTTGTTGGAGCTTGAAGCTTTGGAAGAATTGCAACCTTGGGAGTATGAAGAGGAAATTCTAAAAAAAATGGTTAATGATGAACAATCCAAACTTGAACTGAAAGTGTTACCGTCAACCTTGAAGTATGTTTTTCTCGATGACGGTGGTAATAAACCGGTGATCATAAGCAGTATTTTATCTGAAAATGAGGAGAGCCGCTTAATTCAAGTGTTGAGAAAAAATCAGGATGCAATGGGATGGACTTTGTCCGATCTCAAAGGCATAAGCCCTTCGTATTGCATGCATCGGATATTTATGGAGGAAAACTTTAAACCGGTTGCTCAACCTCAACGCCGCTTAAATCCTATCATGAAAGAGGTGGTTAGGAAGGAAGTGGTGAAAATGTTGGATGCCGGAATGATTTATCCCATTTCCGACAGCCCGTGGGTTAGTCCGGTACATGTGGTACCGAAAAAAGGCGGATTAACGGTGGTCCGAAACGAGAAAAATGAGCTAATTCCAACAAAAATCGTGACCGGGTGGAGAATGTGCATCGACTACCGTAGGCTAAACAAAGCTACGAGGAAAGATCATTTCCCTCTACCTTTTATGGATCAAATGCTCGAAAGGTTTTCCGGTCAACAATTCTACTGTTTTTTGGATGGTTATTCGGGTTACAACCAAATTATTGTAAACCCGGAGGATCATGAAAAAACCGCTTTTACATGTCCGTTTGGAATCTTCGCTTATAGGAGGATGTCGTTTGGATATGTAATGCACCAGCGACTTTTCAACGGTGTATGCAAGCTATATTCTCGAATTTGATCGAAAAGACAATTGAGGTCTTTATGGATGATTTCTCGGTTTTTGGACAATCGTTTGATATTTGCTTGAAAAATTTGGATACGGTGTTGGAACGGTGTGTGGAAACCAATTTGGTGCTTAATTAGGAAAAATGCAACTTTATGGTGAACGAGGGAATTGTGCTCGGTCACAAAGTTTCTTCAAAGGGCCTTGAAGTTGATAAAGCCAAGGTGGACGTTATTGAGAAATTGTCACCACCGATGAATGTCAAAGGCATAAGGAGTTTTCTTGGACACGTCGGGTTTTACCGAAGATTCATCAAGGACTTCGCAAAGGTCGCAAAGCCATTGAGCAATTTGCTCATTAAAGGTAAGATTTTTGACTTTGACGAGTCTTGCATGTTTGCGTTTAATTTTTTAAAACAAAGTTTAACTACCTCACCGATAATCGTTGCACCTAACTGGAAATTGGATTTTGAATGAATGCGCGATGCAAGTGATTATGCGGTTGGGGCTGTTTTGGGTCAAAGGAAAACGAGTTTTCCACGCTATACATTATGCGAGCAAAGTTTTAAACGAGGCTCAAATTAACTATGCAACAACTGAGAAAGAGTTGCTTGCCATAGTGTATGCGTTGGAGAAATTTCGTTCCTATTTGATTGGTTCACGAGTCATCGTTTACACAGACCACACGGCTATAAGGTATCTGCTCACCAAGCCGGATTCTAAGCAGAGGCTTATTCGTTGGATCCTTTTGTTACAGGAATTTGATCTTGAAATTTGTGACAAAAAAGGATCCGAGAATTTGGTGGCGGATCACTTATCCTGCCTGGTAAACGTTGACGTGACCAAGAATGAATGTGAAGTCAAAGAGGAGTTCCCTGATGAAAAATTGTTTAGGGTGCAGGTTAGACCGTGGTTCGCCGACATGGCTAACTACAAAGTCGCCGGATTGATACCGGACGGTCTAACGCACCATCAAAAAAGAAAATTTTTGTCGGATGCCAAGTCTTTTGTATGGGATGAACCTCATTTGTTTAAACTTAGTGTCGACAACCTCTTAAGAAGGTGTGTGTCAGTAGAGGAAGCCACGGATATTCTGTGGCATTGTCATAACTCTCCGTATGGAGGACACTTCAATGGGTTAAGAACGGCCACTAAAGTCCTTCAATCAGGCTTTTATTGGCCGTCGTTATTCAAAGATGCGCATGCGCATGCCCTAAGTTGTGACAAATGCCAGAGAAGTGGAGGAATTTCACGGCGGCACGAAATGCCTTTGCAAAATATGTTAGAAATTGAAGTTTTTGACTGTTGGGGGATCGACTTTGTCGGTCCATTCCCATCTTCATTTTCTAATGAATACATTTTGGTCGCTGTGGATTATGTGTCTAAATGGGTTGAGGCGATAGCTTGTGCTAAAGCTGATGGAAAAACTGTAGTGAAATTTTTGAAAAGAAACATTTTTGCGCGTTTTGGTACTCCGAGAGTGTTGATAAGTGACGGAGGATCTCACTTCTGTAACACTCAGCTTGACAAAGCTATGGAGCAATATGGTGTGAAGCACAAGGTCGCCACACCATATCATCCTCAGGCTAACGGGCAAGCGGAGGTGTCAAATCGTGAAATAAAACGCATTTTGGAAAAAACTGTTTCAGCCTCAAGAAAAGATTGGGCTAACAAACTGGATGATGCTTTGTGGGCTTATCGGACCGCTTTTAAGGCTCCGATTGGTCTCACGCCGTTTAAAATGGTCTACGGTAAGAATTGCCATTTACCGGTAGAGTTGGAACATAAGGCGTTTTGGGCCTTAAAATTTTTGAACTTTGATCCAACTCTAAGCGGTGAAAAAAGAAAAACTCAATTGCACGAGTTAGATGAATTGCGCCTTCAGGCATATGATTCCAACAAGTTGTATAAAGAGCGTGTCAAATCTTACCACGACAGAAAAATTTTGGTCAAACAGTTTGAAGTAGGCCAGCTGGTCCTACTGTCAATTCCCGCTTAAAATTGTTTCCAGGAAAATTAAGGTCTAAATGGTCCAGTCCGTTTCGGATTGTGGAAATCAAGCCGTATGGAGCAATTGTAATTGAGGACACAACGTCAAAGGAAAATTGGACAGTTAATGGTCAGAGATTAAAAGTGTATCTTGGAGGAGATTTCGAGCGGAATCCCACCGTTGTGCCTTTCCGCGATCCTTGAGGTTGCGGTGGACCGTCGAGCTTAGCCGAAGTTAAACAAGCGCTTGTTGGGAGGCACCCCAACATTGTAAGTATTTTTGCTTTTATTTGCTGTTTTTAGTGATTTTACAATTTGGAACCATTGGCATTGTGGCAGCAGGACAGACCTGAAAAATTTGCAAAACTGTCTTGTTCGCTGGCTTGTTCGCACTGCGAGTCTAGGGCGAGCATTCGCCAGCCATTCGCACTGCGAACGTCAGCGAACCAGACATTGTGGTTTTGCTGCCACCTCATTAAAAGTGAGGGTTTACAAGGTGGGTGGGCCTGCGTAGGCCCATGACCCATTTGACTGGTTGAAAACTTGAGGGACCAAACCCTAGTCAACCTCCCTCTCACCATTCAAAGAAAAAGAAAAGGAAAAACTCTCAATTACTCTTTCACTTTCATATGTGTTTTGCTGCCCATCTCTCAAGTTTTTTCTCTCAATTTCCATACTCCAACCAGGTTTGCATCTCCTTTCTTTATGCTTTCTGCTAGTTTGTGTTAAGGGTGGAATATGCATTAGAAATATGTAGAAAGTTTGGGTTCAATTCTTTTGTTAAGGGTTGTAAGTGATGCATGTTAAATTTTCTGCTGGCTTTAGGGTATTGAAGACATATAGAACCATGCTATGTTGTGAAATCTGGGTTTGCTAATTTTTTTTTTTTCAAAATTTTCGTGGATTCGCTGGCTTGTTCGCACTGTGTATCTGGGACGAACGTTCGCCAGGATTCGCAGTGCGAGTGTTGCAGCGAGCAACCCAGATTTTTGTTTTTTTTAGTTCAGCCTTGTGCATTTGTGTCATAATTTTTAATGAATTGTCTTAGTGTTTTGTGTGGTTTGTTTGTGATATTTGCAGATGGGTCCTAAGACTTAGCTTGCAAAGAAAAGGAAAGCCTCTACATCAAGACAAGTACCGATCCAATTCGACGATACTCGGTTCAGAGGGCACAGACAGGCTGAGAGGTATTTGGTTCTGGAAAAGAGGACCATCCTGGCAGAGAAGCGATTTATTCTGAATGATCAAGGGAGTTATCGTTCTGTAGCTGCCCTCTTGCATGCAAAAAAGTGGGATCAGCTGATAACTCCGCTTGATTCGTATAATGTGGAGGTAGTTCGAGAATTTTATGCAAACGCCCTTCCTGATGAGGGTGATCTTTTTAATTGGACTACAGTGGTTGGAGGAAAAACTGTGAGGTTTGACAGAAGGACAATCATCCAGGTTCTTGGTGAACCTCTTCCTTTACGTGCTAGTGAGGAGGATACTTATCATAGAACTCTGAACCGTAACCGGGATATTCCACATATGACTCGCGATCTGTTGCGGCCTGGTAAGACTGTTGAACTCAACCATTCTGGGGTTCCCGTCAGGTATCACCGGGAGGACATGTTGCCTTTGGCCCAGCTTGTTTTACTTTTGGTTGTCACAAATATTAAGCCAAAGTCACATTCCTCAACAGTGCCGATACCCCTTGCTCATTTAGTCCATAGCATCCTTACTAATGTACAGATTGATGTCGCGAGGATTATTGCTGATGAGATAAGGGCAATTGTCGAGAGTGGTTTAGGAGGAAACGCTTCGAGGAAGAATTCCCCTCTCGCATTTCCTTGTCTGATCATGTCCTTATGTGCTGAAGCTGGTGTTCATTTGCCTTCGCATTGTCAGGTTACTGTCACGTCGGCTATCGATGATCGATACGTCGACAAATTTTGCAAACCTAAGGGTGTTAGGGCTGAGTCTTCTGGAGCTGGTACAGAGGCCGGTACGAGTGGGGGCGATACTTCTGGGTCTCATAATTTCTATCCTTATCAGCAAGAGATTTGCCAGTACAACTGGGATTGGATAACCGCTTCTCAGCACGCCATGCTTGATTTACATGACTCTATGCAGGTACTTCAGCTGCAGATTCGGGATCCCGCCGCGGAGCAGTCTTTGATGTCGAGGGAGCAGTTCCTCGCACATGCTGGATGGCCTGAGGCCATGCCAGTTTTCGGAGGGGGAGAGGATGCAGCTGGTCCTGCGGATGATGATGCTGATGAGGAGGGAGATGGCGATGGCGAGGATGTGGAGGTTTCTGGTTCTGGTTCTGATGAGGGAGATGATGATGAGCAGGTTACCGAGGTCTTAGAGACGGAGTCCGATGAGGACTGATTTTGTGATTTTCAGGCTTGTGTACTTCCTTTGGTCACCAAAGTGAAGTTTTCTTGTATTTGTTTTTTTTTCAGCTTTTACTAGTCTATTGTATCCACATAGTGGAATATTTTGAATATTGTTGTACTTGTGCCCTAGAGGTACCCTTTTGGATTATGTAGGTGTTTTTACACCAAGCACTTTATTATTATTATTAGTAATGTTAAGTGGTTTTAGTAAAAAAAATTATTTCGCTTTTACTAATAATTTGTTGGTTTTTAATTATTGTATTAAGTGTTGAGTTCTTCAGTTTACGAATGCTCAACACTTATATGTGTTTTTTGTTGTTAAATTGTTAATATGTTTTTATTTTAATGTTCCTTCTTTGATGATGGAATTTTGGAAGTAGGTTGGAGACTCTTGATTTTAAAGGAAGATTCCACCAAGATGTGAGGGTTATGATAGTACCTTAAGCATTGTGTTGCGACAAGGTACATCATTACCTAGTTCGAGAATTTTGTATGTTTTAGAACTTTGCGTCTTGGTGCGATTGAAAATGTTGTTTCATGTTATAACTTCCTTTGAATGCATGTGTCATTTTAGGATCAAAAACCATTAAAGTGAGAAGCCTCCAAAGTGTTACTATATGCTAAGGATTGATGATGAATGTTGTTTTTACTTTTAATTCATGTCTTATCTTGTGACCATGTGATTTTGTGGAAGTATGAGAAGTGATCAAGGCACTTGTTGAAAGTGAGCACAACCATGTCCATATAGTAATTCACCCGTGAGGAGTGAGAATTTGGTAGCCCCTTTGAGCCTAAATCGTTTAGAACTCAGTTTAGTGATGAACTTGTTTTATGTACATAATTTGCAAGTTTGGTTCATCACTGGATTTGGTGAGTTTCTAACATTTTCTTCTTGAACCTTTGAAAATTGTATACTTTGATTTCCTTGCCTTTAAAAGCAAGGAACATTCACTTTAGGTTGAGTCAAAAATGAGTTGGGGAGAATAAAAAGAAGATGGGTGCATTACTCCAAATTTTGAAAAAAATTCAAGCAAGCATGTAAAGAAAAGAGTGTGAATATGTTGTACAAATGAGAAAATGCTTGCTTGAATGAAAAAAATAGATTCAATAATTGTGCACGGTAGTTTGTGAAGGTGTAATGAAAAATTGGTGAAATGAAGTGGTGATGTGTGAATATGGGTTTAGTGAATGTTCTTTTGCATCGGCAGTTTCGTTTCAATGGCCATTAGAAATGTCCCTTTTTGTTTACCCGACCAAGCTACAACCTTGAAGTCCTTATTGATCTTTTACTTCCATGATTTCTTTTGTATTCATTGAGATATGGTATGAATTGCTTAGTATTTGCAACATTGGTCATTTGAGTGTAATTGTCCCGTGTTGTATGCACGTTTTCCTTCAATCCTTTTTCGAAGAGGAGTGTAGAATGACATGTACATGATGAGTTAGTTGTCTCTTGAAACATTGTTTGAAATTGTTTAAGAGTCAGGTTCTTTTACATTATAGGTTCTTGAATTGTGTAATTGTTGTGTTGTTGTGATCGTTGTTTAGTTGAGCCATTTTTCGCGTCTTGGTTGAATTGAATGCTCGAGCAAATCCTCGTGAGAGGCATACTTTGCTTGAGGACAAACAAAGAGTTAGTTGGGGAGAGTTTGTTAGATGTCAAACATGTTATATATTAGTATACAATAATTGGCATCTTTCATTACTTTCCATGCGGAATCGGTTGAATTAAGTGGTAAATTATGTTGTAGTGCTTACATTGGAATACATGAGTGGAGCTTGTAATTTGTGTGTTAATGTGCAGGTTTAGGCATGAAAGGATCAAGATGGTGAGACACATTGAGTGGATGCAAGTTGCCACTGAAATTGTTGCTGCAACAGAGCATTCGCAGTGCGAAGGAGCTGGCGAGGGTGCAGCGAAGGTTCGCACTGCGAACGTCAGCGAAGCTCCCAGCGAAGGGTGGCAGAATATTTTCATGGAAAATATCCAAAAGTTCGCACTGCGAACTCCTAGCGAAGGCTCGCTAGTTGGTTCGCAGTGCGAAGGTACAGGCGAAGGAAGGCAGAATGTTTTTGAGGCAAAATTTCTCTCATTCGCAGTGCGAATGGGTTGTTCGCAGTGCGAACCCACGATGTCAGCATTGGGCGGTTTAAGTCTCAGAGGCACTTAAAGTGCCATTTTCTCTCATTCGCAGTGCGAATGATTTGCTCGCAGTGCGAATGCTGCAGATTTCAGAAGTGTATAAATAGATTTTTACTTTTATTGGAAGGGATCTTTTGCTCATTTTCACTAAAAATCATAGTTTTCAGTATTTTGATCATCAAAGAGTGTAATTTTACTTGGAGAAGCTAAAGTCGCATCCATTCTCGATTATTCGTCGTGGATGTTCATTCATCTCCTCTCTTTACTTGTCATCATAACTACCATGGTAATGTTTAGCTAAACACTCAATGTTGAGGTTAGAAGTAGTTGATTCTGATTATATGTATTTGTTTTGATCTAGTGTGTATGAACAAAGTCTTTGATCAATATAGATGAAGTTATTTGCTCTTAATGCTTTATGTGTGATTTGTTTTGCTCTAGACATAGATTCTACAAATCATGACATAATAAATTCATCTCTTAAAAACCAAACTCTAGACATAGATTTGGGATTTGCTATTCGCTTTGTGTTGATCTTAACGATTGTTGTTTAGATTGTTAGCGTGAGACATCATCTGACGGTCTAAACAACGATACTCACAACTTTGCTTTAGACATAAACTTAGTCGGGAGGATACGCGATTGTATTGGTCGGAAACCTTGTTCATATGCTTGATTATTCGGATATATGTGACAAGGATTAGAGATACCTAACCTTGACATGCTTTTATAAAAACCTTTCAAACTCTTTGTTAAAAATTACTCTTTGCTACATATTGATGTTAAACGAAATTGAGAACCAATTGAAACCTTTGAACTTAAAATGGTGTAACTATTGAACGACAAGCATCAAATATCAGGCAATCCCTGTGGAGACGATTAAAAACACCCCCTATTACTACATTAACAACCAACAGAATCGGGGCAAGCCTTATGGTGCTCCGGCGGGAAAAGGTAAACAGAAAGTGGCTGATGGCAAGAGAACTAGTGGGGGAGATGCTCCTGCTGGCATAACTTGTTTCAAATGTGGGAAACCTGGTCATAAGAGTAATGTGTGTATTGCTGAGGTAAAGAGGTGTTTCCGTTGTGGTAAGACTGGGCATGCAATATCTGAGTGCAAGCATAAAGAAAGGATTTGCTTCAACTGTGGTGAAGAGGGACACATTGGTAGTCAGTGTCAGAAACCAAAGAAGGCGCAAATCGGTGGGAAAGTGTTCACGTTGGCTGGGACTCAGACAACTAGCGAGGACAGACTCATCAGAGGTACATGTTTCATTAATAGTACTCCTTTAATCGTTATGATTGATACTGGTGCTACTCATTGCTTTATTGCTGCTGATTGTGTTAAGAGATTGGGTCTTATGTTGTCCTCTATGAATGGAGAGATGGTCATCGAGATTCCGGCTAAGGGATCGGTGACTACTTCTCTTGTGTGTTTAAAGTGCCCTTTGTCGATCTTCGAGAGAGACTTTAATGTTGATTTGGTGTGTTTGCCGTTAACTAGGATGGATGTAATATTGGGTATGAACTGGTTAGAATATAACTATGTTCATATTAATTGTTATAACAAGACTTTGAGGTTTTCTACTCCTGAAGAGGAAACTGGTTTGTTGTCTGCTAGACAGTTGCAACAGTTGATGCAAGAAGAAGCTCAGGTGTTCTCTTTGATGGCAACATTATCTATTGAGAACCAGGCTATAATTGATGAGTTACAGGTGGTGCGCGAATTTCCTGAAGTTTTCCCTGACGAAATTCCTGAAGTACCACCAGAAAGAGAAGTTGAATTTGCAATTGACCTTGAACCTGGTACCAGACCTGTTTCTATGGCACCATACAGGATGTCTGCATCTGAATTGTCAGAATTAAAGAAACAATTAGAGGATTTGATAGAAAAGAAGTTTGTGAGGCCAAGTGTATCGCCGTGGGGAGCTCCAGTGTTGTTGGTGAAGAAGAAAGATGGGGGTATGAGGCTCTGTGTTGACTATAGATAGTTGAACAAAGTGACGATTAAGAACAAGTATCCGCTTCTGAGAATAAATGACTTGATGGATCAGTTGGTAGGTGCTTGTATGTTTAGCAAGATTGATTTGAGGTCAGGCTATCACCAGATTAAAGTGAAATATGATGATATTCAGAAGACGGCTTTTAGAATGCGTTATGGACATTATGAGTATTTGGTGATGCCGTTCGGTGTTACTAATGCGCCAGGAGTATTCATGGAGTACATGAACCGTATATTTCATACGTCTTTGGATCAGTTTGTAGTGGTGTTCATTGATGACATATTGATTTACTCCAAATCGGAAGAAGAGCATGCAGAACACTTAAGACTGGTATTGCAAGTTTTGAGAGAGAAGAAGCTATATGCAAAGTTGTCAAAATGTGAATTTTGGTTAAAGGAAGTTAGTTTTCTTGGTCATGTCATTTCAAGTAGTGGCATTGCTGTAGATCCATCTAAAGTAGACGCTGTGCTGCAATGGGAGACTCCAAGGTCGGCTACCGAGATAAGAAGCTTTTTGGGATTAGCTGGTTACTATAGAAGGTTTATCAAAGTTTTTTCTAAGTTGGCACTTCCATTGACTAAGTTGACGTGTAAAGGTAAAGCGTTTGTATGGGACGCTCAATGTGAAGAAAGCTTCACGGAATTGAAGAAGAGATTGACGTCGGCTCCGGTTTTGGCATTACCTAACCCAGGAGAACCTTTTGTGGTATATTGTGATGCTTCTAAAATGGGTTTAGGAGGTGTACTTATGCAAAATGATAAGGTGGTAGCTTACGCGTCGAGACAGTTGAGGCCTCATGAAAAGAACTATCCTACGCATGATTTAGAACTTGCTGTAGTTGTTTTTATGCTGAAGATTTGGAGGCATTATCTTTATGGTTCTAGATTTGAAGTATTTAGTGACCATAAAAGTTTAAAGTACTTATTTGACCAAAAGGAGTTGAATATGAGACAGCGAAGGTGGCTGGAGTTATTAAAAGATTATGATTTCGGTTTGAATTATCATCCAGGTAAAGCTAATGTTGTGGCTGATGCTTTAAGCCGAAAGACTTTGCATATGTCGGCGATGATGGTTAAAGAGTTGGAATTAATTGAACAGTTCAGAGATATGAGTTTAGTTTGCGAAGTGACACCGCAGAGTGTGATGTTAGGAATGTTGAAGATTAACAATGATTTTCTGGATAGTATCAGAGAAGCTCAGAAGTTAGATGTGAAACTAGTAGATTTGATGGTTGGAATCGATCAGCCTGAGAATTGCGATTTTAAGATGGACGCGTGTAATAACCCAAAATTTGCCCTCTCTTTTCTTCGTATCATTTAGCATGAGCTTTCATTGCATTGCATTGCATTCAAGCATAGAAAAACAAAACATCAAGCATTTTGCATTGCATCCCGCATAAGGGCATGTGATCAGGTGTTTTTTTCCAAGGTGTTCATCATCCAAAGCTAAAGGAGAAGACCAAGTGTTTCTCACAAGCTTCAAGGACCTCTTACATCATGTGTCATCTCCATTTGACTTCACAAGTCATAGGGAGAGGAGAGTTCACCAAGAAGATTGGACAGTGCATGATCTCCAACACAAGGCAGTCAAAAGTTGGGATTTGACCCCCAAATGTGCAAGCTCTTTGAGTTTTTATCACCTCCAAAGGACATATCTCATCTTTGTTTGAGAGGATACACAACATATTCAGAGGAATTGAGATTTGGAGGATGTGTTTTTTCCTCCTAACCAGAGGGTGCCAAAACTAGGGTTGGACCTAAAATCAGTTTATTTCTGATTTCTTGGGCAAGACTTGATCTCATGGCATTCCTTATGTTCTTAAGTGTTCATGGAGGGAATCTTGGCCATTGGTTCTTTTAGGAAGATGTTCAATGGATCAGTTACTTGTGTAATAGGCAAAAGTCAACAGTTCAAAAGGAGAAAGTCAACTATGGAATTTTGAGCTTCTTTTCATGGTTTTCAAGGTCTCACATCATCATATGGTCTTCAATTTTCAAGATTCACGCCATTCATCAAAAATCAAGAGTTTGTACAAAAGTTACTAAATTTGGAAAATGACCTATAATGAAAACTTTCCATTTTTGGCAACTTTTCCATCACATTCAACTTGACTTTTCATCATCAAGGAAGCTCCAAATGAATTTTCCTCCAACATGAAAGTTGAATATCTTTATCTCCCATTTCCAAAAAGTACTAGAACATTTCCATATCATTTGTGGAACTCTAGTTATGGCCAAAACAATGAAAGGTGCTTTTCATGGATTCCTTATAAGTCAAATTTTCCACCTTTTATATTTTTGCACAAAAGGACTTGTAATGTTCCCAATAGCTTCATGTCACATTACAATATCAAAATACAAGTCAAGAAGATCATTTGTGGCCTTTGAATCAATTCATGCCATGCCATATTTCTCATTATTTTCACAAAGTGCAAAAATGCCAAATTAATTCAAAACTTGCAAACCAAGAAAGTACAAGGCCCAAAATCAATTCAAAAGTGATACATGAGTAAATTGGAGGTGAATTATACTGGTGGCAAGGGTTTCCCACGTGTGAATTAGTGGTGGTGGTGTAAAATGCATTTTTGCAATTTCACCCAAATCTCATTAACAAGAGTTCTAATCACTTCCTAATCCTAATCAGTGAACTAATGGAGAGTATATATGCTTACTCATACCCTCACAGCTAGGGTAGAGACTCTCATTTTCACAGTTGTGGTTTTTTTCTCTCTCACTTCCTCTCATTGAATCTCATTCTTCTTGGAGCTTCTTTGAGTTTTCTCTTCATATTCTTGATCAGTGAAGAGAATAGAGCAAGAATCCACTGCTATTTTGAGCTCATACTGAAGATTTCATCAAGTGCCATTCAAGAGGGTTCAAGCTTAAATCTCAACATCTAGCACGATTTCAAGCTCTAGTTGCATTTATTTTGCATCTAGAGGTTCCAAGGAGTGGATCTGCAGTATTTGGAGGGGTTTCTTGGAGGATTTCAAGTTCTACAAGGTTCAGGTTGGTGAATTTTTCATACTCACAGAACTTGAATTTTTGATATGCATAATGATCTGCGAACTTCCCTGAGCATGATGATATATTTTGTTTGAAGTTTGGACGTGTGGTTTGTGTGATATGTTGATTTAAAGTGTTAGATCTATTTTTGTTTTTGTTCGATTCTCCTTATTGGTTGATTGTTTGTTAAAATGGATTGCATATTTGAGATCCTTGCGTTTTTCTGGTCAAGATAGTGTACCTATATGCATTTTCTGGAAACTTTTGGACTACAGCTCACCGGAGAGGGTGGTCGGAGCCCTAGCTCCGGCGGCTGCCTGAAAACCAGTCCGGCGAGGAGGTCAAGTGAAGAAGAAGAAATCCTGACCGTTCATTATTGGTTCTAACGTCTCTCACCGCGCCACGTGTATTGTTGTTTTATGTTTTATTTTATTGATTATATGCTTGCCACTCCAAGGGTGTTACCGCGCGTCCTCATCATAACCATTGATTTCTTTTAATATTTGATCATGTGATTTAATCGTGGGCGTCTGATTCATCTTGCGGTTAAGATTTTGACAACAGATAAATGAAGTCATGTGCAAGGCGCATGGCTGGTGTATGGTGTTATTGTCTGTTTGTGTGTGCGTGAGTATGTGGTAAGCGTGGTGTGCAGGTGAATCTAACCGTTGATCAGGTTTACCTTTTAATTTCATTGACTGATAATATGCGTAGGATTAATTGGATGGTCTGGATTAAGTAGTGCTTGTTGATTGAGTTGCACAGGAACATTGACCATGCGCTTTGGACCATTGGTTTGGGCCTTACTATTTCCACCCCCCTTAAACCCATTTCCATTACTTCAACGTGCTTCTCTTTCTATTTGCACCCCCTTGTTTCCTTCATTTCCTTTTTTTGTATTTTTTGTTTTGCATTTAATTTCTAAAATCATTTTTATGCATTTAAAAATCATACAAAAAATCATGAAACCTCTTCTTAGTTTTCTCAAATTTTTCCATATTTTATTTTCTCATTTTATTTTTATTTTGACATCTGATTTAATTAATTGCTTTATTTTCCTTTCTTAATTGTTTCACTTGCACACTCCAACTTGTAAAATTTCTTTCTCCTCATCTATAATACATTTTTAATCCTTTCTTTTTGCATTTATTAGGTGACATATTAAATTGCATAAAAACATTTTTGTTTCATTTTTAAAACTGTTCCATATTGCATTTTGGTCCCTTTCTTTTGCATATTGATACTTGGTGCTTACTTGACCTTTGTCTAATTGTTTGAGGTACTTAGTTTGTGAATCTTGGTTTGATCATTTTGCACATGTTACTTGACTGAGTTAACTTATGTTTGAATATTTTTTGGGATTTTATTGATCCACTTTGTTATTTTTTGTTGAATTTTTCTTGTGATGCAAGTTTGATGGAGATATACTTTGATACATGATCTAGTTTGAGTGCATTTGCTTGCTTGTGATGGAATGATGCTTGAGATGTTTTTATGGTATGATCATGTTCTGTTTGAGCGTACTTGTGGATTTGGAATCATCCTCATTTGATCTTTTTTCGATTTGTTCTTGATTTTCTAAGTTGGTGTTGTTTTGGGCTTGAATCTTGTGATATGTTCAACCTAATCTTGTGATGTTTCCTTGTTTGATCTCAACCAATGCATGAGGCCTTTTGTTTGATTTGTATGACATGCTAGAGGTTCTGACCCTCTTGGTTTAAGGTGCTTTATGTGACATGTTCTCACTCTTTGCTTCACATGTTTCTTTGTTTGTTGGCATGAATGATAAGTGGATGTTTTGATTAACTTTGATGCATGTTTTGAATGTATTGCTTAAGGATTCATCTTGTATGACTTGAGTTTGATCTTGGCATGATGTTAATGTGTATGCTACTGCCCTTTGGTTTCATTACTTGATTTTCATCTCACTTGTTCATCATGGTTTGAATTATGTGATGCATATCATTCCCTTTGCTTTGTAACTTCTTTGGTGCATAATGTTAATCTCTTTTGCACTTGTGAATTGTTGATGATGACATGATGTGAGTTCTGGTCTTATTTCATTTTCATCTTGCCTTTCTCATTTCACATTGTTTTGAAATCCATGTGTGTTTAATTGTGCATTTAATTCAAGTATGCTTGCATCCTTCCATGTTTACCTTTGCATGATTACTTGTTTGTTTTGCATTGATCTTTGAAGCATGTTGATTGATTTGAGTTGGACATTTATGATATGATGTGCTGCCATTTATTGTATCTCATCTCTCTTCTTCTCCTTCTCTTTTCTTCTCTTTCACTCTTTATCATCCCATGAATCTCAAGACTTGTTCAAGTCTTGGATTCTCTTCCCCTTAGAGCTACCTAGTCCAACTTAATTTTCGATTAAGCTTGGAGTAGGATTAGCATTAGGTTAGGTAGTCTTTTCTCCTAAACCTCACTAACCCTAGGATATCCATGCATGATAGCATTAGGACTCTTAGTTTCCCTTTAGAATTCCCTTTGCGTTTTCTCTCTTCTCATCTCAAAAGAAAAGTAAAAAATACTTAATAAAGGTTAACGTGCATTGTTCTTGAGCCTTATATGTGGGAAGTGGGGAACGAGGGGCTTTCTCTCATTCTTCTAGGGTACCTAGTGTACATCCTGTTGGGGGCGATGCGCGAAAGTATTCGTTCCTATATTTAAGACTTTGGTTCAATGCAAGTTGCAAACAACTGTAAAAGACACTTCTTTCTAAAAAACTTCAAACAAACAATAACGTCTTTCCTTCGGGAATTCTTTTCTTATCTCACTCACTCTCAGTGAACGAACGTGCTCCTACTCGTTCTCTTGCAAGATGGTAACGCACTCGGACCAGCGAGCCTGCAACACCTGAGCTAGAACGTCAGCCGTTCCCAAAAAACACAAACAAAGCGACCCTCGTTGAGGGGAACTACGTCGCTCTGATTCTCATGTTCCCGATGAGATACGTAGGCAGTGGGGTAGGGCCCATTCGAGCACTTCTTTTATTTTCCCTACATTTTCTCCTTTCTTTTTCCTTTTCCTGTTCCTTTTCCTTTCCAGTAGCAGTGGAGTTCCAGTTGACAACACCCTTTGATCGAGACAAGCAAGCGTGGATCCCGTCGGGTACGATGGACGCGTAGGGGTGCTAATACCTTCCTCACGCGTAACCGACTCCCGAACCCAGTTCTCTTGGTCGTGAGACCATGCTCTTTCCTTCTTCTTCTAGTTTACGCGGTGTTTCCTTTCCCTCTCTTGGGATAAATACACATTGCTGGCGACTCTGTTTCGGTGCCACTTTCGCGTTTGTACTAGGATGAAAATCCCGGGAGCGTCAGCTGGCGACTCTGCTGGGGACCCAACCCAGAATCTCTGGTTTCCTTAGCGAGTCAATCCTAGCGCTTGTTTGTTTTCTTTCATTGGGTGTTATTCTGGTGTTGTGTTTTGCTATTTGTTGTATATTACTGTATTGCTGTTTACTGTTTTTGCTTTACCGCTTTACTATTTTTATCGCATTTTACTGCATTACATATCATTATATACTTGATATTACTGCGTTGTGCTGGCTGGTTTTTCTGTTTGGCGGGTTGGGATGTTCTGAGAGATGAGCCCACTACCCAGGCTCGAGCATACACACAGGTTTTAGAGTGGATAGTCATGACGCTTGCATGGGGGTGGCCATGTATTGTTGTTCATGAGACCCACAACCAGACGAGGTTCTATCAGGAGCTACCTGCTACTGTGCGTTGGTACAGGCCAGTAGGTATTCTCTTGAGGGATTGTCGACTCTGGAGACCATTCCCGAGGACTCAGTTGCGGCACTCCTCCCAAAATGTGACAGTGGCAGACCACGCTTTATGGCAAACCCATTGCACATTCTCGATCCGAGGACCCAATGCTGGAAACTTGCTATAGGATTTGCCTTTTGTAGTGAATCAGCGGACGACCTCTTTGATTGGCGATAGCATTATATCCTTCGGGTTGAATGTGTTATTGCTTCTCAAACCTCTGAAGCTGAGGATCTTTCGTCTTGGAGAATCGGTTGAGGCCTCCTCGATTGATGATGATGCCAAACCAGAAATGGTGAACGTATCATCATATCTCGACCTGAGAGCCCGAGATACTGAACATCCTAGTACCCACATGTGAGAGGGACGAGGTTTGCAGGTTTGTAGGTAACCGTGACCTTCAACCTACCTGGTTTTCTGGTTCTATCACTATGGTGGTTATTGTTCTGAGTTTTGGTGCAGAGCCTTGATTTGTTCAGCCAGCGCAGTGCAGCCAGTTTGAGTGGACACCTTGATCACATGCTCTGCATTGCATTCTTTTTTCTGACATTCATGTTTGTGCATTTTCAGGTAGTATCTAGTCTTTGATTCCAGTCAGAGGGCAGTGTTAGGGATGGACATTCCAAGAGGCAAGAAGGATATTATTATCTACAAGTTTTTCAAGCCAGGAATAGGTCCTCTCATGATCCTGAAGGGAATGGCGAGTCCTGAAGTGTTGAATGCTTTCGAGGAGAAGTATGGGTGGATTCTGTCTTTTGTTCGCAACATCAACGATTATGAGTTCCGAGGTCTTCATACTCTGATGCAGTTCTATAACCCTCCGCTGAGATATTTTCTGTTCCCGGATTATTTGTTAGTGCCTACCTTGGAGGAATACTCTAACATGCTAGGGATCCTTATCAAGGAAGTACCTCCTTTCTTTGGTTCAAAAGGAGAGCTGGATTGTGGGAAATTGGCCGGTGCTCTTTATTTGAGCAAATCAGAGATAGAAGCCAACATCTCCAACAAGGGAAAGATCTGTGGTTTCAAGTTGGGGTATCTAACGAAGAAAGCTCAGAAAGCAGCAGAGGACAAAGATTAGATCGTGTTCAATGCACTGTTAGCTCTTTGTGTTTATGGTATTGTGTTGTTCCCCAATGAGCCTGATTTTGTTGATGAATATGCTATCAGAATATTCATGATGAGGAATCCTGTGCCAACCCTATTGGGAGATCTCCATTATGCCCTATACAACAGGAATGAAAAGAAGAGAGGGAGGATGGTTCATTGTTGTGCTCCATTGTTTTATAAATGGTTCGCAAGTCGTCTACCTCAATCTGGCGCTTTTGTTGATTCTAAGGATTCTCTAGAGTGGAGTCAGCGCCTGATGGGATTGGTCAGTAAAAACATCGTGTGGATAAATCAAGGTTTGCTTGGCAAGGATATCATTCACAGCTGTGGTAAGTACCCTAATGTTCCTTTGATAGGGAGGAAGGGAGGAATTAACTATAACTCTTCCTTAGCCGTAAGACAGTTTGGTTACGCTCTGGTAGGACCACCTGTTAAGCGAGATGTGGAAGAATCATTGTATTTTCACTCATCTTAAGGATTGGAAGAGGCGCAGAAAACTTCTGAAGCTTGGGGTAGTATCCTGAAGAAAGGCAAGGCCGTTCTGGGCAAACCTAACAATCAAGCTTTCCTTCCTTATGTGGAATGGATAAAACAGAGAGTTGAGGAGTGTTACTTGCCTTTTGATCGAGCACCTATGTTGTACCCAGAAAGTGTGGATGAAAGACTCACTGTACCATTTGAAGAATTTGATAAGCAGCGTAAGTTGGTATCTGATCTGAAGGTGGAAAACTCTGACATGAGTAGTCGACTACAGAGTGCTCTACATAATAACTTGGAGCTGAAATGGAAGGTTCAAGACATGACTACGCACCTAGAGAAAAAAGAGAAGGCTTTTGCTGATAGGGCTCAACACTTTAAAAAGATCAGTATGGCTGCTGATTCGTTAGTCAAAGCTAAGAGAAAAACAAGAAGCTTTTGACTAAAGCAGAGGATGAGCTGGCCACGTATCAGGATATGTGGAAGGAAGCCAAGATTGAGAACGAAGAGCTGCAAGAAGAGCTTCAGGTAGTGAAAGCGACGAAAGACCGTTACTTTGCCAAATGGAAAAAAGCCCAGAAAGAAATTGAAGAGCTTAAGCTGCAAGCGGGAATCAAGAAGTCCAAGCACGAAGGCAACGATGTTGAAGAGCAGATTGCTAGGCTGAAGTAGGATGTTGAGAAGAGGAACAGGTTGATCGAGGGTTTGCTAGAAAGACATGCTCATCCAGATACTGTGAACCTTCTTGAGGAGATTGAAGCCGGTTTATTTGGAATTGACTTGTAGTAATTCTGTTGCTTGTTTTTGTTGTGATTACCATCAGGATTATTGATGGAATCACTTTTGATTGTATTGAACCTATTTGTATGACATCTTATGCTATATTATTGCAACGTTTGTTTCAATGGTTATCAGTTGTTTGAAAGGGGTTATCTTTTGATTGATTCCGCAGTATTTCTGGATTCAGATTTATTTTCTGATGTTGTGTCCGATCCCTTGCCCAAAGCTGGAATCAAAGCAGATTCGGCCTGGAAATATTTAAATATGATTGTTTGCATTTTGCATTTGCATCCTCATAATCATAAGCATTTTTGCATAACAGGTGTTCCGGAGCAGATTTCTTGTTCTGACTGGGTATTCTCTGCAGGGTAGTAAACATGACTGCTTCCGACTACTCTATTCATCACAATTAGGGTTCAGATGTGGAACAACTCCGAGCGGAGGTGACTAAGATGAAAGCCCAGCTGGGGCACTTTATGGTGGACATGCAAGCTTTGATTCAGGGCCAGAGAATGCTGAAGGAAGAGGTCGATCAAGTGAAGACCCAGATGAGTTTTGTTATGGAAGTTGTGAGAAATGTGCTCAGAAAGGATGGTAATCCCACACCAGAGGCTGTAACAGAAGTTGTCGTTCCACCCTTGCCTGTGGAACCTATTCCCAAGAGTGATGTGTCTCATGGATTTTCTGCACCACCTGGAGTTCTGAAACTTACTCACCAGCAGTTACCTCTTGTTTCCCCAGACGGTCCCAAGGCTAGGAAGTACCTACCAAAGTCGAAGAAACCTGACAGAATCTTTGATCCGCTTCCCATGTCCTATGCCCAGCTGTTGAGGCATCTACTCCAACTCCAATTGGTTGAACTTCGGACGATAAATCGCCCTGATGGAAAGCTCCCACTCAATTATGATGCACGTGCCCATTGCGACTTTCACTCTGGTGCGCCGGGGCACAATGTGGAAAAATGCAAAGCCTTTCATAATGTGGTCCAAGATCTGATTGATTAGAAGGCGATAAATTTCGCGGCGGGCGGCGTAAGCATGCAGAGTAATTCTACTCCTATTGCTGCAGGAAATGTGAATTCCCTGGCATTCCCTCTTGAAGCGGCATCAAGTCAAGGGCATATCTTGCAGTCTTTGGTCTCAAAATCCCCATGTCAGCAGCTTGTTCCCGATCATAGGCCAAGTTTGAAAAGAAAAGTGCTGGGAAAAGAGGAGTACTCGAATCAGTATCAGCAGCAGGCTAGCTCCCAGAGGAGGTATCAGAGACCCAGAAGGCCTGAGAGAAAATTTGATCCTATTACTGTCCCTCACAGTCAGCTGTTTGACCGTTTGCTTCAAGACTCTTTGATTCAGTTAAGGGAAGTTGCTCCTGTCCCGTATCCTCTTCCGCCAGGTTATGACAAGAATGCTAGGTGCGGGTACCACTCAGGGGCACCGGGGCATGCCATTGAAGATTGTAAGGTGTTCAGGCATAAAGTGCAAGATCTGATTGATGCCGGGATCATTATTTTCACTGCAGATGGGTTGTATGTTAACTAAAGCTTCCCAGGCAAGCACATAAAAAGGAAAAGACATCATCAGAAGCGGCCAGTCCAGACGGAGTCAAGCCTCCTCAACAATGGCAACCATTTAGTTTCTTTGCTGCATTTGCATATGTAGTCTTTATTTGTTTGTTCAGACATTGTTTGCATGTTAAAACTTGTTTGTATTTGGTTTGATGATTTTAATGCAATGGATATGTTTTCTTGATTAATTTCATTTGTGTTTACTCATTTAATGCTAATGTGCACTGCAATACCAATTTTTTCTTATTTAAACTTTATGAGGGAGGATGATAAGGTAAAAACGCAAAAATCTCTAGTTGTGTGCTTTTGAACAGAACCCTGTTGAGGATGTACAGGCATTATTTCGAATACCCAAACACTGGAGAGATAAGGGAGATAGACCCTCGTTAACCCCTTTGAGCCTTGAAGTAGGAGTTTCTTCCGTATGAAAAAACCCTCACATTTAACCAGGGGCAGGGTAGTCTTCAGTTAATTTGACTGAGCGTTCAAATTTCTAAAAGAGTGTGCATCTGAGGATCCACCACCTTTTATTCCATCGTCAAGAGGTCAAGAGATGTGAAACCTCAATGGTTATCCATTAATAATCGAAGAGTGAGGCAGTCATAACCCTTTCAACAAAGTCAAGACAAGCCGGTGTCACACGACGTGTTCAAGAAAAAAGAAAAAGAATAAAAAAAAGAGAAAGAAAAGCCCGCTAAGTCGAAACTTGAAAACAAGCGACTTAGGCAAAAGTTAGGGCATCCCGTTGGACTTCAAAATCAAAGATTCAAAAGAATCTGTCCAGGCAAAAGTTAGGGACAAGAAAGAATGAGAAAATGAAAAACAAAGGGATTACAAAAGAAAATCCTCAAATAAAGAATAAAGTCGCGTGACTACGAACAAAAGACAAAGGGGTGACTGTTACTCCAGAGCCTCATTAGGTGCCAAACCATCAGTTTCATGGTTTCCTTAAGGATCACAAAATCTTCTTGAGAGGCGAACACTTGTGTGAATTAGCTGAATGTAGGACTGGAGAACATCACGAATAGTGGGTGGGCACCAATATACTTTGAGCCATAAACCATTTTTCTCAAAACCGTGAACCAGGCCACGATACAACCCTCAAAAGTCCTAATTGAAACAGGGTTATTTCAAAGGTACACTACCAAGAGATAGCGTTCCTGACTCCTATGAGTTGTGCTAAAAGATCTTTGTTGGTGTTGCATGTGTATCGCATTCTTTCATTCAAAGATTAATGTCGTATCCTAACCCGTGATTTGCTCACAAAGGGTTTGCGACATCTTTTCAGTAAAACTTCCAGATCAACATGTGTGTTGCATTAAAATTTTCATTCTCAGATTAAAACATTTTCTGCTTGCATACATTTGTTTGACATCAAAAGAAGTTTACATATGGAAATTCAGTCTAGAAGCTTAATCTTGCAGAGTTAAGAATCCTGAAACTCTTGAAGGGCAGCCACATCCAGTGTTACTTCCTCCAGAAATTTTTGTTGAGTGGGGTCTTTCCCAACAAGTTGTGCTGAGACGTAGTCGATCTGGGGCAATCACGTCGAACCATCTCTTTAAGGTGTACCTCATTTGGGCCGATCACGTCAAAGAAATCCCTTCAGAGATCAGAAAACTGGGGCAATTACTTCAAGATTTTTCTGTAGACCATACAGTCTGGGGCAGTTACGTCGAGATCTGACGAATCTCTCCAAGAGTTTGAAGACATTGAGGCGTTTTGGATGTCAAGTCTTCTGTAAAATCCTCTTGAGACGATTTCTTTTGGCGGACCATGCTGGTCTGGGGTAAGTAGATAAAAATGGTTGGTCACGCATATGTAGCCAATCAGCCAAAAGGTTCGAAATAAAGGGGCATTCCAACCCAATGCATTTGTGGTCCCCGTCTCCAACAGGCTTTATTAATAATGTTCCCAGCAAGAGACGTATTGAAACCTTTCTCCCAATAGGTGGTGGTTCAGCGTTAGATGTTCTCTGTTGCAGAAGTCATATCCTGGGGCATGTTTTGTTGCAGGTAACAGATTCAGATGATTTCAAGCAAAAGATGAGTGATCACTTATTCCCACGCAGGAGGCTGGGGCAATCATGATCAGGGAAGGGTTCATTTGTCACCCTTTTGTCACAACGTTTACTGATTGAGTCCATCATTCAGTCGACGGTCGTTCCCGACGATTTGATATCAGTGAACTGAGTTCAGCTGGGTATCGTTGTTTCTTATTAAGTCGATTATCTCATTTAGTATTTCCAACAGCTACAAGTTTTTCTGTGTCGATAACGGTTGCGAATTCCCAGTAGAGTTGTTTCGCAGACACCGAAGTTGATGGTTAATCCCCAGTGAAGTCGTCAGGAGTTTGAAGATGCCTAATCTCCTGTAAAATCCTCCTATGATGTTTCTCCAGGTAAGTCTGGTATCATGGAGCAGGAAGCAAGTTGTTGACCTTCCCAGGCATGGGGCATTTTGGATTTCCCCAGCAAGAGATGTTCCCGATCTATTATCCCCAGTAGAGTTTGAGGACGCTTGGTCTTCTGTAAAATCCTCTCAAAAGGCATTTCCCAACATGAGACGCTTTAAAGCGGTTTTCTCCAGCAGAGGTTGTTATAAACTCACTATCCCCAACGGAGTCGTCAAACCAAAAGTTCGCCCAACATGGGGCATTGTGATACTTATCCTAAGCTTGACAGTCTTAGTCCTCAGCAGATTACTGTGGAATTGCTATGGAGTTTCCCCAGCAGATCTAGGGACTCTTCCCCAGCATGTTACAGCAGAACGTCTTATAACCAGGATTTGCATATCCCCGACAGAGTAGCCTTGATTCCCAGCAAGTTCGTATCTCTGGTAATGATATCCCCATAGAGTTCAGCATTGAATCTTATCAACAATACTCCCCAGTTGATTTATGTTTTTGTCCCCACAGAGGGTTATTGATCAACAAAATCTATTCCTCAACAGAGTGGTAGTATATTCTTGCCCCAGCCGGGTTAGAAGGTTGATTCTCCCCACAAAGGATCTCGGGTTTGATAGATCCTCAGGCAGAGTTTTAATGACTTTTCTTCCCTAGCAAGACGTCATGCAAAGAAATTCTCATCCCCAGCGGAGTTGCTGTGACCAGAATTCATTCCCCAAGCAGGTGAAGTAATTCCTGGCAGAGTCGTTATTTTCAAAGTCCAATTTATTTTTGGAAAACTTGACAGTTCGAAGCAGACGGATTGTTCATTCATTCTCCAGCAAAGATATTATCCTTTCAGGAGTCTCCGAGATCAAATCATTGACTGTTATTCCTCAGCAAAGTCAGCAGAGATGTCTGACACAGATGTAGAGCATAATCCAATATTGGAATTGCTAAAGTCCACCCGTAGTGTGGCAAGCCAGTAGTCGTCTGGCATTGTTAAAAGGTGTTCTTAAAGTCCAACCGTAGATTGGCAAAAGGTCCATCTAAGGGTGGCAAATCATTGGAAAGTCCAACCGTAGATTGGCAAAAGGTCCATCTAAGGTGGCAAATCATTGGAAAGTCCAACCGTAGATTGGAAGAAGTTTACCCCGTAGTGTGGCAAGCCAGTAGTCGTCTGGTATTGTTAAAAGGCGTTCTTAAAGTCCAACCGTAGATTGGAAAAAGGTCCATCTAAGGGTGGAAAATCATTGGAAAGTCCAACCGTAGATTGGCAAAAGGTCCATCTAAGGGTGGCAAATCATTGGAAAGTCCAACCGTAGATTGGCAGAAGTCCCCCGTAGTGTGGCATTTCAGCAGCTAAGTCCAACCATAGATTGGCAAAAAGGTCCATCTAAGGGTGGCAAATCATTGGAAAGTTCAACCGTAGATTGGCAAAAGTCCCCCGTAGTGTGGCATCTCAGCAAGTACAACCGTAGATTGGCAAAAGTCCCCCGTAGTGTGGCAATTCAGCTGCGAAGTCCAACCGTAGATTGGCGAAGGTCCACCAGTAGTGTGGCAAGCCAGTAGTCGTCTGGCGTTGTACAAAAGACATTGTTAGAGTCCACCTATAGTGTGGCAGGCCAGTAGTCGTCTGGCATTGTACAAAAGACATTGTTAAAGTCCACCCGTAGTGTGGCAGGCCAGTAGTCGTCTGGCGTCATATAAAAGACATCTCTCCAGTGTTATTCTTCCTGTCAGAGTTTTGTTCAAGCAGAGTTCGTTTGGTTGGGTTTATCCCTTTTCTTCTTCCCTGCAGAGTGCAAATTTTTGGGTTATTGTCGGTATTCAATCTCTCCATACCTTGAAAGTATGACAACAATCACTATCATCCGTTCAGGTCTACAGTGATTGAATAGGGGCAGCTGTAATACCCCAAAATTTTCCCTCTCTTTTCTTCATATCATTTAGCATGAGCTTTCATTGCATTGCATTGCATTCAAGCATAGAAAAACAAAACATCAAGCATTTTGCATTGCATCCCGCATAAGGGCATGTGATCAGGTGTTTTTTCCAAGGTGTTCATCATCCAAAGCTAAAGGAGAAGACCAAGTGTTTCTCACAAGCTTCAAGGACCTCTTACATCATGTGTCATCTCCATTTGACTTCACAAGTCATAGGGAGAGGAGAGTTCACCAAGAAGATTGGACAGTCCATGATCTCCTACACAAGGCAGTCAAAAGTTAGGATCTGACCCCCAAATGTGCAAGCTCTTTGAGTTTTTATCACCTCCAAAGGAAATATCTCATCTTTGTTTGAGAGGATACACAACATATTCAGAGGAATTGAGATTTGGAGGATGTGTTTTTTCCTCCTAACCAGAGGGTGCCAAAACTAGGGTTGGACCTAAAATCAGTTTATTTCTGATTTCATGGGCAAGACTTGATCTCATGGCATTCCTTATGTTCTTAAGTGTTCATGGAGGGAATCTTGGCCATTGGTTCTTTTAGGAAGATGTTCAATGGATCAGTTACTTGTGTAATAGGCAAAAGTCAACAATTCAAAAGGAGAAAGTCAACTATGGAATTTTGAGCTTCTTTTCATGGTTTTCAAGGTCTCACATCATCATATGGTCTTCAATTGTCAAGATTCATGCCATTCATCAAAAATCAAGAGTTTGTGCAAAAGTTACTAAATTTGGAAAATGACCTATAATGAAAACTTTCCATTTTTGGCAACTTTTCCATCACATTCAACTTGACTTTTCATCATCAAGGAAGCTCCAAATGAATTTTCCTCCAAATGAAAGTTGAATATCTTTCTCTCCCATTTCCAAAAAGTACTAGAACATTTCCATATCATTTGTGGAACTCTAGTTATGGCCAAAACAATGAAAGGTGCTTTTCATGGATTCCTTATAAGTCAAATTTTCCACCTTTTGTATTTTTGAACAAAAGGACTTGTAATGTTCCCAATAGCTTCATGTTACGTTACAATATCAAAATACAAGTTAAGAAGATCATTTGTGGCCTTTGAATCAATTCATGCCATGCCATATTTCTCATTATTTTCACAAAGTGCAAAAATGCCAAATTAATTCAAAACTTGCAAACCAAGAAAGTACAAGGCCCAAAATCAATTCAGAAGTGATACATGAGTAAATTGGAGGTGAATTATACTGATGGCAAGGGTTTCCCACGTGTGAATTAGTGGTGGTGGTGTAAAATGTATTTTTGCAATTTCACCCAAATCTCATTAACAAGAGTTCTAATCACTTCCTAATCCTAATCAGTGAACTAATGGAGAGTATATATGCTTACTCATACCCTCACAGCTAGGGTAGAGACTCTCATTTGCACAGTTGTAGTTTTTTGCTCTCACACTTCCTCTCATTGAATCTCATTCTTCTTGGAGCTTCTTTGAGTTTTCTCTTCATATTCTTGATCAGTGAAGAGAATAGAGCAAGAATCCACTGCTATTTTGAGCTCATACTGAAGATTTCATCAAGTGCCATTCAAGAGGGTTCAAGCTTAAATCTCAACATCTAGCACGATTTCAAGCTCTAGTTGCATTTATTTTGCATCTAGAGGTTCCAAGGAGTGGATCTGCAGTATTTGGAGGGATTTCTTGGAGGATTTCAAGTTCTACAAGGTTCAGGTTGGTGAATTTTTCATACTCACAGAACTTGAATTTTTGACATGCATAATGATTTGTGAACTTCCCTGAGCATGATGATATATTTTGTTTGAAGTTTGGACGTGTGGTTTGTGTGATATGTTGATTTAAAGTGTTAGATCTATTTTTGTTTTTGTTCGATTCTCCTTATTGGTTGATTGTTTGTTAAAATGGACTGCATATTTGAGATCCTTGCATTTTTCTGGTCAAGATAGTGTACCTATATGCATTTTCTGGAAACTTTTGGACTACAGCTCACCGGAGAGGGTGGCCGGAGCCCTAGCTCCGGCGGCTGCCTGAAAACCAGTCCGGCGAGGAGGTCAAGTGAAGAAGAAGAAATCCTGACCGTTCATTATTGGATCTAACGTCTCTCACTGCGCCACGTGTCTTATTGTTTTATGTTTTATTTTATTGATTACATGCTTGCCACTCCAAGGGTGTTACCGTGCGTCCTCCTCATAACCATTGATTTCTTTTAATATTTGATCATGTGATTTAATCGTGGGCGTCTGATTCATCTTGCTGTTAAGATTTTGACAACAAATAAATGAAGTCATGTGCAAGGCGCGTGGCTGGTGTATGGTGTTACTGTCTGTTTGTGTGTGCGTGAGTATGTGGTAAGCGTGGTGTGCAGGTGAATCTAACCGTTGATCAGGTTTACCTTTTAATTCCATTGACTGATAATATGCGTAGGATTAATTGGATGGTCTGGATTAAGTAGTGCTTGTTGATTGAGTTGCACAGGAACATTGACCATGCGCTTTGGACCATTGGTTTGGGCCTTACTATTTCCACCCCCCCTTAAGCCCATTTCCATTACTTCAACGTGCTTCTCTTTCTATTTGCACCCCCTTGTTTCCTTCATTTCCTTTTTTTTATTTTTTGTTTTGCATTTAATTTCTAAAATCATTTTTATGCATTTAAAAATCATACAAAAAATCATGAAACCTCTTCTTAGTTTTCTCAAATTTTTTCCATATTTTATTTTCTCATTTTATTTTTATTTTGGCATCTGATTTAATTAATTGCTTTATTTTCCTTTCTTAATTGTTTCACTTGAACACTCCAACTTGTAAAATTTCTTTCTCCTCATCTATAATACATTTTTAATCCTTTCTTTTTGCATTTATTAGGTGACATATTAAATTGCATAAAAACATTTTTGTTTCATTTTTAAAACTGTTCCATATTGCATTTTGGTCCCTTTCTTTTGCATATTGATACTTGGTGCTTACTTGACCTTTGTCTAATTGTTTGAGGTACTTAGTTTGTGAATCTTGGTTTGATCTTTTTGCACATGTTACTTGACTGAGTTAACTTCTGTTTGAATATTTTTTGGAATTTTATTGATCCACTTTGCTATTTTTGGTTGAATTTTGCTTGTGATACAAGTTTGATGGAGATATACTTTGATACATGATCTATTTTGAGTGCATTTGCTTGCTTGTGATGGAATCATGCTTGAGATGTTTTTATGGTATGATCATGTTCTGTTTGAGCTTACTTGTGGCTTTGGAATCATCCTCATTTGATATTTTTTCGATTTGTTCTTGATTTTCTAAGTTGATGTTGTTTTGGGCTTGAATCTTGTGATATGTTCAACCTAATCTTGTGATGTTTCCTTGTTTGATCTCAACCAATGCATGAGGCCTTTTGTTTGATTTGTATGACATGCTAGAGGTTCCGACCCTCTTGGTTTAAGGTGCTTTATGTGACATGTTCTCACTCTTTGCTTCACATGTTTCTTTGTTTGTTGGCATGAATGATAAGTGGATGTTTTGATTAACTTTGATGCATGTTTTGAATGTATTGCTTAAGGATTCATCTTGTATGACTTGAGTTTGATCTTGGCATGATGTTAATGTGTATGCTACTCCCCTTTGGTTTCATTACTTGATTTTGATCTCACTTGTTCATCATGGTTTGAATTATGTGATGCATATCATTCCCTTTGCTTTGTAACTTCTTTGGTACATAATATTGCATAATGTGAATCTCTTTTGCACTTATGTATTTTTGATGATGACATGATGTGAGTTATGGTCTTGTTTCATTTTCATCTTGCCTTTCTCATTTCACATTGTTTTGAAATCCATGTGTGTTTAATTGTGCATTTAATTCAAGTATGCTTGCATCCTTCCATGTTTACCTTTGCATGATTACTTGTTTGTTTTGCATTGATCTTTGAAGCATGTTGATTGCTTTGAGTTGGACATTTATGATATGATGTGCTGCCATTTATTGTATCTCATCTCTCTTTTTCTCCTTCTTCTTTCTTCTCTTTCACTCTTTATCATCCCATGAATCTCAAGACTTGTTCAAGTCTTGGATTCTCTTCCCCTTAGAGCTACCTAGTCCAACTTAATTTTCGATTAAGCTTGGAGTAGGATTAGCATTAGGTTAGGTAGTCTTTTCTCCTAAACCTCACTAACCCTAGGATATCCATGCATGATAACATTAGGACTCTTAGTTTCCCTTTAGAATTCCCATTGCGTTTTCTCTCTTCTCATCTCAAAAGAAAAGTAAAAAATACTTAATAAAGGTTAACGTGCATTGTGCTTGAGCCTTATATGTGGGAAGTGGGGAACGAGGGGCTTCCTCTCATTCTTCCAGGGTACTTAGTGTACGTCCTGTTGGGGGCGATGCGCGAAAGTATTCGTTCCTATATTTAAGACTTTGGTTCAATGCAAGTTGCAAACAACTGTAAAAGACACTTCTTTCTAAAAAACTTCAAACAAACAATAACGTCTTTCCTTCGGGAATTATTTTCTCATCTCACTCACTCTCAGTGTACGAACGTGTTCCTACTCGTTCTCTTGCAAGATGGTAACGCACTCGGACCAGCGAGCCTGCAACACCTGAGCTAGAACGTCAGTCGTTCCCAAAAAACACAAACAAAGCGACCCTCGTTGAGGGGAACTACGTCGCTCTGATTCTCATGTTCCCGATGAGATACGTAGGCAGTGGGGTAGGGCCCATTCGATCACTTCTTTTTTTCCCTACATTTTCTCCTTTCTTTTTCCTTTTCCTGTTCCTTTTCCTTTCCAGTAGCAGTGGAGTTCCAGTCGACGACACCCTTTGATCGAGACAAGCAAGCATGGATCCCATCGGGTACGATGGACGCGTGGGGGTGCTAATACCTTCCTCACACGTAACCGACTCCCGAACCCAGTTCTCTTGGCCGTGAGACCATGCTCTTTCCTTCTTCTTCAGGTTTACGCGGTGTTTCCTTTCCCTCTCTTGGGATAAATACACATTGCTGGCGACTCTGTTTCGGTGCCACCTTTGCGTTTGTACTAGGATGAAAATCCCGGGAGCGTGAACGCGCATGGTGTGTTAATATTTCGTGATCGAACTTGTATTCCTGATGATGCAGAAATGAAGAAAGCGACTCTTGAAGAAGGTCATAAAAGTAAATTGAGTATTCATCCGGGGGCTACAAAGATGTATCAAGATTTGAAGAATTTGTTTTGGTGGCCTGGGATGAAGCGTGATGTAGCGCAGTTTGTGTATGCATGTTTAACTTGTCAGAAGTCGAAAGTTGAACATCAGAAGCCTGCGGGGTGGATGCAACCGTTAGAAGTTCCATAATGGAAATGGGATAGCATTTCAATGGACTTTGTGACGGGATTACCTAATACTTCGAGAGGACACGATTTGATTTGGGTGATTGTTGATAGGCTTACGAAGTCGGCTCATTTTATTCCTATTAACATCACTTTTTCGGTATAGAAGTTGGCGGAGATTTATATTCGTGTAATTGTGAAGCTGCACGGTGTTCCTTTGTGTATTGTGTCGGATAGAGATCTGAGGTTTACTTCTGATTTTTGGAAGAGTTTGCAAGAGGCGTTGGGCTCTAAGTTGAGGTTGAGTTCGGTGTATCACCCTCAGACTGATGGTCAGACAGAGAGGACTATTCAGTCATTAGGGGATTTGTTGAGAGCGTGTGTTCTTGAGCAGGGAGGTTCGTGGGATACTTATCTTCCATTGATAGAATTCACTTATAATAACAGTTACCATTCTAGTATTGGAATGGCCCCTTTTGAAGCATTATATGGTCGAAGATGTAGGACTCCTTTATGTTGGCATGAATCTGGAGAAAGTGTAATACTTGGACCTGAAATTGTTCGAGAGACTACTGAGAAGGTGAAGTTGATCCGAGAAAAGATGAGATCTTTCCAAAGTAGGCAGAAGAGTTATCATGACAAGCGAAGGAAAGACTTAGAATTTCAAGCAGGTGACCATGTGTTTTTAAGAGTTACACCTGTGACCGGTGTTGGGCGTGCATTGAAGTCTAAGAAGCTCACTCCTCGTTTTGTTGGTCCGTATCAGATTTTGGACAGAATTGGGAATGTTGCTTATAGAGTGGCTTTACCGCCTAATCTTTCGAATTTGCACGATGTGTTTCATGTGTCACAACTTCGAAAGTACATTTCAGATCCATCTCATGTGATTCATATGGATGATGTGCAAGTACGGGATAATCTTACTATTGAGACGATGCCTGTGCGAATCGCGGATTGTGAAATGAAGACCTTGAGAGGCAAGGAGATTGCATTGGTGAAAGTTGTCTGGTTAGGAGCTGCCGGAGAAAGTATGACGTGGGAGATGGAAAGCAAGATGCGGGAATCCTATCCCGAGTTGTTTAAACAAGGTAAATTTTTGAGGACGAAAATATCCTAAGTGGGGGAGAGTTGTAACGCCCGGTTATTTAATTAATTATTTAATTAATTATATTCGTATTATTTGTGTTGATTTGTGGTGATTTTTGAAATATCGGAATGTTGTGTTAAGTGGCTATGTTGGTTTTAGTTGGATTAATTTAACAAAGTCGATTTAAGTGGTAGAAATAATATAGTATTAGCTTACTAGAATTATAATAAGTTAGTGGGCTTATAAGATGGGTAGTAGTGGTAAAAGGTGAGGTGTAGTAAGTTGGCCCAATAGAAATAAGATGGCAAGTGGAGTTAGTGGGAAAAGGAAGTTACAGGAATATAAGAAGTTATTCGAAAAGTCTTGGAGGAGAAAAATAAGGTTTTTGGAGAATACGAGAAGTTGCAGAGAAAGTGGAGCAAGAGGTTTTGGAGAATTACGTGGGAATTGCAGAACCAGAAATCCAATCGAAGAGTAGAGTGACCTTTAATCCAAGGTAAGGGTGGGGTTCTAACTCTATAATTGGGTTTATGATAAATGGTATGTGGAATTGGATTTGTAGAATTGCTTCTGTCCGTGTGTGTGTTGATTCGTTATGGTTGATTACCTAAATCGGTTAATTGGATGAATTAGTCGTAGAATCATTTGATCGCTGTGGTTTTGTGTGATTTGGTTGTATTGTGGTAGCACTGTGATGATATGAGAATTAATACCGAAGGTTGGAGGAATTAATTGATGTTGTTAAATTAATCGTAGGATAATTAAATTATATTGTTTGAATATAATTATCAACGTTGCTGTTGTAATATGTCGTTGTGGAACTGAAGCGAATAGGAAAGTCTGGACTGTATGAGTGAACATAGGAGAAGAATGAGAGAACAGAGAGAACGCAGGTTGCAGTTTTGGGAGCCATGACGACCGTCATGGAAGTGTGACGAGCGTCACACGGGTCACGACCGTCATGGAGCGTGACGACCGTCATGCATACAATTTCTGGGTGTTGTGTTGTTTCCTGCGTTGATGTTTGGTGTGGCTGCTTGTTATGGATGGGCCTGAGTGTAAATATGATGTACCTTGTGAGAATTACTCGTGTAACCGGATGATAATTATGGCATAGGAGTGAATTTGGAATTTGTTGGCAGGATGTTAGTAACAATAGTATAATATACATTTAGAAAGGAATTAATTGAGTAAGCAGTAACATGATAATTAGCGATACTAAAAGGGGAGTTATTTAAGTAGCAGTAGCAATGATAATTGTTGACAGGAGTTGTCTAGTAGCAGTAGTGATAATAGGATGTATTAGGTAGTATTTTTGGTAGCAGTGTCGTGATGATAAAGTAATATGTGGCGAGTGATTTTCTATAGCAGAATTTAACCAATAGGGGTGGGAATAGGCCAGGCCGGCCTACAGGGGCCTATAGCCTGGCCTATTTAAGCCTGGCCTGGCCTGGCCTATTTAAAAAAAAGGCTAGGCTTAGGCTTTTTCAAAAGCCTATTTAACTAAATAGGTCAGGCTTAGGCTATTAAAAAAAGCCTATAAAGCCTAATAGGCCGGCCTATTTAATAAATATATTATTTTTTATGTTTGCAAATCCTTGGAAATTGGGGTGATCAATTAATGTTATCCAAAATTTATTCACGTAAAAAAAACAGAATCTGAAGAGATGAAATATTTTGGATATTGAAGAGACTTGTTTCAAAACAAACCTAAGTCTCTAAGAAAATTTGAAACCCTAATTCAAGCCAAGAGAACGGCAAATTGAAGAAATATCTTCATTCACAAAACTGAAGAAGTGTCCATAGAAAAAACTAAAGTGATTACCAATTGAAGCTACAATTGTTCATTCAAATCAAAGGTAAGTACATAATCATTTTATTGATTGATTTTTTAGTTGTTTACAATTCAATAAAATATCTGTCTGTTTATATTCTAATATTGATTTTATTGATTGATTTCATTGACATGTTTTGTATCTCTTCCATGGTGCATTTGATGAAAATTTGATCGAAAGGTGCACAGTATTTTTGCAATTATATACAAAATGGTGGAGATATATAGTGCACCATATTTCTTCCATATCTCTTATTAGATCGTCGGTTCTCATAAATCGTCGATATTTGGAGATATAAATCAATCAATAATAGCATATATTGTTCCTCATAGCAAAAATACTGTGCACCATATCTCTTCCATAGAAATATGGTAATTGAAATTCTGGTACCAGATGTGTGATGTTACGTGCGATGTCACAACAACACACTCTGCAATGGACAATACAATAACAAGCAATAACACAATGAATTGTTCACCCAGTTCGGTCTAACTACCTACGTCTGGGGGCTACCAAGCCAGGGATGAATTTCACTATTAGTAGTATTAATTTACAGACTCAACAACCCAGTTGACATCTCCTAAACTTAATCACTACTTAATGAACCTTCTACTTAAGAGACCACTTAAGTATGAGAACACTACTCAATCCCTAAATCACTTCAGTGACACAATTCAAAGATCACACACTTTGAAAAACACAACTTGATTCTGCTTCACAGCTTTGATCAAGAACAACTCAAAACGACAACACCAATTCACACTAGAATGGTTTACAAAACATACACGAAGACTTAAACGACTCTCAGTCTTTAGCTCTTTTTCTTCGTTACTTTTCCTTCAGTACTGATGCGCTTTATATAGCTATCTGAATTGGGCTTGGACCTGCTACAATATCTGACCTGATTTGTTGTTTAAAACTGAATCTTCAAAACAGATTTTCTCTCTCAAAATCTTCTTAAATCTCAGCCTTTAAACCTCCTACAAATCTGCATCAAATCTGTTTGTAACAGAAAATATCTATCCCAAGATATTCGCATCCAATGAGACTACCTGCTTTCCACAATTCCAGCTAAAACGCAAACCTTAACAACATCACAAACCTGATGTTATTAATTCTACAGATCTAATGTCACAACATCGCTTGTGACATCAGACATCCAACTTAACTCTTAACACAACCCAGTGTTAAGACTCAATGTTGTGACATCACCCATGTGACATCAAACATTGAACATACTTTGTTTTACCAAAATTCTAGCCAATCCAAGAAACTAACAATCTCCCCCTTTGGCTAATTTTGGCTAAAACAATCTCTGCATCTTCAGAGACTTTAGCAGCGGATAAAAATATGATTTTTCCAACCTTTGCAGCAACAACACAGTCTTCACAAACAACTACATTTCACAATGCTTTCAGCATGCTGCACAAACACTCCAATACTCTGCTGTACACAAACTTCAACACTAACCAGCAGCATGGAATAAATCTCCCCCTCAAGGCAAGAACCAACATACAAGTTGTTCAACAACTCTCCCCCTCAATATCTGCACTTTAGCACCACACTAGCAGCACTCCTTCAAAACTGACATTGCAGCTTGACTAAATCTTGGCTACCTCTCCCCCTTTTTAGCCACAATTGGACAAACCTTAACATGTACATCTTTTGTCAGCTCCTCTACCATTAGTCATAGTCTTCATCCATCCAGTCAAGAAGGCTTCACACAATCATCCATAAGATCTGAAGCACACACGCAATACCTTCCACTGAACTCTAAGAATAACACACACCAAGACAAGTGTACAATCTATTCAAGGCCATGATTCAATCTTATCTTCAGACATCTCCTCAGAAGCATGTGCGCACAAGATTTAAACAATTTGCTTCATATGACTAAAACCATTCAAGGCCACACCAAAACACCAATCAACAGCCTAATGTCATAACATGTTATCTGACATTATATCCTCATAAGAGGCAACCAATCTCCACAAGCTTGATCAGCATGCAATCTTCACAATAAATGCACCTTTGCTGCAAAATCCATAGACAAGTACTCCCCCTGTCATGATTAACAAATGCTCTAGATGGAGATGAACATTTGAGCACATTTTCTGAGTATCTGTATTTTGGTACCACGGACCCTTTCTTCAAAGGCTATCATACAATCCATCTTCACCATCCAAGGCAAACCTTCTACTTCATCATTCTCCCGTATGACTATGTAGATGCTCCTTATATATAATGTAAGCACTAAGCTTCAGATCCTGAACAAAGACACCCTTCACCAAGGATACTCTTGACACCAGGGAATTACATATGCTCCACTACTGGATTTACTATCAGCAAAATAATCCAAACTCAACACTGTGTCACAAACTCCACAAATTCTCAGCTTACTTATAAGCTTTACTGAGATCCAGTCTCTTCAAGAGACCACAATTCCTCTATCCTTACTTCCACCAGTAGTTGTTGAAACTGGTGAAGTCTTCAAAGACAGTAGTCATGCTTTGCCAGAACAAACTACTGAACACATGACCATAATCTCCACCTCTTCTGACCAAAAATGCTAGAGCATCCAACTCCACATGTCCAATCTTAAACATCTTCCAGATATAACCACCAGCAAACATGATGTTATAACATCTTTTGGGACATCAACTTCTCATCACCATTCAAAGGACTCATTGTACAAAGAAGTCCTTCAAGAAGCTCCTAATAAAACACAGTCAGAGCAACTTATTCATACACACCTGAATACCATAAGTTCCCACACCCTCTCTGAACCATATCCTAGCAAACTCAACCATATCCAGAGTATCTATACCAAATTCTTTTTCCAGAACATACTTCCACCATTTTATGAAAAGCACAGGAATGTTATCTAGTATGGCCTTTTGAATTTTCTCAGAAGTTCTAACAACAACGGTTTCCTTCATTTGAGAGATATCCTGGACATTATCATCAGACTTATCTTTGATCTTCCTATTTCTGGAAGAGATGAACACTTTACTCCTGGATTTTGTAGTACCATCCACATAGATCTTCTGCTTATCAGTTCTCATCTTTGGAGGTGACTCAATAGCTTTCCTCTTCCTTGATTTCAGTCATTTAGCAACCCCAGGAACCACTTTTGCAATTAGTTCATCATCACTCTTCTTTATTTTAAGGCTAGAAGTACCTTTCTTGACTTGAGATGTTTTAACATCAGCTCTAACATCTGCATCTTCCAACCTAAGGATTGTCAACTTGTGAAATTTTTCTTCTGAACTATAGGAGTCATTAGTCATGTTGTCATCTTTCTTGGCCTTGCAAGTATTCAGCTCCCAACACTTCTTAAGGTCACAGCTTTTGATCCTTCCATCAGCATTGTTGACTCCTTCATCTTGCTCACATAACTGACTACTCAAGTTGGATTTTAACACATCATCCAACTTAGGAGTAACAACACCATAAGTCATTAACCCAGATTGACTTTTCACTATACTTTCACACTTGATGTCACCATCTGATGTTACAGCATCAACCTTAACATCACTAGATAAGCTGTCCACTTGAGGTATCCACTGATAGCAATTATCTTTGGATCTTACTCCCTTCATCACTACCTCATTCTGCTCATCAGCTACCACACATTCATCTTTGGTGTAGCTTACCTTGTAACCTTCATCACAAAGTTGACTTATGCTAATTAAATTAGCACTCAACCCTTGAACAAGGAGCACATTATCAAGAGTAAGACCATCATGATTCTTCACTCTTCCAACTCCTTCTACTACTCCTTTTTCACCATTGCCAAAAATAACATCATTTGCATGGCAAGGATTGAACTCTACCAAATGCTTCTTAGATCCAGTCATGTGCTTTGAACATCCACTGTCAAAGTACCATGCATCCATAGCAAAATGTCCATCTGATGTGTGAACCAATAGACATGTGACTTGAGCTTTAGGAACCCATTGTTTTACTACTTTGGGCCTGACCTCCTTCTGTCTGGGTTGAGGAGCAGAATTTGGATAACCATGAAGCTTGAAGCAAGAGAACTGCATATGTCCAAATCTGCCACAGTAGAAGCATCTAACTCTGTCATCTCTAAAGTGGTTAAACCTTCTTCCACCATGATGATGATGTTGCTGGTGCTGCCATCCATAGTGTTGATTTCTTCTTCTATGATAAGGCTGTTGTCTTCTACTACCATAGTTTGACTGTCTTCTATGGTAAGGATACTGTCTTTTGAACTGTCTCCTATGGTGATGAGGCTTCCTTCTTCCATAGTAATGAGGCACAACATTGTTGTATCCATATTCATACATGTTACCCTGATGTTGATGAACCATGTTCTGATTGAACCTAGAAGCCTTCATGCTCTTGTGATATTGAGGTGGCATATACTGACTAGCTCCCTGAGACTGCACCTTCCTTTGATGAGTACTATTTTTCTTCTCAACATTCTGTGGCTGAACAACCTTCTTAGGTGTAGGATCCTGTCTCTTAGTTTGATGTTGAGACAATGGTTGAGACATCTCCTTCTTTGTTCCTGAAGTGCTAGCTTCTGTAGAACCCTTTTCCTCAACCACATATCCTATACCTGATTTATCTCTAGCAGCTTTCTTTGACTGAAGAATCTTATCAAGAGTAGCTGTACCACTGTTCATCATCCTAACGGATTTTGTCATCTGATCAAGTTGAGATTTAATCAACAAAACCTCATTTTCCAGATTAGCTTTAGCAGTCTCAAGCTGTACAATCTGTTTCTTCTGTTTTTCCCTTTCTTGATAAATTTCCACACTCTTTAGACAAAGCTCTTGATAGGTGGATGCTAACTCCTCATAAGTTATTTCTCCATCACTATCATCATCAGAAACAACAGTTCCTGTTAAGGCTCTAACATGCTTTGCTGACTCACCTTCACTTTCACTATCAGATTCAGACCAGGAAACTGTCATGCCCTTCTTCTGCTTCTTCAAGAATGTGGGACATTCTTTCTTAACATGTCCATAACCTTCACATTCAAAGCACTGAACTCTTTTATCTTGGGCAGTCTTCTCTTCATCCTTCTCTTTTGACTTACTGATGTCAGAAGAGATGTTCTTGACATTAGGCCTGGAGTTATTGTTCATCCTCTTGAACACCTTGTTGAACTGCCTTCCCAACATAGCTATGGCCTAAGATAAATCCTCCTGGGATTCAGTACTCTTCCCTTTCTCTTCTTGAGCATTTGAAGTCAAGGCTATACTTTTTGGCTTATTTTCAGGTTCTTCTTCATTTAACCCAAGCTCAAATGTTTGAAGAGATCCAATGAGCTCATCAATCCTCATCTGGCTGATGTCTTGTGCTTCTTCAATGGCAGTCACCTTCATCTTGTACCTCTTAGGAAGTGACCTAAGAATCTTCCGTACAAGCTTTTCTTCTGACATTTTCTCTCCAAGAGCACTAGATGCATTGGCCAGCTCAAGAACACTCATGTGGAAGTCATGAATAGTCTCATCTTCCTTCATCTTCAAGCTTTCAAACTTAGATGTTAGAAGCTGAAGTCTTGACATCTTAACTCTAGATGTACCTTCACGAGTAGCCTTCAAAATATCCCATGCAACCTTAGCAGCTTCACATGAGTTAATCAACCTGAATATGTTCTTGTCAACTCCATTGAAGATAGCATTTAGGGCTTTTGAATTTCCAAGGGCAAGCTCATCTTCTTCCTTGGTCCATTCTTCTTCAGGTTTCAGCTTTGAGGTGCCCTCTTTATCTTTCCCAGCATCATCTTTTTCAAACACAACAGGTGTTTTCCATTCTTTAATTATAGCCTTCCAAGCCCTGTTGTCCAAGGATTTCAAAAAAGTGATCATCCTTGGCTTCCAATAATCATAATTCGAGCCATCCAAAATAGGGGGTTTGTTGACAAATCCTCCAACTTCTTTGTCCATCTTTACACCAGAAAGTAACTTCCCTAGATCTCACCCAGAGACAGACAGGATGCCTGCTCTGATACCAATTGAAATTCTGGTACCAGACGTGTGATGTTACGTGCGATGTCACAACAACACACTCTGCAATGGACAATACAATAACAAGCAATAACACAATGAATTGTTCACCTAGTTCGGTCTAACTACCTACGTCTGGGGCTACCAAGCCAGGGATGAATTTCACTATTAGTAGTATTAATTTACAGACTCAACAACCCAGTTGACATCTCCTAAACTTAATCACTACTTAATGAACCTTCTACTTAAGAGACCACTTAGTATGAGAACACTACTCAATCCCTAAATCACTTCAGTGACACAATTCAAAGATCACACACTTTGAAAAACACAACTTGATTCTGCTTCACAGCTTTGATCAAGAACAACTCAAAACGACAACACCAATTCACACTAGAATGGTTTACAAAACATACACGAAGACTCAAACGACTCTCAGTCTTTAGCTCTTTTTCTTCGTTACTTTTCCTTCAGTACTGATGGGCTTTATATAGCTATCTGAATTGGGCTTGGACCTGCTATAATATCTGACCTGATTTGTTGTTTAAAACTGAATCTTCAAAACAGATTGTCTCTCTCAAAATCTTCTTAAATCTCAGCCTTTAAACCTCCTACAAATATGCATCAAATCTGTTTGTAACAGAAAATATCTATCCCAAGATATTCGCATCCAATGAGACTACCTGCTCTCCACAATTCCAGCTAAAACGCAAACCCTAACAACATCACAAACCTGATGTTATTAATTCTGCAGATCTAATGTCACAACATCGCTTGTGACATCAGACATCCAACTTAACTCTTAACACAACCCAGTGTTAAGACTCAATGTTGTGACATCACCCATGTGACATCAAACACTGAACATACTTTGTTTTACCAAAATTCTAGCCAATCCAAGAAACTAACAGTAATATATAGTGTAATTATATAGCATAGATCGTGGGTCCTCATAGCATATATTGTATCTCCACCATTTTATATATAATTGCAAAAACACTGTGCTTGTCGGTCCTCATAGATCGTTGATCTTCTCCACTAGGCCATATAGTATTATTCCCAAAAAATATTGTGCTTGTACTGTGCTTGAAGACGAGTGGATAGGATACAAATTAATTTGTTAAAAGTTTGTTAAAGACGGGTGGATAGGCCATATTGTATCTCCAATTTTTGGTTAAGAAGCAAAATAGTTAATAGGATACAAAATAAATTTGTTAAAAGTTTGTTAACAATATATATTATACTAAATAAATTATCCCGAAACAGTACATATAACTTATTTAAATCCTTTTATAATTTATCCCGAAACAGTATATATTATAATAAAAATAATTTGTAACATATTTGAATCCTTTTATTCTTGTTTAATTTATTTATGCTTGTATAATTCATTTAAATCCTTTTATAATTCATATTAATATAATTCATTTATGATTGTATAATTTATAAATCCTTTTATTCTGTTTTTTTATTATTCTACTTAGCATAACACATTTGAATTCATGTTTTTACTCTTTCCAGCAAATGTCTTCTTCTTTGACTAATAATGAGGTGAGTGAGCAAGTGGCTATAGATTCAACTCAAGTATAAGCAAACACAACACAAGAAAGTCAAGAACCTGAATCTGAACAAGCACCAGAATTAGTTGTCGGGAGAAAAAGGCGAAAAACATCAAGCGTTTGGAAAGATTTTGATGAAGTTGAAATTAAAAAAGGTGTGATGAAAGGGGTTTGCAAATACTGTAAACTCCAATTTGCTACTGGAGGGCCGGGATCTAGGACTAGTCATATGAGAAGACATAGTGACAAATGCTTGCAAAAGAAGTTGCACGAGTCTGCCGAAAAAAGACAAACCACCATTCCGTTTCAACCTTCAAATTCAGGTAATCCCTTTATTACTCCCGGTGCTAGATACTCTAATGAAAAGATGAGGGAAATAATAGCAACCGCTATCATGGTCCATGAATATCCTTTTAGTGTTGTTGAAGATGACATTTGGATGTGGGGTTTCCAATATGCAAACCCAGATTTTCATAAGGTTACTCATAAAACAATCAGAAGTGATTGTTTGGCATTATTTAAGAGGGAGAAAAAAGTGTTGAAGAAACTTTTAGAAAGTGTGGGAAAGATAAGTTTAACTACAGATATGTGGAAATCCATCCATCAAGTAGTTGAATATATGGTTATTACAGGACATTTCATCGACGAGGGATGGAATCTTCAAAAAAGATTTTTGAGTTTTGTGAAAGTCCCCGCACCAAGGCGTGGTATTGATGTGGCTGATTCTATTTATAAATGTTTGAAAACTTGGGGGATTGAAAATAAAGTTTTTTCAGTATCAGTTGATAACGTCTCTTATAATGATTCATGTTTAAGATGTCTCAAAGATAATTTATCTCTAAGTAGTAAGTTAATTCTTGATGGCTCTTTGTTTCATGTTAGATGTTGTGCTCATATATTGAATTTGTTGGTGCAAGATGGCCTTAGTAAAATTAAGGACATCATTTACAATATCCGTGAAAGTGTCAAATATGTTAACCATAATGATGGAAGACTAAAGGCATTTTGTGATGTGGTTGAGCAGAAAGGTTTGAAAGAAAGAAAACTCATTGTTGATTGTCCAACAAGATGGAATTCAACCTTTAATATGTTGTCAACTGCTTTGAACTTTAAGATTGCATTTGCATCCTATAAAGAAAGAGAGCCTCATTATGATTATGCCCCTTCACTTGAAGAATGGAACAAAGTTGAGAAAGTTTGTAAACTTCTAGAAGTGTTTAATCGTGCTACTCATGTGATTTCAGGTAGTTTATCAACTATTTAATTTTTTAATTTATTATTCTTATAATTATTTACTATAACTACTATTTTAAATGTAGGTAGTGAGTATCCGACTGCAAATTTGTATCTGTCAGAAGTTTGGAAGGTGAAAGAAATACTTGATAAGGCGGGTGAAGATGAATATCTCTTCATGAGAGAAATGGCAGGTCCAATGAAAATAAAGTTTGACAAATATTGGGGGGGAATGTAATATGTTGATGGCTATAGCTAGTGTTTTGGATCCTAGGTGCAAATTTCACATGGTGCGTATATGTTTTCCCAAGATATATAAATCTAAAGAAGTTGCTGATGATAATATAAAGAGGTCAGGTGTTCATTGGAAGATTTATATGATGAGTATGTAGCTCTATCTTTGGAAGAGTCTTATTCTTTTGTTGTTAATTTGGATGATAATAATTCATCATCTTCTTAAGCAAATGTTGTAGGTGTCAAAACTGGATTTGAAGAAATTATGAGCATTATTCAAGAAAGTGAAGTCATTCCTCCAATAAAATCAGAATTGCAAGATTATCTTGATGAAGGTATTTACATTCCTAAAAGTACCTCTTTTTGTGCTTTGGACTGGTGGAGGAACAACAACATGAAATATAAGATATTGTCTAAGATGGCTGCTGATATACTAGATATTCCAATCTCAACTGTGGCTTCTGAATCCACATTTAGTGTTGGAGGAAGAGTTATTGATGAACATCGTTCTAAGCTAAATGAAGAATCTGTTGAAGCTCTCATTTGCGGCGGTGATTGGTTTCGTCATAAGTATAATGTGAAGAAAAAATCAAAGGTTATTATTTTTTATTTCATATGATATGCTATTATTAAGTAATATTTATTCATTATTATCAGCTTTTTTTTTCATTTATTTATATAATATTTTTTTAGTCCAATAACCAACATATATATTTTTTCTTTCTTTTGGTTTTGAAGGTTGAAAGAGAGGAGATACATATCACTTTGAAGATTTGATATCACTTTTGTTTGGATATTGAATTTGTTTTATTTGTTTGTGTTTAAGGAGCTATTCATATTTGGTTCTAGAATTGAAGAGTTTGGATTTGAGAAGTCGATGAGCTATTCATATTTGGTTCAAGAATTTAAGGAGTTATTCGTATTGAACGCATATGTTATAAAACTTTTTGATGTTTTGGTTTTTTTTTTTAATGTTGTTTTAGTAATTTTGTAATGTTGAAGTATGACATAGATACTACTATCTTGCTACAGTGGCATGATATATATGCAATTTTTAAGTGTTGGGTTGTTTGCTTATCATGTCAATTATATTTTTGCAATCATATATTGTTATGCGGCACTTTTTGTTTTTAAGAAAATGAGCTGAATTAACTACACAATTGGGTGGACTTCTTGTTGATAAAAAAGTTGATATTTGTTATTTACTTATAGTTACATGGTGCTGGACTTCTAAAATATTTCTTAAAAATATTGTATAATATATTTAAAAATAGGTAAAATGGTTTATTTGAAAGCCTTCTTGAAAAATAGGCTTTTAAAATAGGCTTTAAGGTCAGGCCAGGCTTTTAAATAGGCCAGGCCAGGAAAAAAAAAGCCTATAATAGGCCATAGGCCAGGCTCAGGCCTTATAAATGTTTCGTAGGCCAGGCCTAGGCCTTATAAAGCCTGGCCTATTCCCACCCCTATTAACCAATAATAGTATCGGAACAATCTTAATAATTAATACAGAGTAGGAATACTAATAATCTTAGTAGAAGAGTTAGGCATTAGAGTGGCAATGTAATTGAGTTGTTCTTTGCGTTGTGTTCCTTGTTGCAAGTTGAGAAATTGTTATATAATTCCGTAGTGCTGGCAGATAAATTGGTAATGGAATTAATTAACTGATTTTTTTTTTGTCGAAAACTACCGATTGATTAAATGATGGATTGTGATATATTTTAGATGATGCATAATTATATATCCTAGTTGCTGTGATATTATTGTTGGAAATTATCAAGTTGTGAACGATGTTGAATTGCCTCTAATTATTGGCAAGAATTAAGCTGTGGGCCTATGGCCAATGTTGAGCTGTTGTTGTGCGAATTGATAATTATTAGTGCTGTGGTTATGATGTGCATGTTTGAGTCACATGGCATAACATATTAAGCTGGCCTGGATTGGCAAAATATTAAGCGGAAGGCTTATGCCTTGTTGAAGTCAATATTAATTGGCAAATTATTAAGCTGGGAGTTCTGCTCCAATGGTACCACATGCATGTGCATTTCGAGTCGCATTTCATGTTGCATAGTTGTTGTTGTGTTGTTGATTAATGATGAAGTGAAAGTTGTTGCTGTGTTGCTATTTTACGTTGATTGAGATGTTGTGAAGTGGTGATTGTATAATCCGATCTAATATATTATTTATCATATATCTGATTATATTGTTCGATATCTCACCCCTTTTGTTTGAATGTTGTCCCTATGTTGGCAACGTGCAGGTAATCAAGAGGAATAGCCGGTTACCTTAGTTCGAGTCAGTGATTGTCGCTCTGATACGTAGCACTCGGGGGGATGACGCGTGTCTTATTTTGTTTATTTGTTTACATGCTGGATTTTTAAGTTGAATTGTCAAAGAACACTTTGTTGCTTATTTTAAAGTTGTTTATGTTGGATAAAGATGCTATTACTTTGATTATGAATCCGCTGCGTCGTATTTTATAAAGTTGAGTTATTTTGGAGACTATTTGTTAATTTATGAGTTTTTTTCCTTGAACTTGCTATGTATCTTTCATGATTATCTATCATGCTATTGATTTTAAAGTTGAAAAATGTGACATCCTGTTTTATGTTGAAATTTTATCACTCTGATTTCTTTATAAATGTCGGGTAGAAATGGGGTGTTACACAGTTTCCCTAAATACAGATATATATATTAAAGCAAGTAAAATAAAGCGGATAAAACTTACAGGTGAGCGAGCTTCCATGCTATATTGTTAGTTGTTCAAAGAAATTCAATAAAGTTTTGATAACAACTGTATATTGAATCTAAATCAAAAGGGAATTGTTTTGAAAATATTGGTGGGGCTTATACTCAAGGAGAGGCCCAAGGTTTAACAGTGATCGCACCATTGTTTTGAATATTGTACTGGGACTTATACAACGACTGAGGCCCAAAGAGGTTTACTGTACAGAGGGATAGGTCTTACAACTCAAGGAGAAGCCCAAAGATTATTTGAAGAAAATAAATGGGACTTACAACACATGGGTAGGCCCAGTTGATTTTGTTTTGCATTGGCGATCGCGCCGAGATTTTTTTAACGCAGAGCGACTTATACAATGTCTGAGGCCCAAAAAGGTTTTGGTTAAAAAAGGGATTGGGTCTTACACTCTATTAGAGGCCCGTGGATTATATTAAGAAAAAGAATGGGGCTTGCAACTCAAGGAGAGACCCATGTGGTTTTTAACATTTTTTGTGATTTTTTGCAAAAAGAACCAATAAAAAATAATTAAAATTGAGAGAGAAATTAATTTTTCAAATCATTAAAAATAATATGACAAATGAAAAAAAAAGTGGAAAAAGTATTAAAAAGGAGTCTGGGGCGAGGGGATTCGAACCCCAGACCTCTAGGGTGCAGCGCGCGCCTTCTACCACTGGGGTGGTGATACATTTGTATATCAAAACCACCCCATGAATATATGAGGCATGACTTGTTTTTTGCCTGGCCAAGGCAAGGCAAGGCAAGGCAAGGTTTTGGCAAAAAACGTGAAGCTTGTAACTTTCTCATTTCTCCAAGGATTGGGACAAAATTTAGGTCTATCCTGCCTAGAATTTCACAAGGAATCCAATGGTGGTGGTGGTTTTTTCAGATGAGGCTCCTATTTCAAAACCCGATGGTGTTCTTGAAATAGGCCTATAATTGCATTTTCTATGCTACCTCTTGTTACAGGCATGAATTACATGATGAATTGATTCAAACACAACATATATAATATGTATGAGATGTGCATGATCAGTGGACTTCAAAGCAATTCATATTTCAAAGAGTTCAAGTTGTGATGCTTACCTCTTTAGGAGCTTTTTGGGCTATCTGCCAAGTTTCTTGTGCCAGAAGTAATTTGATGCTTTGGACACTCTCAATTGATCCCTTAGAAGCTTTTAGAATAATCACCAATAGCTGGAATCCTCAGGAACAAGTTTGAGCTCTTTCTTGCAAAAAGGGCAAAAGTGACCAATATGGAAACTCTCTCAAATGGTGTTCCAAATGTGGGGAACCATTTGGGACAATTTTTGGATGATATTTAGAGTATGTTTGAGGTTTTATCTGATTTTGAAAGTGACTGAATCAAGACATGGTTTGAAAAATGCAAAAAAGTCCAATTTTGAGGTTTTGAGAGGGGACTTTGTGATTTTGGTGTTACAGGTCACTTATGAGAGTTTGGACAGCTTAGATATGACATATTGGATGTGTTTGGATCATGAGCTGTGATGGAAATGCTTTCTAACTCAAAAACTCAGAGTTACCTTGCAAAAGAAGGCATTTTGGCCTAAAGAGAGGGATTTTGAGGAAAGCATCAGTTTGGTTGCTTTGGTGTACTTAAACTGAGCACAAATGAGCTCTATTTATAGTAGAGCAAGTTTTTTTGCAAGCAATAGTGAATGGTGGCTGCAGTAGGCCTTTGGCCAATTGGATCACTTTGAAATCTCAAGTCTCCTCTAGCCATTGACTAGAGGTTAGAGCAGATGCCTATGGTTCTTTGGTTCAGAGCTTATCCTTGACTCATTCAGTTGGAATAGGCTCAGTTCATGCCACTGATGCGTGGTTTTCGCAAGTATACGAAATGCGTCAGAGTAATACAAAAGATTATCGATCCACAGAGACCAAACGTCAATCTATCGATTCCTATAGTTACGGTGTTTATCTAAGGCAAGTTAATTCAGGGATTTATGAGTGCACAGTAAAAGTAGAGTGAAGCAAAGTACGAAGATATAAAACTCAAATGAAAGCAACAGGCTTGAATGTAATTCACACAGTCAGATAACATTCCAACGCATGTAACAGAACTACTTATGGGCAATGTTTTCTACTTTATGAAAAGAACTAATTTAATGGGAACTGTCGCTTTCGCGTATTCAGAACCGAGTTTAACCTTTAAACAAACCCTCTTATTGTCACTTATAAAAAGGCGCGCATTGCGTTAAAGTGAAAACCTATTTTTAAGAAATATAGTTTCTTGACTTAGTTGAAAAGTATTTTGATCTGAAACTTTTAAACAAAAGAGGTTCATACGAACCGGATTTTAAACCTACAAACGCGTCCGAAAATAGTTCTAAAATCGTTTTTCTAAAGTATTAAAAATTCCTACTTAACTGTGCAAAACACTGTCGTTTCCTTTGTACAGTTAAGACTAACCAAGTTTATCTAAAGGTTGGGCGGCTTTCGATCTTACCCAACATAAATTAAGTGCGGAAAACTCGTGTTAAAGACCAAAATAGCCCCTAAGTGTTTCTATCGATGCATTATGTGAAATGATACTTAAACCGTGATCTTTACATTCTAACCTTTAAGATTTAGTCAGACATGGAAATGTAAACAGACATATTTAATTTTATCATGTCAAAGTAAAGTCTTTTTGAAATAAAAGGTTTTGAAAGTAAATAATGCGAATAAAGTAAAGCGATTGCGATAAGTAAAGAAAGTAAAGCGGATGCGAGAAATAAAGAAAGTAAAGCGGATGCTAGAAATAAATGAAGTAAAAGCGAAGAGAGAAATAAATGAAGATAAAAGCGAAGCGAGAAATAAATGAAGATAAAAGCGATGCGAGAAATAAATGAAGATAAAAGCGATGCGAGAAATAAATGAAGATAAAATCTTAATTCATAAATAGAATCCTGCTCCAATCGGAGGCTTTAATTCTGAAAACAACTGGAAAAGGAAAATGGCGGCAGGATTAACTTCCACCAAGTGCTCCAAACTCGATTACAGACTCGATCGCACAAATGTGATAACTTCCCGATGTGAGAAGATTATCACTTACAAAAACTCGATTATTTATGCCTAAGGTGTTTGCAACTAAGTTTGGATGCCAAGAAATGAACAAGAAGCCTCTATTTATAGACTTAGGAAAAGGTATGAAAGGACAAGGATGCCCTCCAACTTCTTTTGGGAGGGAAAATGTCCGTCAAAGGTGGCGCCCGCCACCCCCTCATGGCGCCCGCCACATGAACTAGGGAAGGAAGTGATGGGAGACGTGGCAGTTGCCAGCAGTTGAGTCCCCTCCAACTTGTGGCCTACCCCATGGCGTCCGCCATGTTGGGTGCCACATGTGCAATTCCTTCAAAAGTTGGCTTTTTGCTCGATTTCCTTCATTTCTTCGTGGATGGCTCTGGAAACACCTAGAATCTGAAAACAAGACAAAATACAAGCATAATACAAGAAAACGATAATAAAAATCCTAAGAAGCATGTGCAATTCGAGTAAAAAATGCGGTGTAATTCAGTGTTATCAGCCACCTTGGTGCATCCATTAAATGCATTGCAACAAAATTGGAGTCTTGGCACCTTTTAGGCTTTTTTAGGTTTGGCATGCTACTTGTTGATTCAAGGACTTGTGAGGCTTAGAGATCAGATCATCCCCCTTGGATTTGATCCTCAGATGTGTCTAAATTAATGACAAGGCTTGGATTGATCAGATTTGGGCAAATCGAGCAAAATGCACAAAATCTGCCAAATCTGTCTTGAAAAGATCAGTTCATGATGCCATGTTTCAAGGGTTGTATCTCCTTGTTCAAATGGAATTTGGAGATGATTTGGTACTTTTTGGAAAGCCCTCATGGCATACTTTAACTTTGATGTCCACCCTTAAACCTGGTTTGATTTGTATCAAGGTGAAAACTGCCCCTACATTTTGGAAAAAGTAAGGCAGATTTTGACTTAGTGAAAATTTCACTAAGTGTTGGGAAAATGTCATTTTCATGTTTTCAACCATTTTGATCACTCATAACTTAAAATCCATGAGGAATTGAAATGATATGTAGTTAACACTTTTAAAGTATGCCATGAGAGCTACAAATCCATCTTTGGACCATAAAAAATGGTTGCTTGGATCTCAAGTTATGATCCTTGGAAGTTGGTACCCTAGCCACTTTGTTCCATACTTAGAAAAATTATAAGTTTTTTATGGTTACCCCCTTTTACAAGATAACTCATTTTTCTTATTAACATCATTTTAGGGTTAAGGAACCATGGTTGACCAAAAAATCAAAAAGTCAAACTTTGACTTTTTGTACAGTTGACTTTTTCAGCAAATGAAATCTAAACTATGCGATCCTCTATGAAATCAAATCCTTGACCTAAATCAAACTTGATGGATATGTTCCATAGGTGTTATAGGGTGTATTGAGTCATGTCCCAATTTTTGGGAGCATGTCCTGGTCAAAAGTCAAAGGCACAGTTGACTTTTCCTGCAAAACCCTAATTGTGGTCCTGATGAAATTGAAACTTGTAGATCAAGCTTCTTGGATCTATCCATTGTTGCAAATGGATCAATGTAGTTTATTGGAGACCCTCAAACCATGTCTTGAGGTCTTGGTTCATGTTTTGTCCCAAAAGTCAACTTAGGGGTGAATTAGGTCAAGAAACCCTAATTCCTGATTTTTGGTGAATGCACCCCCTGAGGCTAAATTGACTTGATGGTTGGGTCCATGAGGTCCCTTGGAGTATCTTGGGTTATTCCTTTAAGCATTGGCTCATTCCCAAAGGAAAAATTCCATCTGGAGGCCTCAGTAGACCAAAACCCTAATTTGGTGATACTGGCGATCTTGAGGCTTAATCCACTTGGAATGTTGCAACCTTGTGCCCGATTCTTGATGTGGGAGTCCTCTTGATTCCTTTATGAATGTTTGAGAGGTTAGACAAGTTAAAGATCATGTCATTCCTTGATTGATCCTTTGTCTAAGAGCCCTGAGAGGGCTTGAAACCCTAATCTTTGATAATAGTGAATGCTCAAACATCTATGAGGAGATTGATGAGGCATAAAGGTTCATCCATATTGTGATGATGATTTGCATAATAATGGGAAATATTAGTGGTCAAAATTTGGGGTATGACACTAAGAATACTTCTCAGAAGCATATTAAATTCATAAACATGATTAGGATATAAAAGGCGTTAAGAACAAACATAAATACCAATATGATTAAAAAATTAAAAAGTATAAACACATTTTCAAATTTAATATATATGTCATAATAACATAAATATAACCCCAACAAAAAATAAATTATTTAGTCACGATGATGGTAGCAGTACAGAAAAGTAAAAGTAAAGGCATAACGACATCAAATGATCTCTCAATTCTTTGTTGAATCAACATCGAACTGTCTTTGACTTGATGGACACTCTCTCTCACTAGTATAAATACTGACTATACTATTTTAAACTAAAAATATCTAAATATTTACAAGATGCATCAACAAATGACAACCACTTACTTTAAATGGATTTTGGATTATGTCTTCATTTATTAAGTGAATGATGGATTGCCTAATGAATTTGACTTTTAAACTTTTCTTTGCACAAAAAAACCTATTGAACTGCCTCTGTATCGCCTTAATTTTGTTAGTCAAAATGTAGCTTGCCCAAATTTTTTTTCTTGTTATACAATAAAGTTTTTTGTCTCAGATTTGTTGGCCGATAGGTGCTCTCCCAATGATTTTGTATGAGTCTTAACCACAAATTCCTTTCAAGATTGGTGCATTTTCTCCATTTTGTATGGCTTCTTAATCCTTTTCCTACGGTTTACATTCATCAAGCATATCATGTTTAAATGACGTTAAATCAATATTAATATGCAAATGTAGGAAAATATTCATTCTATGTATAAATTAGGGGTTTTTTATGTTAATTTGTGTGCAAGTAAGTGAATAAGTGTGAAATCAACGGTGATAGACATGTAAATTATGCACTTATAAATTTTCCATAACTTATCATTTTCTTTTACCTCAAACAAAAGTAAATACAAAGATGCACACAATGCTTAAATCAACAACATACAATTTCAACAACCTTATATTTTCAATAAAACATGGGTTTTAAACATTGTTAAACTTGCACGAATTTTCATTAACAAATTCAAGATAATCAAAAGGAATAAATTAAAAAAAAAACATGCTTATGAATGAGTTGTTGCATCAGATGATATACAATAAAGAATTCCAATCACAACCAACCAAACATCATCACCGCCTCACGAGCATATCACTTAATAAGGGTGAGTGTTTCATGCATGTCGTACATAGCATTTCACTTTAATTTACTTTGATTTTAATGTATATTAATGCAAATAAGTTTTCATCCATGAACCAATTAGTTTTTTTTTTATGTTATGATGTGATCAGACTCATAAAGAAATCATTATTTTTATTGGAATTAAAAAAAATTTCCTTAGATTTTATCCGAGTGGTTATTCTTCAAATTCTAATTCACTTGCACTCTATTTTATTTTCAATTCAATACATGTTTGCCACAAACGTTTACTTTTACTTTTTGCTGCCTTTTTTTCCTTTAAAATTCTTTTTCTTTTTCTTTTTCTTTTTGTCAAATTTAAACAATAAGATTTATGTATATTTTGACCAATTTATAATAAAGCTTATTCTCCCCCTACTTATTTACAATCCAACGCTGAATGAATGCTCTTTTAATCTTAAAGATAAAAGGGCATCATTTGCTTTTCTTTTTGGATCAGGTTATATATTTCAAAAAGAACAAATTTTTAAATTCCAACTTAAATGGGCTACGAGGGATCACACACTCGCATGCATATTTTATGGTCAAGTAGCTTTCATTCAAAAGTCAAACAAATGTATTGAATATCTCCTTACAATACCTCAAGATAACTATTATTGCCATAATGAACACTATTTTAAATACATTCAACCTAGCTATGATTTCTTTCTTATGCTTGAAGATATTGCCAAAAATGTCCTTGTTCCACTCCTCAATAAGTGTAATTAAACCATCTAACAAAGACATTGACTCCCCCCGTCCCCCCAAAAAAATCCACTTCTCATGAATACAAGACCCAAATGTAGCATGCATAAGTCAAGCTTTCTCAAATCTAAAGGGATACTTGGAAGTATAAGAAGGCTCCCCATAAATCATTACAATTATTGGATGGTGGTTTGACTGGAAAACTGAGTCTCCACTTAACATTATAGAGGGATCGATCAATCTTTTTGAAAATACGATATTTTCCTTCCCACCTAGGCCATTTCCATGTGAACTTATAGCCCACACCGGTTACTTCTATGATGTGACAATCATTAATCTAATTGCCAAACTTTGTACATTTGTTGAGGTTAACTTGCGACCCCCCTTTCTGCTCCTTCGAACTCATGATCTCATTAAAATGCCCTAGCATCAACCAAGGATAAAATATGTTTGCAGCATTTCGCTTAATCTTTTTCCATGTCACCCTTCTCTCCACCTCTCTAGGGATAGTATAAACCATTATTAACAATTAATTGTGATCATTACCATCATTAACGTGAACATGGAGAAAATGTTGATTTTCTTGGACCCGAGTGATATGTAAATTATCCATGTTCCATATCAACCAGATACTTCCTGCAAACCCACGAGTCTATATCCTCATATTCTTGTAAAACCCAAACCTCTTGATAGTATTAATGTGTTTAAGACTGCTACATCTTGTTTCTTGAAGGGCCACCATGTCCACTTTATAGCAACTGCAATAATTATCTAGTGCTCTGCCAAAGTTTCATCCCTGAGCATCCATGTAATTTCAAGATAAAATAATCATTAAAATAAATAAAAATAAATAAAAAACACCAAATGCATTTTACTCATTTTATAAAATTTGCATATAAACTGTATTCGTCAAATCTGGGTTACTCTTTTTATCATCATCATTCCCATAATTTCTGTAAAGTATTATTATTTAAATTAGAGAAAGAAAAATATTAGTAAAAGCTAATTCTTCAACATCATACATTTTCCTTTTACCTTTAGAAAATATGGGGTCAAGAGACTTAACATGAGATTTGCTACTAATAGCATTGTGAGACCCATTTTCGAAATTTTGGTGTGGCGAAAAAAATTCACACTAATTTTTGTTGATATGACGAGGAGAGAAAAAACAAGTCCGGTTCTTGCTATTTTGGGTTATGGTCCCAATATTTTTATACCTTAAATTTTGATTTCTATCCATTTTAATCACGATATAATTCTAATGATTACTACCAGGGTGTTTTACGAGATTATTTGGTTTTCTAAAATTTTGTCTTTTAGTAACATAACAATGATCCATTATCCATGTAAAATATTTTTTTTTTGGTATGTACCAACATTATTATTTAAATTGTCCTCATTAATGCCACGTTGCAACATTTGATTTGATGTGTAGTTTAGGGCTGGAAATGAGCTGAGTCGAGTTAAACTCGCCTCAACTCAGCTCGACTCGTTAAGAATTGGTTCAGCTCAAATCTCGATTCGAGTTCGACACAAACTATTTTTTAAGCTCAAACTCGACTCTTATAAGTTCACAGGCAACTCGGTTTGACTCGTTAGGTTCATCTTGTTAGGTTCAACTCACTTACTTCACGGACTTAAAAGTCATTTTTTAAAGTCTATTCTTTTTATATATTTGACATTTTAAATTAATATTATTTTAAAAAGAAAGTATTGAAATAAAATAAAAGTTACTAGATTGGAATTTAACTTTGTCTCAAAAATCCACTAATTTAAAAATTAATTAACTTACATGATGCTAATTTTATTTGTATAATTATATTTTAAAAAAATTTGCTTCCTTGAAAATATAAATTATACATTAAAACCGTTAGATTAAAATAAAATAGGACGTTAAAATTTATATTAAATCTTTAAACATACTCTTAAAGACAATATAATCCTTCTCATATATAATCGAGTTAGCTTATGAACCTAACGAGTCTAACTATGTATAATTCAAGTTCAACTCATTTAGTTAACGAACTTAATTTTTCGTTCATATTCAGCTTATTAGGTTCATGAACCAAGTTCAACGAATTAATTGTCAAACTGAATTCCGAACTATTTCGAGTTGGATCGGTTCATTGTTAGCCCTATGTGTTGGCATCACTGTCATTCATTTTACTAGCAAAAATAGTTTTTCTTGCATAGTATTGTTGCCATTTAATGTGATGTTAACCGAATTGATATGATCATTCATAATTGTATCGTTTCTAATCATTACACATTTAACATCAATGATTTGGTATCTCCTTATTCCTTTTTCATTTAATGCAGTGTCATTACTAATCATTCCACTGACAACATCAATGATTCTGTCTCTATTTATTTCATTTTCATTCAATGTCATCCAATCCTTAACCAATGATTTGATTTTAATAGCACAGTCAACACTGTTGTCACGCATTTTTGTCTCACCATGTTATGTACTCGCACATGCAGGTGTGGGGGGCACTAGTTAGCACTTGGTTGTGTGTGATCGCGTTGTCATTTCTCTTTGGGCGCGTGCAGAAACATGAGTACGTGTTGGCAGCTTTTTTAAAGCTTCAATAGTTGTAAATAGATCCTGATGTGTTGATTTCTCGTTTTGATCATTCCTGTTTTAAGAACTCTCATTCTAAGAATTATTTTATTTGCTACAATTATGACTTAAATGAGCATATCATCCAAAACATACCGATGATATGTAATCCTTCATATTGTATTTTGTACCAATAACCATTTACCTAAAATTTACCAACTACCAGCGGGGTGAGATTCACCTCTATGTTAACTCTGGCGACTCTTAACAACAACAATATTAATCCATGGCGTACACATTTCCTTAGAAACATCATCCTTTAAATGTAAATTTAGGAAAAGTATATTTGGATTTTTCAAACTCTATATGAACCTGCTTATTGGCTATCATATCCTTTTTCCTCTAACAGAAGGAACTTGTGTTGATCCAGTCAGCTTATCACGACAAGAGATTTTTTATGGAGTTGCTTTTTGAACGATATTAGAAAGTTTCTTGTTACTATTTTTCTCAACAGTAGAAAATATAAATTTAGGTTCCATCACAAGAATTTTTTCGTCAAAAGAAATAAACCTAGAGATAGGGCAGAGCTTATTTCACTAAAACTTTTTTTATATGTTTTATTTGTACTAATTATTCTCTTATTATTTTTATAGGAATTATTGTAATTATTTGTTAAACAAGTTCAAACTAAATTTCAAAACATTGCTTCTTAGTATATAATTTTGGAATGTTGCAATGACATATAATGAGTTTTTGTTTGACAGAGTCATGGAAAACCTCAGAAAAGTTAGTAACGAGGCTGCAAGTATGCATGTGCATGCATTAAATACAAGGGACAATAATGTGATTGTGATTATTGAAGGGTGTCTGATTTACCATGCAAACATGCATGCGCATACAAGAGAAATAATGTAGAACTATTTATTGATAATGTGTATACTATAAAAGTCTATTGTTTATGTTATAATGATATTATACATCCCATGTATGAGTTAGACATAAAAAATAGAGGCAATTATGGGAATAGTGGTCCTCTTGTATTGAAGAGACTTCTAGGTTGACCTAGAATTAATCAAAAGAGAGGTGTGATCGAAGGTCGAGGTGGTCCTCAAGATACAAGAAAACCAAATGCAATTAGATGTGAAAATGCAGGGAATTTGGACCCAATATATTGGGTTGCCAAAGTGATAAAACTAAAAAAGGTATGAGTACAAAGCATACAAAATTTGGAGGAATTATTTTCACATGAATATTGACATATTTATTTTATGTGCATAAAGAAAAAATGAAGGTGTGACATAAAAACAATAGTAACAATGCTAATGCAAACATGGTAAACTAAAAACTAGTTTTCTTCTTTAATAGACATTACATAATAAAGGTAATTGCCCAATGTCATATTTTAAATCTTACAGCAAGAGACAACAACGAAAAGTCATCATTGTGCTACAAGTCAAGATTACTCAGTAAATAATCAAGTCGCTCGTGAAAATGCTCACTAACACTCGTGAAGAAGAACACAATCTTAATGTAAACTTTTAGGAGATATGATGCAGATGATTTTGAGGATATGTTTTAATTTTTGAGATATGTAGATGATTTTGAAGATATTTTAATAGTTGTTTACTATTTTGAGAATATGATGTACTAGTACATGTTAAGTGTCATTGCTAATTTGATTGTACAATGCTGATATATGTTTATGAAAAATTTGAGTCTATCAGATATATAAACTTTCATTTTACAAGATAATTTTTCAGGCCACTTGCCTATTCTGTTGGGCGATATGCTTCGACCTAGAAGGGAGTGAATAGATCACAAATTCAAAATCAAGCTTTTGGCAAAAATGATTTTAAAAAATTTTATTGCACAACGGAAACCACCTGAATCGAATCGTTTAACTGAACCTCTATCAAAAAGCTTGAATATGCATAAAGGTACACAAACGTATGAAAATGAATACAAATTTCCTAACAACAATTAATCACAAACAATTGAATGCAAAGTTACACGTAGAGCTTATTCCCAATGATCAAAACACACAAAAACACAATAAGGCAATTTATCGAACACTTTGTGTGGAATCGATATCGTTTGCAAATTTGATTTGTTTTGTTGATCTAAAAACCAATCACAATCAAATGGATTGTGATTATATCAATAAACCTTATTTCAAAATGTAACCAAAAATTTATTTCCAAATGAATTGGTCAAACAATAATGAATTCAATAATTTGCAAACACAACAATTAAAAGAGAAATAGATAGAAAGAGACACACATAAGGATTTGTTTAGACAATTCCCCAATCGGTCTTGCTATGGATACGTATGTCCTCATTTCTAATTTGAATTGAGATACTCTCAATTAACCTTACTTTGCAAAAAGAGTATATACAAGCGATGAAGAACTCTAACCCTACAAACCATATAGTTTGTTGTTGATTCTATCACCTCCAAAACCCTTGGTCAAAGATTGATCAAGTCACCAATAACGCTGCTTCAATTCACTAGTTCTTGCTACTTCCTTGTAAGGCACCCCTTGTCCCAAGGCTTTCACATGGTCAAATTAATTCCAAGCGCACATTTGTTGAAACCCAAGATTTACCAAGACGATGCACCGTTTCACGCTACTCCCTTGCAAGACACCCATTATCCCAAGGCTTTCACTCGATCGGATCAGAATTGCATAATATTGTCCAAAACCTTTAAATCCTCAATGATCTTTAAGGAAAACCCCATCTCAGTTTTCTTATTTGAAACCCTCATAGAAATCAACCCAATATTCTCGGTACACTAACCTAATTGGACGTTATCAACTCTAATCTAGACGGTCACCCAATCAAAAAATGATTATGTGTAATTTGATTTTATGTATGCATAGAAGAGAGGTTGAAGATGATGAGTATACTTTGAAATCCTGGTTTAATGTAGGTTTTACTCTAGAACCTTACTAGAAATGATGTATATATCATATATTTATAAGTAGCAACTTTGGAAGCAAACGTGATGCAAAAGAATTGAGAAAATTGTGATTTTTTAAAGAATGCATTGTATGTGTCGACCTATGAAAGCTATAGGCCGACCTATGAAAGAAAATGTGTCGACCTATGAAGGTCTTAGGTCGACCTATGAAGGTCTTGTGTCGACCTCGTGTCGACCTATGTCAGTATGCCTATAGACAGAGCCTACATACTTTAATATTGAGGCATGAGTGTCGACCTAAGCGTGTTGTGTGACGACCTATACTGAGTTTAAAACTTCTATAGGTCGACCTAAAGTCGTATGTGTCGACCTATGATGTAGTGATTTCATAAAAACTTTGTTTTTAATGCATTTATGATGTATGGGCTTTTTCTAAAACATTTTAATGCTTCATAATACTAAGATGCACATCTAGAATCAGAGGATGTCGTCCAATATACATTAACGCTAAATTATCCTAGTTTTAACATCATTAATAATATAGGAAAAATAACTTTTTTCGTCCCTTAACTTTGCCCCAGGTCCAGTTTGGTCCCTTAACTTTAAAAAGTGGCTAGTTCGTCCCTTAACTTTTAAAATGGTGTCAAAGTAGTCCTTGTCGTTAGTTGGCTCAAACGTCCATTTATTCTTAGTTATGTGGCAACTAAAATGGACTTGGAACATCATCTTTTTCTTTCTTGGTTACGTTTGCAGTGGTCTCCCCTATTTTATTGTTAGGGCAAATCGAATTCTTCTTTTTTCTTCACAATTTCATTTAAAAATCAACGGTAGTGTTCATCCAAGCATGAAATTGGGTTGTTCTTCGTCGATGTTGAGTAAGAGAAATTCAGAAAGTGGGGATTCAATAGCCAGTGGAAGTTCAAGAAGGAAGCCCATGTGTCATTCTGGAGACATGGATGTTCTTCAAAGGGCAAAAACTGTGAAGAATATGGGGAAACTATTCTGGGGTTGTCCCAATTATAAGGTATCTAATATATTTTATGAGTGTTTACTTTCTGTTATAGATTCATCTTGAACTTCTTACAATGCAAATTTCAGATGCAAGTTGGATGCAATTATTTTGGTTGGTTCCATGATGATGTGTGTGATGAGAAAGAAGAATTTTTTATGCATAGGATGAGTGTGGTTACAAAGGGACTGGATGAAGCAAAAAAAGACATTGAAGAACTTGGGAAAAAGCTAATGATTATTGATGCTGAAATGAAGAATATCATCAAGTGGAAAAAATATGGAATTTGATTTTTTTTTATATAATTATCATTGTATTGATTTTTAGAATGAATTAGGTTAGTTAGAATGAGTTAGTTGTTTGTATCAGTTGTAATGTTATCTTGAAAGTTTGTATTTGATGTTATCTTGAATGAATGTTGAAACCTTTTAAGAATGAATTTTATGAATTTGATCTTCACAATTTGTTTTTAATGTTGTAACTAACCTGTAATTTTTGGGCATGACCTGTAACTTTGGGCATGACCTATAAATTTGGACATGACCTATAAATTTGGACATGACCTATAATTGTAACATAACTGGATATGTTCATAATAGATTTGTTCATAACAGATTTGGACATGACCTATAATTGTAACATAACTGAACATGACCTATAATTGTTCCATAACTGGAAATGATCTATAACAGAAAATGTTCACAAGCAGAATATGTTCATAACAAAATATGTTAATAACATAATATACTCATAAACTGCAGTAGATATTTTTGTCCATAACAAAAGCACCAAAGTGCACCAAAGTGGTAGTAGATACAATTAGGTTCATAACAGAAGCACCAAAATACACCATAAACTTGTTCAACACCAAAGTGCACAAAAAACACAATAAACTTGTTCATTACATCAATACCATAGTGCACAAAATACAACATAAGCTAATTAATCCTAAATATTTCTAGGGATTTTTCTTTAGAGCCGTCCTCTTAGTTGGAGTAGATCTCCTTGTGACTGGACCAACAACATTCTTGGATGCAGACAACTTGGTTGTAAGCCCAGGTGGTACAAATGGCCTTGGTGTCTTCCTAACAGGTAGCTTTTGTATCTTCCCCTTGGCAGAACCATGAGTCTTCTGAGCAGCCTTCCCCTTAGAGGATTGGGTAGAATGTTAGGCAGTCTGGGTTGTTGTCTGAGAGGCTTGGGTAGATTGTTGAGTAGACTAAGTTGTAGTCTGAGATTTTTGGGCAGATTGTTGAGCAGTCAGAGTAGAAGTCTGAGAGGCTTGGGTAGATTGTTGGACAGTCTGAGTTGTTGTGTCCTTAAGAGTAGACTTGTAGTGTCCTGCTTTCTTACACCTACTGCACTTCACCAAGAAACCAATTCTTCTCATTTTGCGATCAGAGCCATCAATCTCTCCTTGTTCTAAATTCCTCCTCTTTTTAGGTCTAATATTAGGCAAAATGTCATTCTCATCCAAAGCACCAAACCTCATTCTGTTATTAACTCATCTCTCCATCAAGTATATTATGATGTCTTCCAGCATAGTGATTAAAGGTTTTGCCCTTGCATCAAGAATAACACTATTAAAGGATTCAGACATGTTGTTGAGAACATCATCACATTTGTTTGTAGTCCTAAAGTAAGATCTACTCCAAAACCTTGGTGGGGTCTTCATCATATGTTTAAATGCTTCTTCATTTATAGCCCTCATTCCCTTCATCTCTCTTTCCCATGATTGGGGGTATGTTGACTTGGCAGTCTTCCATATTATGCCCTTCAACATCTTTCCAGGAAACCTCTTCCTAAAATTGTTATAGAGGTGCCTAACACAAAACATGTGCTCCACCCTTGGCAATAACCCATCCATAGTAGGTAGCAGACCCTGCAATAACATAAAATGTAGCATAAAAATATAGTATGAGATGTAGCATAAGATGTAAGAAAAACATAAGAGCATAAGAATAAATGAAAAACTTGCCTTTTGTTGGTCTGAGATAAAGGTGTAAGTCATGCACTGCTCTTTGTGTAACACCCTTTTCTACCCCCACAAACGTTCCAGCAGAAACAACTTAAAATATCAGAGTAAAGCATCAAAATCACCTCAAAGGGTGCACATTTCTCATTTAAATCAAAATAATACACTTGCCTGTAAACAAAGGATTTTCCTCAAAATAGCTCAAAAGCCTTCCCATGGTAGCAGAACTCAAAATTTTCAAATAAAAGGTTTTCAACAAACATCATAATAATAAAAAAGGTTCTTGATAAAAGCCCCCAAAATAGGCAGCAGATCCACCATAACCACAAATGCTCAAAAAGGTTTTTAAACTAAAACCATATCATCAAATAACAATAAAATAATGAAATCAACATGGTTCGACTCAAAAGACCCCAACCCGATGTTATACTATCAGAGCAAGAACCTCTAAATCAACCAAAGCAAAATAACTTCAAGGTTCTCGAAGGCATCCACGGCTAAACCTGATCACCTGCACGTTACCCACGTGGAGGCAACATTCAAACAGGCAGGGTGAGTAATACAATTCATTATAATCAATATAAAATAAGATATGCATAAAATGGCATCATCATTATATACAACATCATCAGGATCATCATCAAGGAAAACATCAGGAATCACTATATAAAAAATCACATCAATGCCACATAAATGCAATGCACAACAAGACTCATGCATGTGGTACCAATCATCATAATCGATGGACACTAGGCCATCACCCCTCCAAAGATCCCCGTCAATAGGATCGATTCCACATAGGAATTGGAGCACGTCATAATTACCTCATATCTGCACAATGGGAATGAAGCGTCGTCACAGAGTATACATATGAATGTATGATACACAACTTCAATAATCATCATCATCAAATAAACATCATTATGTGCATCATCATTCATCCACAAAAGTCATCACTTATATCATCATTCATCAAAACCTCACGTTAATCATATCATCATGTACATCGTCAAAACATCATGAATCATCATCGTCAAATCATCAATACACGCATCAAGATAGTCATGTAAAATCATCAATATGCTCATGGTACTTCACATCGTCATTTTATCATCAAACATCACACATAAACATCTAATAATCATCAATAACATCATATCATCATCTAATCACGAGACATCACATATATGGATATCTCACAATACATCAATCATATCAGGTCATCATCAAATAAATATCACTTCGTGCATCGTCATTCACCAATTTTCATACAAAACACATCATCACGTATTCGTCAATTAATCACAGAATTTCATCATAACAATCATCAGTAACATCATGGTAATTCATCATAAAATCCCAGCATCAAACAATCAAAACAGCACGGCAACATAACCAGAATTTCGCGAATAGCAGACGCTCGCTACTGAGTTCGCCTTCGTTTTGCGAAGCTGACAGCGAGTCCCACAGTCCCCACACTAAAACACCAGAAAACCACCTCTGTCACACTCGCCACCATATTCGCTTTGCGAGACTTCCAGCGAATCCCCAATTTCTCTCCAGAATCATCCCAGTACCCACACACAAGTTATCGCGCATTCGCTTTGCTGCTCGTTTTGTGAGCCTGGCGAACATTCGCCTTGCGAAGTAATGGTTCGCTTAGCGAACCTGCGATTACAGCAAATTTCTGCTACGCATCAGTAGCTCCATAGACTCAGAGGTACCTGCGATTACAGTCCCAAATGACCCAAAAACACCTCTACAACAGTCCTAATGCATCATGGAAATCAAAGGCATAAAACCTACGTCTATTAAGTCGATTCATGACCCTGAGGGAAACCTTAAATCCCCTAAATCTTCAAACTCTCAAGTTTCCCATAAACCCCATAAATCCCTTTCTCATACAAGATCCCACATACCATCGCAGAGGGTTTTTCCCCGAAGGCTTAGTTTTACCCGAATCAATTCAACCCTTAATAACCCATCATCGATCCTCAAAAATACCCCTAAATCATCAATAACTCATAAACCCTTCAAAAACCCCAAAATCCCCAAAAATCCACTTTAAACACATCACTTCCTATATTGAAAACAATGAAAGGCAATACTCCCCATACCTTAGATTGTCGATCTGAAGCTTTCTCTACTGAACCTTTGGAAACCTTCACGAAATCCTCGCCTTTCCCTTTTTCCTCAGAGCTCTCCTTCTTTTCACGGTTCACCAAAAATGAATCCTATTCTCAAAATCTTCCTTTTATATTCACCCTAACCCTTGGGCCTCAAAATTGGGCTTTCCCCATAATGTCCTCACTAAACCTCCTCAAATGTCCGTCTTACCCTCAATTCCTCTAATATTATTAAAAATAAATAATAATACATTATATTTCATAATATATACTATTATTTAATTAAATAACTAAAACTTCACAAAATTACCGACATCGACACAAACCACCAAAATTCACAAAATACACGAATATTATATTTAAATAAATTAAATAAATATTCTTATGAAATTTGGGGTGTTACACTTTGCCTCCAAGGTCATCAATTAATAGCTCTAAAAACCAAGTCCAACTATCCTTGTTTTCACCCTCCACAACTGCATATGCTATGGGAAGCATCTGGTCATTAGGATCCCTCCCTATAGCAGGCAGAATCTGCCCTCCACACAACCCCTTGAGAAAACACCCATCTAGACCTATTACATGCCTGCACAACTTAAAGCTTTCCTTACATGCAGCATAACATATGTAGAGCCTTCTAAATATGGCTTGTGATCCTTAACATCTTCTGATACAGGATCCACTTTGATCTTAACTGTTGACCCTGGATTGGCTCTTAATAGTTCATGATAGTAGTCATAGACTCTTGTGAAATCTCCCAAAAAAGAACCATCAACATAATCTCTTACTGCATATCTTGCTCTTATTGCTTTTGTTTTGTTCACCCCAACATTCCATTTTTTTTGTGTCTTCTCTTTGATATCCTTTATGCTCAACCTTGGATTGTTTTTCAAACTAATCTGAATTCTTTTACTCAACCATCTTGTACTCATTAGTTTGACATTATACTCCCTACTACAACTGTGTTTGTCAATCACCTTCCTGAGTTGCCAAGTGTCTTCATTTGACAACTTGCTACAATATGCCTCACACTCATAACTAACCTTACATTTAACCATTACCCTAACTCTGTCATTCTTTACAAACCTTAGGTCTCTACCATTTTACACATCATAAGAAGTTATTGCTTCCTTAAAATCACCATTTGAACTAAAATACACTCCCACATCCCACTTGTAATCTAACATGTCTTTTGGCTGTCTAAAAATTGGATGTTTTTTTCTTGGAACTCCACTACTATCATCACTTTCACAACCACTTTGCATGTCCTCACTGTCATTGTCACTCCCTTTATCTTCTCCAGACTTCCCATTAAGTTTTTGGACTTTTCCATTACCATCACTTTCAACACCAATTAGGGTATCAAGTTCATCCTTCTCAATCTCATCATACCCATCAGACTCATCCTCAAAAGCCACTTCTTGTGCACTATCATACTTGTAGTCCTCATCCTCACTATCAACCAAACTTAAGCCATCATCATCTAAACCAACTTTACCTTATTCAAATCCAACAATTTCATCAACCAGTTGACTAAGTAACTCCTCCAACTTCATCAACATTTTCAGCAGGGCCCTCATCAACATTGTCAACAACAACATCACAGTAGTCAGGTTGAGACAATGTGTGTTGAATGTATATATCAACACTTTGGTGAACTCTATACAGATCTGTAATTTCTAAAGCACCCTTGTCATCAACAAGTGCATTCATACCAAATTGAGGGTCCTTGTAATAAATTATTTCAAACTCCCTATAACCCAAGTCTCTCAATACACCAACTAGCTCAAAATAACTCCATTTATTTACATCTACTCTCAAATCATATACTACTCCATTCTCATAAACACGAAGACCCTCATCAGTGAATTCACAACTATGATGAATTTTGAGATTAATGAATTCATCGATGACACCTAATCACATTATCTAAATAATTAGATTTTACCCTAACAATTTTACATAAACCCTAAATCTGAACATAAACCCTAAATTTTAGTAAAAACCTAAATCAGAAAGAAATGAACTAACCTTTTGATAAACACTTCTTGAGTCGTCTTCAATCCTTCGCGTCTGCAACAATCATTTGCAACAATCCTTTACGTCTGCTTCAATCCCTTTGTGTTTGCCCTAGCAGAGCTTCGTTGAACTTCTCCAATTTGTTTTAACTTTTTGATGTTCTGGTTAATGAAAAGCTACTTCAGTTTGTTTTAACACATCCTCATTTCCACGTCAACCACAGAAAGTCCACCTGGAAATACGTGGCATGTGATTTCAACCTTTGACTAACGGAACCAGACAGAAGGATAAACGTGACACAATTTTAAAAGTTAAGGGACGAACTAGCCACTTTTTAAAGTTAAGGGACCAAACTGGACCCTGGGGCAAAGTTAAGAGACGAAAAAAGTTAACGGAACCTTTGACTAATGTAGCTTTTACTCTAGAACCTTACTAGAAATGATGCATATATCATATATTTATAAGTAGCAAGTTTGGAAGCAAACGGGATGCAAAAGAATGGAGAAAATTGTGATTTTTAAAGAATGCATTGTATGTGTCGACCTATGAAAGCTATAGGTCGACCTATGAAAGAAAATGTGTCACCCTATGAAGGTCTTAGGTCGACCTGTGAAGGTCTTGTGTCGACCTCGTGTCGACCTATGTCAGTAAGCCTATAGACAAAGCCTACATACTTTAATATTGAGGCATGAGTGTCGACCTAAGCATGTTGTGTGTCGACCTATACTGAGTTTAAAACTTCTATAGGTCGACCTAAAGTCGTATGTGTCGACCTATGATGTAGTGCTTTCACAAAAACTTTGTTTTTAATGCATTTATGATGTATGAGCTTTTTCTAAAACATTTTAATGCTTCATAATACTAAGATGCACATCTAGAATCAGAGGATCTCATCCAATATACATTAACGCTAAATTATCCTAGTTTTGACATCATTAATAATATATTTAGCGGAAAGTTGCACTCACATATTCTTGTTAAAAAAATGTTGTCGTGTTAATTTTTTTCTTCATATTTTTGGTTAATGCCATAGCAATTACAAGTTACCAACAAGTTAATTTGCAATTAACCAAATGAAACAAAAAGTATACTACTTTCGTCCCAAAAATAAGTGTCATATTAGACACTTTCACTAGGGGTGGCAGGCAGGCATGCCTACTCCGCAAAAACCCGTAAAAAAATAAAACGAAGCAGAGTGGGTATAGTTGAGGGTGCAGACCTAAAACTTTGTCCCGCTCCGCGCTAAAAGTGAGGGTGGGGTGGGGCGGGCCTGCATGCACTGCATATTGAAGCCTAAAAATATAAATTTTATGTAAATGTTTGGGCCCGCAAAAGAAAAACTGAGATGAGGCGGAGCAAACATATTAGAGGGTGCTGACTTAAATCTCAGTCCGCCCCGCACCAAAGTGCGGTCAAAATGGGCATATTCAATGGGCTAGACCCGTTTTTTCACCTCTAACTTTCACATGGACTAATAGTATGTGATAAATGAATAAGAGAGGATGTCGATTTTACCAAATTATTTTTATTGATTATTTGTGTATTTCAATTATCATTGATGCAAGGGAAGAGTAAATTAGGAGTATTAATTAGGGATATAGTAATTAGAAGATAAAAACTAAAAATACATTGAAAACTAAAAGCAACACTTATTTTGAGACAACTTATTTTTATAAATATGACATTTATTTTTGGGACGGAGAGAATACCGATTAATTAGTTAATTATGTAATAATAGTTTTAAATGTTTAATTATGGAGCAATTATCATCTATAGAAAAATAATAGTTCTTAATTTTAAAAAATATAAATATTTAGGCATGACAACGAGGCAGAGCAGTAGCGGATTTAAGAATTATTCCCTTGCCCCCACCCAACAAGAAACGTGTTTTCCCGCCCCTATCCGCATAAATTATAATTTTTTTTTAAATGCATATTTTTTTCCATAACAATAAACTAAATAAATGGTCATTTTAAGAATAATCATAATGCTTAGTCATTTTTATTTAATTTGTATTTTTAAAAAAATAAATAATAATTCTAATAAACTTGATATTTTAATCTTAGAAAGTATAAAATGAGTAATAAAAATATTAAACATAAGGGTAATAAATTAAATTTAATAAGTAGGTCTGGGGCGAGGATGGTTGCGAAGCGAGTACTAGCATCATTCACCTCGTATACGCATCCGTAATTAAAAATAGAGTTTTTCCTACACACCACACTCACCCCGCTTAATTAAATCAGGTTTTCTTCATTAAATTCAAAGGGGTGGCCGAAAATTGGGTGAGGCCGGATTTATTTGGCTTACCTATAAACAATATTAAATATTAAGTTGAAAAGAGATATTTTTATCTATTTTAAAAGATTTTAAGGAGATTAGTTTTGATGTACAATCATACTGAGTTTAACATATTAATTAACAATTAAGTTAATAAAGGAGATTTTTATCTATTTTAAAAAATCCTAGAGGATATTAGTGTATGTGTAATGCTAATTTGTATTCCAAAAGTATAAGTTAAAAGATAAATATAGTAAAGGACTAAAGATTTATTGAAAATTGTATGTTAAATTTAATATAAATTTATAATTAATGGTTTTATTAAACTTTTTTTAATACAATTTTTTAAAAATAAATCTGAATGGCACAAGTTAGTATTACCTTTAATGCATAATTAATATATAATTTAAAATTAGATGAACTATTTTTCTTCTTAATTTTAAAAAATATTTTAAACCAATTTTTATTAAGAATTTTATTTTATAAATTTTCAAATTCATCCATCAGCGCTATCCTTTGGGTTTTCAGTCTCTCACAGACACCACAGATTCTTCTTCTTCTTCACATACACGTTATCCGTGAAACAGGGGAAGACCACCACGCACCGCCACCAAAACTCCGTTCTCCGACCTCCCGCTGCTCGTGCTTTTCGCGTCCCCATTGTTTTGAGAGCACTGATTCTGTGTGAAAGCTCCTCGTTTAGCGTGACTTTTGCTTCCGATCTGCTCAAAATCTACACAAATCTCCGACCTATTCTTCCCGTGACAGGAGAAGAAAGGGTATTGTTGAAAATTTTCGATCTTTGATTAGTTGCATCAACGCATTTCACATGGAAATAGTTCAAAGTTTCAAACTTTACAGAACTGAGGAATTCTTCAAATTTTGAAAATTTCCCCCTTTTCATATTGATTTAACTCTAATAATATCAATGAATTTGTTTCACCATTCACACTTTATTGAAGAAAACTAAGGGTACTTCATGCAATTATATGCTTAATTAATGACTGAAAATTTAGGAATAATAATTGCATGATTCGGTGAAATTCTATACTTGCAAGTTTGAAAGATATTGTGATTGTTCTATGTATGCAGTGAGTGTAGTAAAGGAGAATGGCAGTTACCTTTGCAGCAAGCATGTGTTCCATCACAAATTCTAAAAAGCCTCAGGAGATCAAAAGATTTGACATTGGAGGTATTTCCTAAATTTTTTAAACTTTTATCTTCCTTTTGAGAGATTATTTTACTGTTTTATTGACAGTTTTTCTGCAATTCAACAGATAAGCTACAATCCAGGTCTAATATTGCGCTGCTTCCTCTCGAAGCTTTGAGCCGCAGGCACCTTTCGATCAATGTTGGCGCTTCATTGGTTGCGATAACATGTTGTCACAGTTCATCACCATTAACGGTATGGGCTGAAGAGAAGCCAGATGACAAAGAGAATGATAATGGTGTTATTGGGGCTGTCAAATCGTTGTTTGATCCCAATGAGAAGACTAAGTCGGGAAAGGTTTTGCCAAAGGCTTACATAAAGTCGGCAAAAGAAGTGGTGAAAACACTGCGTGAATCATTAAATGAAGTCCTTGATGATAATGCCAAGTTTAGACGGAGTGCAGATGCGGCAAAGGAGTCGATTAATGAGTATCTTGGTAGTTGGAGGGGAAACAAGACTATTGCTCAAGAAGTATGTACTTCTGGACGAACTTAAGCAATGAAAATTCAATCTTTTGACAGATTTTTCTATTTTGTAAATATATATACTCATTCTTTGGTTTGATTCCTTGCAGGAATCATATGTTGCTTTGGTAAAAGCAGTAAGATCTTTGGCAAATTTTTATTCAAGGGCAGGGCCATCAGCCTCATTGCCGGAAGAAGTAAAGTCTGAAATATTAGATTATCTGAATACTGCTGAAGATTCTTTGTAGAAAATCTTACAGAATGTATTGTAGAAGCAGATAGCATGGGAGTAGCAAATTCTTGTAACAAAGAAACTGATCAAACTTGTGTTTTTTCTATTCTTGTGATTTTAATACAGCCGAATCATATGCTCTATAAGATGAAAAGATAATAATAATAATAATAATAATAATAATTCATACATTTTATTTTTTGAAAATTAACATCAATCTTCTATTTTATTTCAGAATATTCTTATTGAAACTGATTCTCATTTGGTTCAAAACCTTATGTACAAAAAAAAAGTGACAAGAAAAGTAACTTAAACTTCTAGAATAAACGAGTACAACAATGTTGTTTACAGATACAAAGGCTATGAATACAGTAAAGACCATTTGGATGGATGTGCTTGGTGAACTGCAGAGTCCCCTTGCAGAAGTAGCTTGATCCAATTATGGATAGCAGCTAAGATATTAACTGCGCGAGAGAACTCCTTTTGAACTGCATATTTCAGGAAATTTACACAGTTTTAATAGAAAAAAATATAAAAGTGAGTGTAAAAGGCTTTTGCCAAAAGCATTTGCAAAAACAAAACCATGATTTTTCTAACTTTAAATTATGAGCTAGTGTTATAGTTAATATGATGATTGATAATGTAAATAATGCTTATTCGAACGAGTAAAATTGATTATTCTATCCTTCGTAAAAACAAGGAATTGAATGTTATCTTGTTGTAAGCAAGTGACGGGAAGGAAAATAATGCTTATGAAGCTCTAGCAGCAAAGTAGGCATGTAATCTAATTACAATTATCTTTGTATAAAACTAAAAGAAAGGTTTGAGCGATACTAGACCTTGGTATTGTTCCACGGCGACGTGTGTCATACTCTGTCGCTTGTCGAAGAGCCCTAGCAAATGCTTTGAAGGTTGCCTCAATAATATGATGGGAATTCGTTCCGGAAAACTGTGCTCAGATGAATTTGAAATATATTTAAAAGAAAGCATAGACCCCGAAAAATGAGGCTGGAATATGTAATCAATGCATGAAGAATGTAGAAACAACATCTAGACCTGGTAAAACATCTATAACATTCAGTATGTTTCTTTCATGATGAAATGCATAGATTTAGTTACAAATGCAATGACTATGACAGACTTTGACCAATATTCTATGTATTAGTACCTGGCGGATGTGAAGGGTCATACCAGATGTGTTCACCAAAGACTGGAAAAAATGCTCCACCAACTACAAACACGGATATTCAGAGGACTAGTCAGTAAGTGAAAAGAATGAAGGGGAGAGGTGAAGGGAACGAGTAACATGGTTACATGACAAAATATGAAGCTGATAGTTAAAAGCTATATAAACAAAACGCGAAGCTGAGGCTTAAGTAATCAAAAAGACATGTACTACCTGAGTGTCATATGTTCCAACCCTCTGAGAAGGTAAGTCTAAATCATAACCTAGATGTGGTCGGCCAGACAAATCCTGGACAAGGTAAGTGAAGAAAGCTTTAGTGAGGCGCAAAACATAGATTATAGTAACAAAATAAGCTTATAAATATGACCAGGATGATCGTTAAAAATTCCAAATTTTCAATTCGGAAACCTTGTGCACAAGTACTGCTAGAGTAAATGAAAAAGCATTGACACAAGGCCACAAGCTCCCTGGTGCCCCATTGATAACTGAACTTTTTGAGTCACAAAAGTATTGATGTGGATAATCAAACGTAATGGCACGTGCAAAAGTCATTACATTGTTTCAAAGTTTCTTCATCCGTTTACTGTATTTCTAAGCAAGGACAAAACTTTTGTATTCCCCCAGCACACATTAACTTAAATCTATAACAGAGAGTTAATGATTACACATGCTGCAAACAGTAAACTAATTACCAGAGAAACGTGAACTAATGCTTCATCAAGTGGAGCAGAGAAGTTACCAAACCGGTTAATACCCTTCCTATCACCAAGAGCCTGCAGCAAAGCCTGTAGATGAAGTAACAGAAATCTAAGTTTTGATTCGATGATAGATAGATGTAAATATACAATAAAACAACGTTCTACATTGATTGAAAATTTCCACTGTCATAAGATGAGATTATAAGCATTGTTAGAGTTGTTAGAGTTGTCGCCAATTAGTTGGATTGCATTTTGCATATAAAGGATAAGTCAAATACAAGGATATAACTTGAACACCATTCTTTAAGTAATATCCTTAACCTAAGATAGTGAAGCATGTTCGAATTTCCAGGAAGACTTTTAACAAGTAGAGCCAAAAAGAATAGAAATAAACAGCTCACATAGCTGTTGGCAATACCGTTCCAATAGCAAGAGCGACATCTTCATTTGTATGATGGTCATCAATATGTATGTCACCAGTAGCCTTTACATGTACGTCGAACAGTCCATGTGATGCAAGTTGCTGAAAAATCACAACCATGTTTGCTCCCATAAATGGTCTATGCATTCAACAATTTTAACTTTTAACTATATAAACCCTTAATGACTAATTCAAAAATAAAATGAAAACCCTTATTATCATTTCGATCTGATTCTAACTATTCCGGTTTTCCGATGTCTATGTGATAGTGTTGTGTTCGGTGTATCTGTGATTAGTGCTTGATAGATAAAAAATAACAGAAGCATAATAGAAATTGAGTTGCAAACACTAACATCAAGCATATGATCAAGGAAGGGAATTCCAGAACAACTATCAGCAATCCCAGATCCATCCAAGTTGATTTTGACGGATACATTGGTTTCCTTGGTGACCCTTTTCACCTCTCCAATTCTAGCACCTGAAAATAATCAAGAAAGCATTCAAATTTCATTCAAAAATCCAAACTTTCAAAAGGGGCAGAGCGGAGGGTTAGGAAAAAGAAGAAAGACCTGCGTCAATTGGGGAAACTGAAGTGTTGTTGCTACCCAGCAAAGCAGAGGTGATGATGCTATTCAATGGCGTGAGATAGCGTTGATTGGCTGAAAAGATTGAAGCTTGGAAAGGTGGGTATGGTGTTGTCTGAAAAACAGAAACCCTAGATTTGAGAGAGGGAAATTGAAGGCAGTTAGGGTGCAATTGAGGTTGAGGTAGAGTGAGCTCCATTCAGATTGAGACAGTGAAATCAAACCAGAAACGAAGAGAGTAAATTCTAAGGAACAGATGCAAATTATAGTAGTTTTGTTTTAGTTTTTTTTTAAGAAATTACATATTATGATATTTAATATTATGGATATATTTGAAATAATATTTCAATTTTATAAAATTAAGAATAGAGATAATATAAAGAAAAAACATATAAACATAGTTACTGAAAATTTATAAAGAGCACTAGTTAAGTGAATTGGCGAATCTACTATGTTTAGTCTAGGATGGACAAATTTGAGGCGACAGATTGAAACCGACCGATCCATTGTTTTTTTTTGTGCAAATGGGTCGGGTTGGGTCTGGTACCGAGTTGATTTGGTTGCTTAATTTGTATAATATAGGGTTGCTTCGATCGGGCTCGAATGTTTATTTTGGATCCGACGAAAATCGAAACCGACCGAACTTAATTAATATATATATTTTATTTATTTTTATTAGGCTTAATACCTTTTTTGGTCCTCTAACTATACCCTCGGGTCCAATTTGGTCCTCTTTCTTTTAAAAGTTTCAAATAGATCCCTTACGTTCTTTAACTGAAGCATAAAGGTCCTTTCCGTCAAATAAATGCAAACGGTGTTAGTTTTGCTTACGTGGAGTATGAGTTGGCATGATGGATGGCTTAGTCAGCACCTTTTAATTTCCACATGGATTTTTATATTATTTTTAATTATTTTTTATTTTCCATGTAGATTTTTTTATATATTTATTTTTTAATATTTTTTATATTTCTTTTTGTAATATTTATTTTTTAATTCTATTTTTATAAATTGTTATTTTAAAAATAATTTTAACTGAGTCAGATCAAATCAAATCCACACACAAACCCGTCTAGAAGCCCAATATCAATTTCATTCTCTTTGGCCCATATGTTTTTCATTTGCATGATTATGTACAAGTAGTTAATATAAAGACTAGATTTTATTCTGAAACAACCAATGTGGGACTAATATAAAGACATGTATTGCAAAAATAAAGAGGAATGAAACCAAGGTTTGAACACTCAGAAGGTTTGTGCGTACGATGCATCATGCGGTTTGGGATATCTTTATTTTTATCAAAGCAAATTTTGCAGCACATTTCACAACAACTAGCATGACTAATTGACTATAAATGGTTATGAAGTTTGATCACAGAGGTATGTTTCTTCAAAGACAACAAGCAGATGTGGAAACAGTGAAGCTTGGCAGCATTTCACAACAACTAGCACAATTATAAATGGTTATGAAGCTTGGCAGCTAATTTCAAACTACATACAAACAACACAGTGAATATATTTTGGCTACGTATTCTTGAGCAATGTTCATTATTAGAGAAATTATTTTATAGTGATGATTAAAAGGATGATTAGATGAAATCTATTTTTGGAAAAACCATTATTCCTCCAGGCTTGCAAGAAAACAAATTCAATATATGACAATTTTCATTCCCATGGTATAGTGCAATTATTTATTCATACTTGTGGAAGAGTTCATTTGTAAAACTTTGAACAAAAACTAATATTTCTGTATTTAATTAGTTATAGAACAATCTAAATGATACGATATTCTGGTTTCACATAGCTTGTTCTTCTACTCCATAGCTTGTACCAAAGAATCGAAATTACATACAGGAATTGCTCCCTCCATGGCAAAACCAATGGTCCTAATGAACCAATATTTTTCTTCAACACATCACCACAGACATTGGCTATATTATTTGAAATCGATACACCTTGTTTGTTCTTTGAATCTACATCCTGGTAGACACATGCATAAGATTGATCATCATATGCGTTGATTGTTCTTACAATATGTTGTAGCTCATATTCCAGCACTGGATCCTGTAGCGAGCAATTTTGGACGCGGTTCTTAAGCGCTGGTCGCTCTCTGCGGTTTGAGCTTTGACTACAGGTCGATTCATTTTTTATCCTATTGTGAGCTGAATAAGGAAGGGAAATAGATGTCTCCAATTAACCCTGCTTTGCATACTGAGTTTAAACAGCGGTCTGTTAGGTTACGGATGCTATCAATGTGGGGGGGCCTTTGTACTGGTTATTCGTATTTCGCCAATACAGGTTTCTTTCTTTCTAGGGCTTAATGTTTCTGGCGGGGAACAAGGGTTAGGATGTTAGGACTGATGCTTTTGAATTACTGCTTTTTGATTGGTGGAGATATGGGATTTGGGTTTTTTGTTGATTGCGCTCGCTAAGATCTTTTCTTTCGATCTTATGCCTACGTATTCCCGTTTACCGAAACAGGGAAATCAGAGCGTTCGTAGTTCCTCCTATTCTATGGGAGGAAATTGGTTTTTGGTGTCTTGTTCAAAGCCCAAGACGTGAAGCGAAAGGTGGTTTGTATCTTGTTTAAAGCCCAAGATATGAAGCTGAAAGGTCTATTTGTGTCTTGTTCAAAGCCCAAGATATGAAGCTGAAAGACCTCGACTTTAGAGAGAATTTGTCATCTCTAAAGAGGGGGAAGGAGAATTACTTTAACTGGGATACGTGGATCCGACCAATGCCATAATTTCCGAAGAAAGGGTTTTAACCTGAAGGAGAAGACTTTAACTCAGTGTAGAGCAATGCCATATTTCCTTAGGAATTTCTCATGCTAAAAGAGGGACAGTGGCATGGATGTAGATGATCCAGAGGCTTGCCGCTTACAGCGATTAGATGAAAGGAAAGGAGTTGTTGATGTTTGTGTACTGTGAACGAGGCACAACTTTGATGCTAAAAGGTTGATTGGATCAACCAGTGGTTTTCTTATACAAAAGCCTAAGAGGAGGCTAATTTCCGCTAGGAAAATCATTATACAAAGCCTAAGAGGAGGCTATTTTGTGTCTCGTACAAAGCCCGAGAGAGAGGCTAAAAGTTTTTGACTCGACGATGGAATCTTTGTGTCTCGTACGAAGCCCGAGAGAGAGGCTAAAAGTTTGACTCAACAAGAGAGTCTTTTTGTATCTCGTACGAAGCCCGAGATGGAGGCTAAAAGTTTGTTTCAGTTGAGTGACAGATCCAATATACTGATTTTAAAAGAGAAAATCAGTTCTTATATGAGCAACACTGTACCCAGGGATTTGATCTGAGGATCAGGGATATTTCCTTCTCTTTGAGGAAACGGGAAATCCAAAGGGTATTGAGACTGTCCGAGTCTGCGGGTTTCCTTCCTATTTAACGAAGGGGTCGCTTGAGAATGTCTTTGATACTCAAGGAAGTTAGACTGTCCAAGTCTAGAGTTTTATCTCTTTTGTACTATGCTTTGAGAAACAGTAGTAGACTCTATGAAAGGACTGTTCTATGAGGATGACTAGGTTCTGTTCCTATACCTCTAGGAGGTCGTCGGGACAATTTGTACGAAGCCCAAGAGGAGGCTGGAAACTTTTAAGGAGCCGACGGGTCCTTGTACTAAGCCCAAGAGGAGGCTATCATTCCCGGAGGAAGAGATCATTATACGAAGCCTAAGAGGAGGCTGTGAATACTTCTAAGAAGCCGTAGTGTCCTTGAATAATGCCCAAGAGGAGGCCGATGCTTTTAAGAAGCCCGTGGGTCTATCATCTCCTTTCCATTAGGAGAGATAACTCTTTTAAAGATAAAAACCACTGGTAAACGTGCGAAGTTTACTATCCAGCGACTTTTAACTTTTAAAGAGGGTTCCTTAATTAAGGACCAAGATTATGACCGTAGTGGGTACCCAAACCCCGAGACATTCAAGGCAAGCTATCCACAAGGAATAGATCAAGTCAGGAAAGTTCGAGAATTTGGAAGAAACTCAAAGATGCCATTCACGGAGAATACATTCATCTTGGGGAGTAGAGCTTCTTGACGATTCCTAAGGAGGACAGCCGAAGAGAAGACTGTATCTGGTGCTCCTATTGGGGATCTAGGCGTCTATTTCTACGAATAAATGAAACGGCGTCACCTAGTTCTAGACGTAGTTGCCGGGGAAACTCGAAATATCTATACTATTATTACACAGTAGATATGAGTTTATGAAAGGAGACTTACAGTGAGCAGCCCCACAATACAGTTTATAATATGAAAGCAGTAAATGAAAGCGATAACCACTTACTTGGTTGTAGTGCTTCCATGCTGTTTGGTTAGTTGTTCAACAAAGAAAGATTGAAAACAACAATATATTCAAAATCAAAGGAGAAAGTGCTTTGAAAAAGAAAGATTTGGGGCTTACAGCTCAAGGAGAGGCCCAGGGTTTTATCAGTGAGCACACTGTTTTGACTTTGTACAGCGGGACTTATACAAGTGACTGGGGCCCAAAAAAGATTTTCTGTACAAAGGGATGGGTCTTACACTCTCTCAAGAGGCCCAAAAAGGTTTAAAGAAAAGAGTGGGGCTTATAACACGAGGGTAGGCCCAAATGATTTTTCGTTTAAAAATGGCGATCGCGCCGAGGTTTTCTTTTAACGCAGAGGGACTTATACAATAAGTGAGGCCCAAGATGTTTTGGTTAAAAGGGGGATTGGGTCTTACACTCTAATAGAGGCCCAAAGTGTTTTGAATGGGTCTTATAGCTCAAGGAGAGGCCCAGATGATTTTTATTTTTTAAACGGGCGACGATCGCGCCGTTTACTTGTACAGAGGGACTTATACAATGAGTGAGGCCCAAAAAGTTTTTGTACAAGGGGGATGGGTCTTACACTCTCTCAAGAGGCCCAAAAAGTTTTGAAAATGATTTATGAGGGTTGAATTAATCCAAAACCCTAATTTGTTTTCAAAATGTATTTAATTGAATAAAAATTCAATTAAAATGATCAAAAATTGTTTAACACATGGAAAACAAATTGTGATCTTGGATTAATGCTTCAAAAATTAAGTATTGACCTACAAAATAATTAGAAAGCATTAAAAGTTGCAAAATCAATTTAGAAAAAATATTTAAAATGCCAAAAACAATTAAAATATTAATTCTTTGCAAAAATATCAATTATATGAAATAAATAATATTTTTGGGATTTTTTGATAAAATAAAATATTTTAACATTTTTGTGAATTATTAAAAAAAGAATCAACTCAAAATCATTAAAACTCAGAGAGAAATTAATTTTTGAATTAATTAAACAAAATCACAAAATTCAAATATTTGAATTTCTAAAAATGGCGCCAAGAACAGCTGAAGAACACGCGTGTGTTCTTGGTTTCTCAGATTTGCATTTTCTATCCAATCTCCATGAATACGTAATCATATCATGCAATCCACATATCATTATGCTCGCCTCAACCTCACGATCATGTCTATGTACTTTAATTTCATTTAAATTAAACATACAACAAGAAATCACGAAGAGACCTCAAGAAGCCTAATTTCTGCATGAAGGCTAGGATTTTTGATACACGATTCAAACAATGCAATTAATTGATGGAAAACATTCCATGCATGATTATGAACATATGGCCAAATTATTGTGCGAGGAAATATGCATAGATTGAGAGATGACCAAGTATGTGCTTACCTCCAAGTCGTGACAGCAAGAGCAGATGTGATTTTGAGTTGGAGGTGTTACAGACAAGTTGTGATGATCTGGACAGCTTTCCTACACCATATGGAGTGTGTTTGAACACTTGGATTGAATTGAAATGGACTGGATCAGTTTATGGCATCTCAGCTGCAACTTCACTTCAAACTTGTGTGGATGGCAAGTGATTTTGAGATTTTGATGTTCCAGATGTTATGTGAGTGTTTGATCAGCTCATATGTGATGTATGTGAGGTGTGTGAGTGATTGGTTTGATTGGAGTTGCTCTCAAACTCAAAACCCGATAGCTACCTTGCTAAGAAAGGCATTTTTGCCAAGAGAAAGAGATTTTGAGGAAAGCATCTGTTAGATGGCTTTGGTGTACTCAAACTGATCAAAATTGAGCTCTATTTATAGTAGAGCAAGTTTTTTTTGCAAGGAATAGTGCATGGCAGCTGGTAAATAGGTTTGGCCAATGTTGTCCAATGAAAATCCAAGTCTCCTCTAGCCATTGACTAAAGGTTAGGGCACAGAGCTTTGGTCCCCTTGGTCTTGGATAAGTCTTGACTGATTTCAGATGAGAATGGCTCAGTCCATGCCACCTTGATGGTTTCATTGAATGCCTCATTCCAAATTTGAAGTCTTGTCCCTATTTTGGCCATTCTAGGTTCAACATGCAATTTCTTGTTCCTTGGACCTTGGAGGCTTGTCTCAGTGATTGTCCCCTTTAGATTCAATCCTCTGAGGTGTCCAAGTGGATTGGAGCAATTGAATTTGGCTGATTTTGGCAAATCGACCAAAGTTGCAAATTCTGCCTTGCCTTGACAGATTTCAGCAAGGCAACTTGGCAATGTTGTATCTCATGGTGTAGGTTGAATTTGGCAATGTTCTTGGCCATTTTGGAAAGCTCTTACATGATACAACAACTGTTTGAACAAGTTTGGTTTTGATCTCTTTTGATTCCAAGTGAAAAATCCCTCTACATTTGGCAAAAAGTGAGGCAGAATCTGACTTAGTGAAAATTTCACTAAGTGTTGGAAAAAGTGACATTTTCACTTTTCAGCCACTTTGATCCCTCCATAACTCAAAATCCTTAATGAATTGGAATGACTTGTAGTTTAAGTTTTTGTAGGTGATAATGAGGGCTACAAATCCATCTTTGGATGAGAAAAAATTGCCTTGTGGTTTAGGAGTTATGGTCCTCCAAAGTTGGTACCTTTGCCATTTTATTTTTAACTTAGAAAAATTTCTAAGTTTTATGGTTACCCCTTTTACAAGTTATCTCACTTTTCTTGATTTTTCTTGATGAATGATGATTCAAATCATACATTAACATCATTTTAGGGTTAAAAATCCATTTTGGTGAAAAATCTCAAAAAGTCAAAGTTGACTTTTGTGCACAGTTGACTTTTTATTAGATGAATTCCAAACTGTGCAATTCTTCAGGAAATCATGTCCTTGACCTAAATCAAACTTGATGGACATGTTTCATGGGTGTCATAGGGTATATTCAATCATGTATTAGGGTTTGGGAGCATGTCCTGGTCAAAAGTCAAAGTTACAGTTGACTTTTCCCTTAAAACCCTAATTGTGGTGCAGATGGAATTGAGACTTATTGCTCAAACTTCTTGGATCAATCCATTGTTCCAAATGGATCAATATGGTGTATTAGAGACCCTCAAATCATCTCTTTAGGTCTTGGCTCATGGTTTGTCCCAAAAGTCAACTTAGGGATGAATTAGGTCAAGAAACCCTAATTCCTGATTTTTGATGAATGCATCCCCTGAGGCAAAATTGACTTGATGCATGGGTTCATGAGGTTCCATGAAGTATATTAGGTCATGTTTTGGATCATTGCCTTGTGCCCAGATGAAAATTTTCCATCTGGAGGCCCTGGTCGACCAAAACCCTAATTTGGTGACACTGGCGATCTTGAGGCTTGATCCACCTAGAAGGGAGCAGCCTTGTGCTTAATCCTTGAAGTGGGAGTCCTTTTGATCCTTTGTGGATATTTAAGAGATTAGACAAGTTGAATATCATGTCATTTCTTGATTGATCCTTTGTCTAAGCACTCAGAAAGGGCTTGAAACCCTAATTTTGATTGTATTGGATGCTCACCCATCTTTGGGGAGACTGATGAAGCATGATGGTTCATCCATATTGTTATGATGATTTTCACAATGATGGGAAATCTAAGTGGTCAAAATTTGGGGTATTACAGATGCCCCTATTTAATCTTCTTGGACCCGAAGGTGTGAATGACGAAGGGATTCGGGCATTCGGGGTGCAAGAGGATTAAATATCGGAATACCCGAAATTTTGATGGTGGTTATGAATGGTAGCGTACGCATTCATCTTCTTTAGCTAAGCAATGATGCTTAGAAAGGTAAACTTCCCCTCGATCCTGGTCTCCTACCAAGAACTGGTCTCAGTTTCTGATTTAAACTTCCCCTCGATCCTGGTTTCCTACCAAGGAACTGGTCTCAGTTGTGGAAACAAACTTCCCCTCGATCCTAGTTTCCTACCAAGGAACTGGTCTTAGTTTCTGATTTAAACTTCCCCTCAATCCTGGTTTCCTACCAAGGAACTGGTCTTAGTTTCTTTTGTCAATAAACTTTACTGACAGGGGACGCTATTCGTAGCGGCTTTCCTTCAAACTTCTCGCCGAATTTTCCTGGGGAGATGCCATTTGAGTGGAAAAAGTTTTGATGTCAGACTTGCTGGGGAACCCATTCGTCTGAATTGTAGAGGTACACAAACTTCTCTGTTTTGGAGACGCCATTTGTCGATTCTACTAGGGAAAGCGAGTCTCTTGAGAGACTGTTTTCGTTTGGGGTTACATCATACTTTTCTCGGGATCTTCCCGGAGAAATGCCATATGATGGGATCCAATTTTGAGGTGCTGATGACCTTTTCGTCAGTGGTTTTTTGGAGCAAAACTGGCGTGCTGCCGAGTCTCTGATCACGAGGCTTTCTCTATGGATTTTCCTTAATCCGGGAAAGCAAGGATATCATCTTCAATGGCGAAGAGTGATGCTTATTGAAGGTTCTCTGATCTTTCAGAGGTTCAAGTTATCAAAGTGGTCAAGGACCAACTTCTTTCCAGAATTAAACTAGAAGCGAGGTTGTTCAGACACAGTATTTCTTGACGAGGCAAGAACTGACAACTCGATTAAGAGGACTTCTACCACTAGGGGACAGGACCGACTAGAGTGATAGTGATGCAATACGAAATGTGAATGCAAATCAAAAATGCATGATGTATGTATGTATATGCTGACAAAACAGACGCGACATACATACTGATGGATGAACACAATTGGATACTCGGCCATCGCGGGGCGAAGAAGTACCGTTGATTCAAAATAGTAATTCCACCTTGCTTAGGAGAGATAGTCCCGTTGGGAGCTATGTTGATCGGGCTTAGGAGATGAGAACTCGGCCGAGGATGTCAGACGAAACAAGGTCTCTGACACAATTGATCCCTTCATTCAGGCGAACTGGTTTAGAAGGAGTACTTTGATTCTGCACTTTGAAGTTCGCTTACTTCGGGAGAAGCGATCGATGTTCTTCTGATGTTCAACAGTCAAAAGAAATGCCATCTTTAATTTAAAAGCAGAAAAAGTTTAACAAGTAAATTTATTTTTTGTTTTATTTCAAGAATCGCTGATTAAGTTTAAACAACGTCGTTCTGTAAAGCTAAAACAAGTAAAGAATTACAAACAAAAGCACAAGGGCTCAAATTTTATTGATAAGATGGAGATCAGCCAAACACGTGATTCCAAAGAGTATATACAAAGTTAGAAAATGGTAATTTACAGGGAAAAGGGCTACGTTGAAACATAACGACCACTATCCTTCTACCAACTTTGAGTTCGGGACATCCTGAGCTTCCGTCGAAGATGACCTTTGACCGAAGATTTCCTCTGATAGATGATGTTGTAACTGCTGCTGAGGGACTTGCCTCTGTTGAACATAATTACTTGCCATTATCCCTAATTTTTGCCTGGATTGTACTATGAGATTTCCAATCCATCGGGATGATTTTTTTTTCATGTCTCTAACTTTTGCCTGGACCGCCCTTTCGGGTTTTCAATCCACCGAGACGTTTTTTTTTTTTTTTTTAGTTTTAGGCGAAGTATTTCTTGACTACATCAACATTCGTGGGGTAGGCAAACTCCTCTCCGTCCATGGTTGCAAGTCTCAAGGCGCCGCTTGAGAAAACTTTCGTGACCACATAGGGGCCATCATAATTTGGGGTCCATTTGCCCCGAGAGTCAGTGAGAAATGATTGTATCTTCTTGAGCACAAGGCCTCCTTTCCTGAAGACACGAGGTCGGACCTTTTTGTCGAACGCCCTCTTCATTCTCTGTTGATACAACTGACCGTGGCATAGTGCCGTGATTCTCTTTTCTTCGACCAGGTTCAGTTCGTCGTGTCGACTTTGACACCATTCAGCTTCGGTGAGCTGAGCTTCCATCAACACCCGGATTGATGGGATCTCTACTTCTAGAGAGAAAGGGGTTGCCCCTGTTGAAGTGCAGACAGATGTTCGATAACCGTGGAGAGAAAAGGGTAGCATCTCATGCCAATCTTTGTAGGTTACAACCATCTTTTGAACGATCTTCTTGATGTTCTTGTTAGCCGCTTCTACCGCCCCATTCATCTTGGGTCGGTAGGGAGATGAGTTATGGTGTTCGATCTTGAACTCTGCACACAACTCTTTCATCATCTTATTGTTCAAGTTAGATCCATTATCAGTAACGATCTCGCTTGGAACACCATAACGGCAGATGATATTGTTTTTGATAAATCGGACCACCACTTGTCGGGTAACATTAGCGTACGACGCTGCTTCGACCCACTTGGTGAAGTAATCAATGGCTACCAGAATGAACCGATGTCCGTTTGAAGCCTTGGGCTCAATCATACCAATCATGTCGATTCCCCATATGGAAAAAGGCCACGGGGAAGAAAGAACTTTGAGATGTGATGGCGGTACATGAATTTTGTCGGAGTATATCTGACACTTGTGACACCTCCTCATGTACTTGTAGCAGTTGGATTCCATTGTCAGCCAATAGTACTCGGCCCTGAGAATTTTTCTCGCCATTGTGTGTCCGTTGGCATGAGTGCCAAAGGATCCTTCATGAATTTCTTTCATGAGCATGTCTGCTTCTGGTCTGTCGACGCATCGGAGCAAGACCCTGTCAAAATTTCTCTTATAAAGAGTGTCACCGCTCAGGAAGAAGTTTCCAGCCAATCTTCTGAGGGTTTTCCTGTCTTTTCTGAGTGCCCCAGATGGGTACTCTTGTTTCTGAAGGAAGCATTTGATATCGTGATACCAAGGTCTGTCGTCTATGACTGCTTCAATCGCGAAGATGTAAGCGGGTCGTTCAAGGCGCATGATGTCGATCTTAGGTATGTCATTCCATCGACCTACACTAATCATGGAAGAGAGAGTGGCTAATGCATCAGCCATGTGATTCTCATCACGAGGGATGTGATGAAAGTCGACTCTGTTGAAGAAGGGTAACAACCTTCTTGCATAATCTTTGTAAGGAATCAATCCTGATTGGTATGTGTTCCAATCTCCTTTTATCTGGTTAATAACCAGGGCTGAATCGCCGTATACGTCCAAGTTTTTGATCCTTAAATCAATCGCTTCTTCGAGACCCATGATACAAGCTTCGTATTCGGCCTCGTTGTTCGTACATTTGAACGTAAGTCTGGCAGTGAACGGAATGTGGATACCCTGAGGGGTAACAATGATTGCCCCAATTCCATTTCCATAATGATTGACTGCTCCGTCAAAGATCAGTCCCCACTGGGAACCTGGTTCTGGCCCTTCACTGGGTAGCGGTTCATCGCAATCTTTCATCTTTAGATACATGACATCTTCGTCTGGGAAGTCAAACCCGATTGATTCTTGATTGTCAATCGGTTGATGAGCCAAATGACCGGCTAAAATACTTCCTTTAACGGCTTTCTGAGCGTGGTACTCTATGTCATATTCTAATAACAGCATCTGCCAACGGGCAATCCTTCCCGTGAGAGCAGGTTTTTCGAAAACGTACTTGATTGGATCCATTTCGGAGACCAACCAAGTAGTATGACGAATCATGCACTGGCGAAGACGTTTGGCTGCCCAAGCCAAAGCGCAACAAGTTTTCTCAAGCATTGTGTACCGAGTCTCGCAGTCGGTGAATTTCTTGCTTAGATAGTAAATGGCAGACTCTTTCCTTTTAGTTTTATCTTGTTGGCCAAGTACACATCCCATTGAGTCCTCTAGGATTGTGAGGTAAATGATCAGTGGCCTTCCTTCCATTGGAGGTGATAGAATCAGAGGATTCAACAGATATTCCTTGATACTGTCGAAGGCGGTTTGGCAATCTTCTGACCAAACGCAATCCTGGTTCTTTTTGAGTAATTTGAAAATCGGCGCGCATGTCGCGGTCATAAGGAATATGAATCTGGAGATGTAGTTCAAACGTCCCAGGAATCCTCTGACTTGTTTTTCAGTTTTTGGATAAGGCATTTCTTGAATGGCCTTGACCTTGTCAGGATCAACTTCAATTCCTTTCTGGCTGATGATGAACCCTAGTAATTTCCCCGAACGGACACCGAAGGTGCACTTGTTAGGATTCAAGCGGAGCTTGAATTTTCTTAGACGTTCGAACAATTTTGACAGATGTTCAACGTGCTCATCCTCTGTTCTTGATTTTGCAATCAAATCATCGACATATACCTCGATTTCTTTGTGTATCATGTCATGAAACAGAGTAGTCATGGCCCTTTGATAGGTTGCCCCGGCATTCTTCAAACCGAACGGCATTACCTTGTAACAAAAGGTACCCCATGGGGTAATGAACAAAGTTTTCTCCATGTCTTTCGGTGCCATTTTGATCTGATTATAGCCCGAGAATCCATCCATGAAGGAGAATACTTTAAACTTTGTTGTGCTGTCAACCAGCATGTCAATGTGTGGTAAAGGAAAGTCGTCCTTTGGACTTGCCTTGTTTAGATCTCTGTAATCAACACACATTCTGACCTTTCCATCCTTTTTGGGAACGGGTACGATATTGGCTAACCATTGAGGATATTCAGATGTGGCGAGGAACCCCGCGTCAATCTGTTTCTGTACCTCCTCTTTGATTTTGATGGCCATGTCCGGGTGAGTTCGTCTTAACCTTTGCTTTACTGGCGGACATTCCGATCTTAGCGGTAAGTGATGTTCCACGATGCTGGTATCCAACCCTGGCATATCCTGATATGACCAAGCGAATACATCGGGGAATTCTTTGAGAAGCTTTATCAAACCCTCTCTGGCAGTTGGACTGAGCAGTGCTCCGATCCTGATTTCTTTTCTCTCTTTTTCTGAACCCAAGTTTACCGTTTCCAACGGCTCTTTGTGAGGTTCAATGGACCTTTCCTCTTGTCTGAGTAGTCGGGAGATCTCTTCTGGAATTTCGTCGTCATTTTCTTCTTCAGCCTCGAATACCGGGAACTCAAAGTTGGGAGAAGGCATCGGATCATATGTTTCAACGGGGTATAAAACAAGCAATATGCATTAAGTGATGATTCGTGTTTAGAAGAGATAGAGAAAAATGCAAGTGTGTGCAGTGTTTTTGATTTACTGCTTGTTTTTATTTTTGAATTGTTTTTTAGGATTACCATTTTCTGAAAAAGCAAAAAGAGAAAACAGCAATTAATGCGGAAATTACAGAACGACGTTATTTTATTAATGAACAAGTCGAATCTTGAAACTACAACCCTATAAAACAAAACTCTGTCGCTTTAGGCAAAGCGAAGAGGGAAATTTACAGAAAGCGAGCCCTATCAAAACATCCGTTTCACCTGGCCAGGGTGAAAGGTTAAAGATGGCAATTACTTTGACCGACGAACGACCTTCGGAACCTCGACAGCAACCCATTGGCGGCGAACTCCTCGGTGAATCACAAAGTCTGGCACCTTCCTTGATTTGTCTTCAGAAATGAAGCTGATTTCTGGTGGAGTAGGATCATTGGAATCTGTCTCCCAAGCAGAATTGTCGTAGGAGGATTCCTCTATTGCATTTTGCATAGAATTTGTGCTCTCAGCTGTATCTCCCTATCCAGTTGACTGGATATCTTCGAGCCTGATACTAGAGCTTTCGGGAGCAGTGTACTTGACCATAAAGTCGTATTTTCCACTTGGTTGTCCCAAAGTGTCCCAAACGTCTTTGGAACTGGAGAAGTCATCCCTCTCGATGACGTTGACCTCGGGAAAAGCGTAGTTGATGAATTCTAGTCCTGCAAACGTTGCGAATTCATCTTTATGTTGAGTAGCTTCTGAATGACCTGAGTGTTGATCCCATGACATGGCGGGGACACAGGTATTCTGTTCAATGACGCTCAGCTGAGTTTCATTACTCGGCTGACTTTCTTGCCCCAAGTTTCTTGGGTAAGGTTGCCACATTGGCAGACCATCCATCGGGCCATAGTAGTTGGAGTCAAAGTTGTCTTTCATTAGAGTGTCTTCCTCTAATGAGTTTGGCGGAGCACGACATCCTTCTGGATCACAACCTCCGTATATCAGTTCGCCATCTGATCTTGGTATAAATCTCGGACTTTCTGTAGGAAAGCAAAAAGGCATAGGCACCTCTTCCTGAGACATATAGCCGTCCTTGTTAAGGTAGGACTTCCATTCTTCATCCGTGTCAGAGGAATCCTCCTCATTGATAGCATGAACTGTCTGAGACACTGGGTGAAGAAAACCTCCACTGTGGAAGAAGTTTTGAAGGGGATGAAGACTTTCATCGTTGGCAACTGTTTGGGTACAGGTTGCAGAAAAACCAAGACCCTTCTTTGTTTTATTGTCAATAGGGATGACAAGCCGTCCCCATCCTGTCGTATCGGTACTCTCGACCGCTTTGATAGCATCTTTGTATGAAGAAATTGAAGTTCCTTCTTCGGATTGATCGTTCTTGCTCACCGATAGTGCTTGGAACTGAGTTCCAATAACCTCCTCGGGTTCTACACAAGCAGATGAAGATAAGTTGCTTACAAGCAAGGCTTGTTCCCCACAAACCGTGACAAGTTGATCGTTCTTGACGAACTTTAGCTTTTGGTGGAGGGTTGAGGTAACCGCTCCAGCCTGATGTATCCAAGGTCTTCCTAATAAACAATTGTACGTTGCCCGGATGTCCATGACCTGGAAAGTGATTTGGAAAGTGTGAGGACCAATAGTTATGGGAAGATCAACTTCGCCGATAACTGTTTTTCTGGATCCGTCGAATGCTTTGACGACGACCTCGTTGACTTTCATCGGAGGGCCCTTAAATGATAATTGCGTCAAAGTGGACTTCGGCATAACATTCAGGGCTGACCCTGTGTCTACCAGTACGTTGGCTAAAGCATCGCCCTGGCAGTTAACTGTAATGTTGAGCGCCATGTTATGACGACGACCCTCTTCAGGTAATTCCTCATCACTAAATCCCAAATTATTGCAGGAAGTGATGTTAGAGACAATGCTATCGAATTATCTGATTGTTATATCCTGTTCCACAAAGGCTTGCTCCAAGACTTTTTGTAGAGCCTCTCTGTGTGCTTCTGAACTGAGTAACAGTGATAATACTGAGATCTTTGAAGGAGTCTGTAACAGTTGATCAACAATGTTGTATTCACTCCTTTGGATGAGCTTTAGCATCTCATCTTTGTCTTTTGAAAAGTCGGGATTACTAGATTGACCGACTGGTGGATCAGGAATTTCCGCCTGAAGTTCCTTTTCTTTGTTGGATTCTCCAACCCCTCGGTTGAAGATTCGACTGCTCCGTGTTACACGACTGATGTCTGCAATATTCACGACGGAGGGTAATGGAATTTCCTTTCCATTCTCGATTATTGTTGCATCGTATTTGTAAGGGATTGCCTTAGCTGATTCATACGGTAGTGGCCCCGGTAGATAGATGACTATGGGAACCTTCTGATTTTTCTGACCATCATAAGTAACCTTGATCCGTTCCCGGTTGGGAACTCTAGATTTGTCAAGTAGAGGGATGATGGCAAAAACATCCCTGGTCCTATGATGACCAGAGATCGTGACAACATCCTCAACTTGCTCGGCAAGGTAGTTCGGCGACCAAATGATGGGTCCAGAACCCGGATATGGACGAATTTCTCCATGATCGATCTGACCCTGAAGAGCTGCTCTCACAAGGTAACACCCTTGGTTACTTTCCGAACAGACACTACAACTGTCATAGTTGTGTGGTGGCACCTGGCCATGCCCACTTTGAATACAATGTAACCTCACTAGGTTACCTTCCATTGATCGGACATCCTGACTTTGACGACGAGTAGGATTCCTGTTATTGATACTAATCTGCTGAGTATCTTCGTCCATATAGATTGGCATCCACCAGTGATTTAACAAGTGCTGAAGTGCCTCCTGGACAAGGGTACAACCTCGATCGTTTTTGCAACCCGCTTTACAATTTTGATAGTCGTGTGATATTGAGAATCCGAGTCGGACCTGCTCAGCATGTAACTCTACCAGGTTGGTATTCATCACGCGAATGTCAAAGATCTGAACCATGTTGATTTGATAGGAGTTCCTATCATGGTAGTCTTGGATCCATCCAAGATCCATCTGACGCTGGAGGGCCTCTTGTATGAAAGAGCATCCCTGTTTGTTTACCGAGCAAATCAGACAGGAATTGTAATCGTGTCGCGGCATATTATGATACTGGCTTTGCCTTGAGTGCATCGCCACCAAGTTGACATTCATCGCACGGATGTCGTGGTTTTGAATGACGTTGGAATTCGTGTAAACCATGTTAACTCCACGAACTCGGTGTTCTTGGATCCATCCAAGATCCATTTGTTCCTGTAGAGCTGATTGCACTACCGAACATCCTTGGTTATCTTTAGAGCAGATATCACACTGGTGATAGTTATGAGGTGGCACATGGACATATCCACTCTGTCTACAATGCATCTTGACCAGATTGGTCCCCAATGAGAGTACATCGTGAATTTGATAGACATTGTTAGTCTCTTTCTCAATCAGATTGACTGCAGCTTTCTCGTGTTGAGGCAGCGGGTTCATAAGAACATTAGGGTTCGTATCTTTGAAAGATAAGAGCCCGCTCCTAACAAGCTTTTGCACGTCGGATTTGAAATTGAGACAAGTCTCAATGTTATGCCCTGAACCTCCTTGATGATAAGGGCATGTTTGAGCCGCTTTAAACTAAAAAGGCGGATTTTCCGGAACTGAAAGGGGAGACTTAGTCTGGATGTGCCCCTTAGCCAGCAGTAACGGAAACAACTCTGCGTACGTTACGGGTATAGGATCAAATCCTGGTGGCCGTGTTGTACGGTTGTTGTTATATGGAGGACGAGCCTGCTGAAGAGGCTGTTATGTCCTTTGTTGGTCAAGTTGGCTCTGCGCAACCTGAGGTTGATACATAGGAACAGGCGCGGGGCCGATAGCGGGAGTAACAGCTGCTACTGGCTGATAACGTTGCCTTTGCTTTCCGAGAGAGATATTCCCAATATCTTGCTCTTTTTTCTTAGGGAGAGCACTACCGTATTTTTTAGTACCGCTCGTTGATCCAGTGTCTTTTACCAAACGTCCTTCTCGGACGGCTTCCTCAAGACGTACACCCATGCCGACCATTTCGGTGAAATCACTGGGTGCACTGGCAACCATTCGGTCATAGTAAAATGAGCTTAAGGTCTTTAAGAAGATTGTTGTCATCTCTTTTTCCTCAAGAGGCGGACAAATTTGAGCAGCAATTTCACGCCACCTTTGAGCATACTCCTTAAAGGTTTCCTTTTCCTTTTGCGACATTGATCTGAGTTGATCTCTGTCGGGTGCCATGTCCAAATTGTACTTGTATTGTTGGACGAAGGCAGTACCAAGATCTCTGAATGTACTGATCGTAGTACGGTTTAAACTCATGTACCATTTGAGTGTGGCACCGGTTAAACTATCCTGGAAGTAGTGAATCAGCAGGTCCTGATTCTCCGTCTGAGCTGACATCCGCCTAGCGTACATCACCAGATGGCTCTGAGGGCAAGAGTTACCCTTGTATTTTTCAAAGTCGGGCACTTGGAACTTGTGCGGGACTTTCACATTTGGGACCAAGCAGAGGTCTGCGGCGTCCTTTCCAAATAGATCCTGACCGCGAATGGCTTGCAGCTCTTTCTGCATTTCCAAGAACTACTCCTGGAATTCCTCCATTCTGTCAAACATAGTTTCCTTCTTACCAGAAGGTGTCTGTGGAATCTGTCCTTCCGGGACAGTGTGCACCACAGGGGGTGGTACCGTGACTACGGCAGTGAGTCTTGGCGCCTCCCGAAGTTTGTAACCTTCAGGAGTCTTCAGTATGCCCCTGGCATCTTCGCTTTCCCGAAGTTTGTAACCTTCAGACCCAGCGGCTTCTGTTGCGATTCCCTGATCTTCAGTGATCGGCGGAACATATCCTTCCGGGATATAGTTAACAGGCATGCCCCAAGGATGATCTTTCGGCATCTGATACCTAGGATCATACTTTTCTATGATGGGCGTTGAGGTGATCTCTGAGATCACAGTTCTTTGTAGCTGAGCTTCTGCCATGGCTTGCATGTCGTTACGAAGCTTTCTCATATCCTCTCTCAGAGCGTCGATCTCTTCTTTCAACTCTCTGTTTTCTTCCTCAAGATCATCCATCTTTTTCTGACGATTGGCCCGAGTATTATACGAATGAGACAGTTTGACTCTAGAATCGAGACACAAACGTGAGATTCGTAGGGAAGAAGAATACGCGATGTGAGAATGATGAATGCAATGATTATATTAATTGTTGTTTTTTTGGTTTAATCAAAATAAACTTCGACAATTAGATTGCAAATATCAAACAGTGGGGAAACCCCTTTTTATTGAAATTCAAAGGATTACAGAAATGGAAATACAGTAGATTACAAAGTGCAGAAACAGAAACCTAAACTAATGGGTCCCGAGTCCTCTCTGAGGAGAAATCGGGTGCTGATTCTGGTATCTTCCTTTTCTTTGACCGGGGCGCTTGGGCCGTTGTCGGGTTGTCATTCCTCTGCCAAGTGAAAGGAGTGAGCAAATTCCTTTGGTCATCTTGATTCTCTACAGCATGCTGCTCCAAAATTTCAATCAGAGCATCTTTCTCTTTTAGTAGTTGCTGTATTTGGATACACTCTACGTCGAGGGTGCGGTACTTGTTCTTCCAAGACCTTCTTTCCTTTTGAACTTTGTTGAGAGTAACCTGAAGCTTTTCAGTTTCCGTCATGAAGTACATGACAGATTCCCTCGGCGGAAGAATTCCGTAACGAGGATAAGGCATCTTTAGCTTGAGAGCTCTAGTTTGTACCCAGTGGAGATAAGGCTCCACCGAGACACAGTCTGGTTTTCCCAGAGACTCTCGTCCTTTCTTATGAACCTGTTTCCAAGCTTGCACTATTTCCGTCTTTAGTGCTCTGTCATTTTCTCCTTCTTTGAAGAAAAGACCTTCCAGATGAACACCCAGTGGGATGTGTCTCATCGGGTATCCAAATTGACGAAGAACCAATATCGGATGATAGTTGATTCCTCATTTAGTTCCTATGAGGGGTACGCTGGGGAAGTTTCCACAACGGTCAATGATTCTGATTCCCTCATAAATCCTATTACACCAATCTATATCGGAATTGGTGAGAGACATGATCTTCTGCGACCAACGTAAGACACTCTTACGATCCCAAAAAGCAGCAGACTTGGGCAAGTGAGAGATAAACCATTTGTAGAGCAAAGGTACACAGCATGTGATCTCCCCTCTGCTGTACAAATTTCCCAAGTGTACAGAATGATACGCATCTGCGAGCAAAGTCGGCACAGGATTTCCAATGAGAAAAACCTTAATGGCGTTGATATCGACGAAGTTATTGATGTTGGGAAACAAAAATAATCCGTAGGTGAGCAAGACAAAGATGCTTTCAAAAGCAGTCCCGTTCCCTATACTAGCGAAGTACAGAGCTTTCTTTGTCAAGAACTGGGCTGGCAAACCTTGGATGCCACCCTTAGTGGTCATGTGAGTCTTGACCTCAGACTCGTCCAAATGAATTGCTCTTGCAATAGTCTGATTCTTTGGAATTTCTTCCAGTCCAGAAAATGGAGCTCGATCAGTGATATGTAAATCAGTCAGATGAGAATACTCCTCCAGCGTTGGTGATAGCTGGTAATCCGGGAATGTGAAACAGTGATAAACCGGATCGTAGAACTGAATGAGCGCATCCATGATTCCCTCAATCACATGGACTCTTAACAGTGGTAGCAAACCACCGTGCTTGGCTCTGAAAGCCTCTGGGTTAACGATCATCCTTGCTAACCTTCTCAAATCCCCTAGTTTTGGAACCTTGAAGGTATACTGGCGAGTTCTCCTTCTACCGAAATCCATTAATGCAATCCTTTTCTCTGATATTTGCAATCACAATCTTAGTTTAATTTGAAAAACAGAGAGACTAGAAGAGAAGTTTTTTGAATGTTTTAATGTTTTATTAAATGAATGCATGAATGCAGCACACAAAAACATAGAAAAAACATGGGGTCAGAGGGTCGTTGTCATGAAGTCAAGGCTCTACCCATCCCCAAAGGTTTATACTAGGGTGATTTTTGTACCTGTACTCATTATCATCAGCTCCTCCCAGGAAGGCAGACAACAAGCGGATCGCCAGCGAGTTGTGTGCAATCTTAGAGTAAGTGCTATTCACCGAGAATAGATCACCAGCCTCAAATGAGGGTAGTATCGCATAACAGCTATTTCCGATAGCTTCCGCACTACGAAAAAGGTTGGCTTTTCTTAAGTGTATACTCAATCTCACCACATGCGGCATCACACGCATTCCCAGTAGCAGAAAAATAAACACGTATAGCAATTAGGAAAAGCAGTATATATATTTGTCCTAATCATCCTAGACTTATAAAGCTACGATTCTTAAGTTCCTGACAGAAATGGGTTCCCCGGCGGAAGCCCCAATCTGTGGTTCCCTGCCTAAGAGATGGACCAGCATAGGTCAATCTTTCTCTTCGGTAGAGTTCCCATTTTCCGTGGAAAACGGGGATGATGCCCTAAGGCAGAAAAGGAGACTCCCCAGCAGAGTCACCATTTTACAAGGAAAACAGAAAGAAAGAAAGATCGGCCCCACGGTGGGCGCCACTTTTCTGCAGCGAGCGATTTTGGACGCGGTTCTTAAGCGCTGGTCGCTCTCTGCGATTTGAGCTTTGACTACAGGTCGATTCATTTTTTATCCTATTGTGAGCTGAATAAGGAAGGGAAATAGATGTCTCCATATAACCCTGCTTTGCATACTGAGTTTAAACAGCGGTCTGTTAGGTTACGGATGCTATCAATGTGGGGGGGCCTTTGTACTGGTTATTCGTATTTCGCCAATACAGGTTTCTTTCTTTCTAGGCCTTAATGTTTCTGGCGGGGAACAAGGGTTAGGATGTTAGGACCGATGCTTTTGAATTACTGCTTTTTGATTGGTGGAGATATGGGATTTGGGTTTTTTGTTGATTGTGCTCGCTAAGATCTTTTCTTTCGATCTTATGCCTACGTATTCCCGTTTACCGAAACAGGGAAATCAGAGCGTTCGTAGTTCCTCCTATTCTATGGGAGGAAATTGGTTTTTGGTGTCTTGTTCAAAGCCCAAGACGTGAAGCGAAAGGTGGTTTGTATCTTGTTCAAAGCCCAAGATATGAAGCTGAAAAGTCTATTTGCGTCTTGTTCAAAGCCCAAGACGTGAAGCTGAAAGACCTCGACTTTAGAGAGAATTTGTCATCTCTAAAGAGGGGGAAGGAGAATTACTTTAACTGGGATACGTGGATCCGAGCAATGCCATAATTTCCGAAGAAAGGGTTTTAACCTGAAGGAGAAGAATTTAACTCAGTGTAGAGCAATGCCATATTTCCTTAGGAATTTCTCATGCTAAAAGAGGGACAGTGGCATGGATGTAGATGATCCAGAGGCTTGCCGCTTACAGCGATTAGATGAAAGGAAAGGAGTTATTGATGTTTGTGTACTGTGAACGAGGCACAACTTTGATGCTAAAAGGTTGATTGGATCAACCAGTGGTTTTCTTATACAAAAGCCTAAGAGGAGGCTAATTTCCGCTAGGAAAATCATTATACAAAGCCTAAGAGGAGGCTATTTTGTGTCTCGTACAAAGCCCGAGAGAGAGGCTAAAAGTTTTTGACTCGACGATGGAATCTTTGTGTCTCGTACGAAGCCCGAGAGAGAGGCTAAAAGTTTGACTCAACAAGAGAGTCTTTTTGTATCTCGTACGAAGCCCGAGATGGAGGCTAAAAGTTTGTTTCAGTTGAGTGACAGATCCAATATACTGATTTTAAAAGAGAAAATCAGTTCTTATATGAGCAACACTGTACCCAGGGATTTGATCTGAGGATCAGGGATATTTCCTTCTCTTTGAGGAAACGGGAAATCCAAAGGGTATTGAGACTGTCCGAGTCTGCGGGTTTCCTTCCTATTTAACGAAGGGGTCGCTTGAGAATGTCTTTGATACTCAAGGAAGTTAGACTGTCCAAGTCTAGAGTTTTATCTCTTTTGTACTATGCTTTGAGAAACAGTAGTAGACTCTATGAAAGGACTGTTCTATGAGGATGACTAGGTTCTGTTCCTATACCTCTAGGAGGTCGTCGGGACAATTTGTACGAAGCCCAAGAGGAGGCTGGAAACTTTTAAGGAGCCGACGGGTCCTTGTACTAAGCCCAAGAGGAGGCTATCATTCCCGGAGGAAGAGATCATTATACGAAGCCTAAGAGGAGGCTGTGAATACTTCTAAGAAGCCGTAGTGTCCTTGAATAATGCCCAAGAGGAGGCCGATGCTTTTAAGAAGCCCGTGGGTCTATCATCTCCTTTCCATTAGGAGAGATAACTCTTTTAAAGATAAAAACCACTGGTAAACGTGCGAGGTTTACTATCCAGCGACTTTTAACTTTTAAAGAGGGTTCCTTAGTTAAGGTCTAAGATTATGACCGTAGTGGGTACCCAAACCCCGAGACATTCAAGGCAAGCTATCCACAAGGAATAGATCAAGTCAGGAAAGTTCGAGAATTTGGAAGAAACTCAAAGATGCCATTCACGGAGAATACATTCATCTTGGGGAGTAGAGCTTCTTGACGATTCCTAAGGAGGACAGTCGAAGAGAAGACTGTATCTGATGCTCCTATTGGGGATCTAGGCGTCTATTTCTACGAATAAATGAAACGACATCACCTAGTTCTAGACGTAGTTGCCGGGGAAACTCGAAATATCTATACTATTATTACACAGTAGATATGAGTTTATGAAAGGAGACTTACAGTGAGCAGCCCCGCAATACAGTTTATAATACGAAAGCAGTAAATGAAAGCGATAACCACTTACTCGGTTGTAGTGCTTCCATGCTGTTTGGTTTGTTGTTCAACAAAGAAAGATTGAAAACAACAATATATTCAAAATCAAAGGAGAAAGTGCTTTGAAAAAGAAAGATTTGGGGCTTACAGCTCAAGGAGAGGCCCAGGGTTTTATCAGTGAGCACACTGTTTTGACTTTGTACAGCGGGACTTATACAAGTGACTGGGGCCCAAAAAAGGTTTTCTGTACAAAGGGATGGGTCTTACACTCTCTCAAGAGGCCCAAAAAGGTTTAAAGAAAAGAGTGGGGCTTATAACACGAGGGTAGGCCCAAATGATTTTTCGTTTAAAAATGGCGATCGCGCCGAGGTTTTCTTTTAACGCAGAGGGACTTATACAATAAGTGAGGCCCAAGATGTTTTGGTTAAAAGGGGGATTGGGTCTTACACTCTAATAGAGGCCCAAAGTGTTTTGAATGGGGCTTATAGCTCAAGGAGAGGCCCAGATGATTTTTATTTTTTAAACGGGCGACGATCGCGCCGTTTACTTGTACAGAGGGACTTATACAATGAGTGAGGCCCAAAAAGTTTTTGTACAAGGGGGGATGGGTCTTACACTCTCTCAAGAGGCCCAAAAAGTTTTGAAAATGATTTATGAGGGTTGAATTAATCCAAAACCCTAATTTGTTTTCAAAATGTATTTAATTGAATAAAAATTCAATTAAAATGATCAAAAATTGTTTAACACATGGAAAACAAATTGTGATCTTGGATTAATGCTTCAAAAATTAAGTATTGACCTACAAAATAATTAGAAAGCATTAAAAGTTGTAAAATCAATGTAGAAAAAATATTTAAAATGCCAAAAACAATTAAAATATTAATTCTTTGCAAAAATATCAATTATATGAAATAAATAATATTTTTGGGATTTTTTGATAAAATAAAATATTTTAACATTTTTGTGAATTATTAAAAAAAGAATCAACTCAAAATCATTAAAACTCATAGAGAAATTAATTTTTGAATCAATTAAACAAAATCACAAAATTCAAATATTTGAATTTCTAAAAATGGCGCCAAGAACAGCTGAAGAACACGCGCGTGTTCTTGGTTTCTCAGATTTGGATTTTCTATCCAATCTCCATGAATACGTAATCATATCATGCAATCCACATATCATTATGCTCGCCTCAACCTCACGATCATGTCTATGTACTTTAATTTCATTTAAATTAAACATACAACAAGAAATCACGAAGAGACCTCAAGAACCCTAATTTCTGTATGAAGGCTAGGATTTTTTATACAAGATTCAAACAATACAATTAATTGAGGGAAAACATTCCATGCATGATTATGAACATATGGCCAAATTATTGTGCGAGGAAATATGCATAGATTGAGAGATGACCAAGTATGTGCTTACCTCCAAGTCGTGACAGCAAGAGCAGATGTGATTTTGAGTTGGAGGTGTTACAGACAAGTTGTGATGATCTGGACAGCTTCCCTACACCATATGGAGTGTGTTTGAACACTTGGATTGAATTGAAATGGACTGGATCAGTTTATGGCATCTCAGCTGCAACTTCACTTCAAACTTGTGTGGATGGCAAGTGATTTTGAGATTTTGATGTTCCAGATGTTATGTGAGTGTTTGATCAGATCATATGTGATGTATGTGAGGTGTGTGACTGATTGGTTTGATTGGAATTCCTCTCAAACTCAAAACCTGATAGCTACCTTGCTAAGAAAGGCATTTTTGCCAAGAGAAAGAGATTTTGAGGAAAGCATCTGTTAGATGGCTTTGGTGTACTCAAACTGATCACAATTGAGCTCTATTTATAGTAGAGCAAGTTTGTTTTACAAGGAATAGTGCATGGCAGCTGGTAAGTAGGTTTGGCCAATGTTGTCCAATGAAAATCCAAGTCTCCTCTAGCCATTGACTAGAGGTTAGGGCACAGAGCTTTGGTCCCCTTGGTCTTGGATAAGTCTTGACTGATTTCAGATGAGAATGGCTCAGTCCATGCCACCTTGATGGTTTCATTGAATGCCTCATTCCAAATTTGAAGTCTTGTCCCTATTTTGGCCATTCTAGGTTCAACATGCCATTTCTTGTTCCTTGGACCTTGGAGGCTTGGCTCAGTGATTGTCCCCTTTAGATTCAATCCTCTGAGGTGTCCAAGTGGATTGGAGCAATTGAATTTGGCTGATTTTGGAAAATCGACCAAAGTTGCAAATTCTGCCTTGCCTTGACAGATTTCAGCAAGGCAACTTGGCAATGTTGTATCTCATGGTGTAGGTTGAATTTGGCAATGTTCTTGGCCATTTTGGAAAGCTCTTACATGATACAACAACTGTTTGAACAAGTTTGGTTTTGATCTCTTTTGATTCCAAGTGAAAAATCCCCCTATATTTGGCAAAAAGTGAGGCAGAATCTGACTTAGTGAAAATTTCACTAAGTGTTGGAAAAAGTGACATTTTCACTTTTCAGCTACTTTGATCCCTCCATAACTCAAAACCCTTAATGAATTGGAATGACTTGTAGTTGAAGTTTTTGTAGGTGATAATGAGGGCTACAAATCCATCTTTGGATGAGAAAAAATGTCCTTGTGGTTTAGGAGTTATGGTCCTCCAAAGTTGGTACCTTTGCCATTTTATTTTTAACTTAGAAAAATTTCTAAGTTTTATGGTTACCCCTTTTACAAGTTATCTCACTTTTCTTGATTTTTCTTGATGAATGATGATTCAAATCATACATTAACATCATTTTAGGGTTAAAAATCCATTTTGGTGAAAAATCTCAAAAAGTCAAAGTTGACTTTTGTGCACAGTTGACTTTTTATTAGATGAATTCCAAACTGTGCAATTCTTCAGGAAATCATGTCCTTGACCTAAATCAAACTTGATGGACATGTTCCATGGGTGTCATAGGGTATATTCAATCATGTATTAGGGTTTGGGAGCATGTCCTGGTCAAAAGTCAAAGTTACAATTGACTTTTCCCTTAAAACCCTAATTGTGGTGCAGATGGAATTGAGACTTGTTGCTCAAACTTCTTGGATCAATCCATTGTTCCAAATGGATCAATATGGTGTATTAGAGACCCTCAAATCATCTCTTGAGGTCTTGGCTCATGGTTTATCCCAAAAGTCAACTTAGGGGTGAATTAGGTCAAGAAACCCTAATTCCTGATTTTTGATGAATGCATCCCCTGAGGCAAAATTGACTTGATGCATGGGTTCACGAGGTTCCATGAAGTATATTAGGTCATGTTTTGGATCATTGCCTTGTGCCCAGATGAAAATTTTCCATCTGGAGGCCCTGGTCGACCAAAACCCTAATTTGGTGACACTGGCGATCTTGAGGCTTGATCCACCTAAAAGGGAGCAGCCTTGTGCTTAATCCTTGAAGTGGGAGTCCTTTTGATCCTTTGTGGATATTTAAGAGATTAGACAAGTTGAAGATCATGTCATTTCTTGATTGATCCTTTGTCTAAGCACTCAGAAAGGGCTTGAAACCCTAATTTTGATTGTATTGGATGCTCACCCATCTTTGGGGAGACTGATGAAGCATGATGGTTCATCCATATTGTGATGATGATTTTCACAATGATGGGAAATCTAAGTGGTCAAAATTTGGGGTATTACACATCCCATGCTTGATAAATTGAAGCTCATGATGTTGCTTCTCATCATGAACTTGTTAACCACCATTGAACTAAGAGACGACGTAGGACAGAAAATGCTACTATTAGTTATTAAAATATCGACGGATTTTGGGTTGAATTTGGTTTTTGTTAAAAGATCTTTAATTGATGTATACATTATTATTTCAGCTTCTTCAAGTGCAAAGACGAGAGCCTTAACTTTCGGTATTTGAGCAAGACATGGTGGAATGAATGTTTCATCGCTGAATCCAGATTTCGCATTGATTTTACTTTGGAAATCAACAGCTTCTTGGTCCATTTCATCATAAACATTGTTCTCTTCAAACATTGCTTTAGGTAGTCTATAAGAACTTGGAGGACAATAGCAATTAAAATCAGATCCTATTGATTGTAGATACGGACTAAAAAAAGGAACTCCAATAGCTTGAGCTGCAAAATTAAATCAACAAAAATGTTTGGTTGTTTAAACGGCACGAACACGCACCTAAACGGCACGCACGAATTATGGCTTCATGTCCACAATCACAGGGAATGATATCATATGAAATACATTTAGAAGAGGTTTGATCAATGCACACTAGAGATTCATCTTTGAACTGACATGTTATGTTACTGCATCATGTAGCAGTAAATATATTATGCTTGGTTTATAAATTGCAAAAGAAAGACGTTTGTGAAGTCCCACATTGAATATTCAATAACAAATCTGAGTGTTTATATAGTTTGTTCACACAATAAAAATAAAACTTGACTATTGGGCCTATTGTTAAAATTATGGGCTTCAAGACCAAATATTTTATATTAAAGTTTATGAAATTTAATTTAAATAGATTTTCTAAAAAGAAATATATAAACCGTGCCACATCTCCTTTCATTAACATACACATCAGCACATCCAATCCACATCATCAACATTTTAAGTGAAATTTTAACTTTTCTAACGGCAAGGACAAACGTGGACCTATTTAATAACGTATGAGACAAATTTGAAACTTTTAAAAGAAAGAGGATCAAATTGGACCCACCCCTATAGTTAGAGGACCAAAAAGGGTATTAAGCCTTTTTATTACTATATGATCGACTCACTATAAAAATGAGATTTATAATGTTTGAGAATGTTATCATTTTTATAATTTAATAATGATATTATATACTCTAAAAAATATAAGACATGTAATATAAAATTTTGAGTATTATTTAATTTATGGTTTAAAATATGATAATGATTAAAATTAATGTCAAATAATATTGAAAATATTATCCCATAATAATAATTTTTCTTTTAATAATAATAAATATTTTCTATTCCAAAAACTTGATATTTTTTATAATAAACTTAAAAAATAGTAATTTTTATAGGATTGTTCTAATAAATACTAAACCGACCCGACTTAACCGATAAACCGACTTAATCGAATCCGACGAAAATCGAAATTTAATCGGTCAAAATTGGGCCATAAAACTAAAATCGTGGTTTACATCGAATTTAAGTTTTGGGCCCGAAACCGACCGAACCCGACCGATTGTCTACCCCTAGTTTGGCCAATTGAATTGACGACGGTGTCCAACTTATAAGAACAATCACCAATTCAATTGACTCTTACATGTTGTAGTTTTTTATTTTAATTAATTAATAAAAATAATTGAATAGAAATAATTAATTAATAAAAATAATTGAATAAAAACTAATAATATTTAATTTAAATTGGATTATATACGAGAATATTTTTTACATTAACGACGACGACCCACTTTACCATACATTCCACTAGTCAAGAATAATTTAAGATCCATCTAAATTATATAACATCTAGTTTTAATTTTTATTTGTTCTTCGGTAGAATTTTCATCTAATGTTATTCAATTATGTTTATCAATTAATTGTTGTACTTGTCAAAAAGTACATGGTGTGCGTGTTGTTCCCTTTGCATGGGCAGTGAGACTCAGATGCCTTAGTAATGTATTATAATTTGGGTAGTGAGAGCTTGCTCACAGTGGCGGAAAGTCATGTGAGGTGATTTTTTAGGCTATTTAAGAGACCAACTCACGTGAGGTGAGATGCCCTATTGGTGGCCGACGCTACTGGGTTGTAGGCAGGCGATTATGTTGATGGTGTGTTACGACTACCGAGAGTGTAGTGTTATTCGATTAGTGGAGAATGTGTATCACTTGAGAGTCTCTTTATCCCTTTGAGGTGGTAATGATTTATAGAGGCCTCTAGGACCTAGGGTCACCTTGGAAAATGCCATTGCCCACTCGGTCAAATTATGGACAGTTGAATCCCTATTTCCAAGGGTGATGGGGGCCAGCAATGACTCTGACTTTATGTTTATCCAAGACATGTCTTATCCCACGTCTTATTTCCCTATATAGGCAAGGAAGACTTAGAAGTGAGACGATACCTCCCGTCGAGCGGCTTTGTGTCCCCGCCTTCTCCTAGGGCTCTCTCTGGGCATTACCCTAGACAAGGCATTTTGCAAATATAACACTACAATTGTTTTTATTAATTAATTAAAATAAAATAAAAATCGTTAACACATAAGAGCCAATTGAATTGAAGATATGGGTTATACATTATCGTCAATTTAATTGGCTAGACATAGTACAGTTGCCAATTCAATTGACTATTACTCTTACCGTTTCAATGTTGTTGCCAATTGGCTTGGTAACTGCTCTGCAATGCATTTTTTTTTAAATATAAATAATTTAGGTCTGTTGTGGGAGTGAGGCATTCATTCTCCACCTCTAATTTGGGATCCAAACTTGTAGCATGTATATCTCACACGATTGATTATGGGATGTCGGTTGTGGTCATCTCCCCCTTCTCATTTCTAGATCGCTTTGATAACATTCATGAGAAGTTTCTAACTCCCTCAGGATCACTCCAACTCGTCTATTAGATAATGGATATTTCATGCTCAAATGCATGGCGGATATGAAAGCCCCTAATTGGTCGAGGGCATGTCATTCGTGTGATGGCCTTGTATGGTGACGAGGCGTATACTATATAAGATATTTTACCTTGACTATCTTGGCGCTTGTCTCCCACCTCAACGTCGTTTTGAGTGTTATGTGGCCTTTAACCTATATGTGCTCGCATGAGAGACCTATCAAGGGCCCTTATAGTGGTTGGATGTCATTTGGGTCAAGTCGAAGTCTCTCAAAGGCATTTCAGAACATGACGTCTGTCGAGCTTTTAGGGTCAACTATCACTAGTTTTATGTTCCAATTATCATATTGCACTATGATGACCATGGGATCATCGTTCTGGGGGGCGATGCCAATGACGTTTTCACCAGAGAAGATGATTTTGGATTATGTTTCCTTCTATCTGCCTATTTCATAACAGGTAGATATAATACTTGTTGTCAAAACCTATATAGCATACTTTCAGCGGAAATAACTGGATTCTCCACCCTAGATAAACCCTCCTACAATGGTGTTGAGAGCGATCTCTGAGTTTTGTTTTACCATCTTCGTGGAAAAGGTGACGAAAGTGACTGGTGAATGATAATGAGAGTGACCCAAGTTAGTTTTATCAGACCCACAGTGGGTGCCGATTGTACTTGCCAAAAACGTTTAATAATGTCAATATTGTATTTGGAGGGTTGTATGTGATGTTTTAGGGTTATTTATGGTGTCATAGCAAGCTCACGCAGAGTGGTGAAAAACTTTGTATCTGTGAATGTTAGGTGAATAGAATGACCTCTTTTTCAACCATGTGGTGAGATATTTATAAAGGTATATTGGGCCTGGATCTTTGGATCCATGGAGTGGTTATTTTGAGACAATGCCCCCCCCCCTTTAACTGAATCTTCCACATCGTTGGTGCCCAAGGACACATCATTCTCCACGTTTTAGAAATGAGTGACAGCCGTCTGACCAAAAACCCATCTTTGGGCGGCATGTGATATTCACTCACCTTCAACAAGCTTTGTATTGTTTCTTATGAGCTATTTTCTCCTATGCTTGGTAACCTTACCTAAGTATAAAGGTCTAGCACAATTATATTGATACAATAGAGATTTGTTCTCTACCTATTATAATAACTCTAATGTTGAGTTTATTAAGAGACAAGTGAATGAGATTGCTTATAACCTAGCAAAGCAAATCACATCTTTAGCTAGCTTTCAATTATTGGTTGATATACATTTTAATTAATGTAATGTCATAAGTTTTTTTGGCTCAATTTTTTTCTATTTTAATTATGTTACATCAATACATTGTCAGAGTGAGTTATAAACACTTTTTTTTTTTTAATTTAGTTTTGATATTTAAGAAATAGAAAAAAAATAGTATTTTGCAAAAAAAAAGTTTAAGAGTGAAGGATTGTAAACTTGTACTTTTTTTACACAAGCAAATTCAATTCATATCATTAATCAAAAGTTATTCAATACAAAGAGGAATCAAATTGAAAACACTACGCCTCGTCCAAAAATTGGTCATCTTAGCTAACATGTGAGCAACCAAATTCGCTTAACGCTTTACAAACTTCACCTCAAATTTGTAATGAGAAACCATAAGGTTCTAAATACAAGAGATAATATACCAAACTCAGAACTTCCACCATAGTTATTGTGTATCGCTTACACCACCAATTGAGAGTCACTCTCAAAGATAACATGATCCAATTGCAAATGGATGGTTGTCCGCATTGCTTCCTCAAGGGCCAATGTTTCTCCATCTATTACGGATAAGAGGCCAAAATTCCAAGCTATTCTTGCGTTGATTAACCTCCCACTACTATCTCTTAAACACAAACCCCTATTAATTGTTCTCTTATTCTTATTGAATCATGCACCAACGTTACATTTCAACCACCCTACACTTGGTGGATGCCAAACTAACGAATGATCAATGGATTCATTATGAGAAAAATATAACTTTTGGGCTTGAAACTAATCTTTCCATGTATGAAAAGCTTGCATACCCAACTTGTTTGCATCCTCCATTTCATTGTTCCAATCCAATTATTCCTATTATTCCACATAACCCACATCATAACAATAACTTTCCCCGCTACATGCCTATCTTCCTTACTACATATGTCAAGAAGGATGGATTTTACATCAATAAAAGAATATAATCTAGGAGCAACAATATGGTTCAAACCTGCATTTATCCAGCATTGAGTGATTATCGGGCACCCAAAGAAAACATGTCAATCATCTTCCTCATTACCTCCACACAATTGGAAATTATCAGGACACATCACAAAGTGTTGACGAGGTCAAATACGCATTGGCTCCCATGACAAATTCTCCAAAGCGGATGCTTAGCTCACCGGGGGGGGCTATAATCTTCCACTCTAAGGTTAAGACAAGTGGATTGATCTTTCTTCAATAACTTATATCTCGTTTTCACACTGTAATTACCATTATGCTCTTCTTTCCACACCAAACAATCCTCCTTAACTTCTTCCAACAACGGTACCTTCAGGATTTTCGACACTACATCATGTGTAAACAAATGTCTAATTTTACGAGTATCTCCTTGTTTAACATCAGGCAAAATAAGGTTATTAACAGTAATATTATATACACCATGTCTTTTTGGTGCATAAAGGCCGTTGTTTCCTTCTCCTTTCAATCACAGGTCCGACATAACATTATTTTTACTCCCGTCACCAATACTCCATCTACAACCAAGAGACAAAACTTTCCTAACTTTTAACATGCTTCTCCAAACAAAACTAAGATTATTACCAATATTAGCCTCAAAAAAAGAAGACCGAGGGAAGTATGTAACACCCTAAACCCCCGCGACAATTGATAATAAAATATCACAGTAAAAGTAACACACATAGATTTAGGATGCTACTTTCAACTATTCAACTTCTCATGCATACTAAAAGTAATACATCAACATCGAAATTAAAACATGGTATTTAAACATTTCTACAGCAGCGAAAATTCAACGAAATCTGAAACATGTTCAACCACACATAAAATCATCAAATAAACGAGTAATAACACATAACAAGGTAAAAGACTCTAAGCGTTCCGACAACCCAGTGTTATAATTAGAGCAGACGCGACTCGATGACATAAAAGAGAAGACCTCGTCTTCGCTAACTCCAACTCCGAACTACTCCTGCGTATCTGCACGTTACCCACCTGGAGGTAACATTCAAACAGAAGGGGTGAGATTCTCAAAATCACATAAGAAAAGCATAATATACGTATGAAAGAACATAATTCTTATACGACTCACCCTAGGCACACAACATCCACACAAACACGACAACATCAATACAACACGAATGTCCATACAGGCATACAATTTTATGCATCACAACCCGACACAATGCAATGCAATGAGACCTACGACTCGACTCAATGCATGTGGTACTAATTCGACCCCTGTTTCATGGTCATAATCCCCGTCAGGATTTCATAATAGTCGCTCACACCCCACATGGACACACGACATCCGTGATCGCTCACACCCCACATGGGCACACGACCGCCCGTAATCGCTCACACCCCACATGGGCACACGATTATATCAACAACAACAACAACAACACCAACATGATTCTATTTCAAAGAATCTGGATAAGACGCTCACACCCCACATGGGCACACGACTTATCACACAACTTATGCAACATGCTATGCATTCAACCACAACATCATACCACATCATAAGCAACCACTATTGCATTTACAAGTTATGCCACAACACAACATGCCATAACTAATAAACAACATCATCATACAACATCATAAGTAACAACCATTATATTTACACGGTATGCCATAATAACTCAACAACAACATCATGCAACATCATAAGCAACGAATATTGCACTCATCAACAACATACAACAACGACGTAAAGCATATGACTAGCATATCACTAATACATTACCTCACGACTGCCCAACATACATCATATACCTGCTCAAATATGCAAACATTGCAATCCACAACAACGACACGCATACACACCAACGAATCCATCATTTCAACTTACAACATATAACAACATACACAAAACCCAATTAACGTGTCAAAGGGTTGGAATTCTGGTATTGAAATCAATTTTATAAATAGTATGCGAAACCAGCTTTCCAACACTTTGAACGGCGACTGAAACGGACCTACGGATCAAAAGATACGAATTTTTAAATTTTTAGAAAATTCGGTTCGTCTCAGCTTTGCTCGCCTGGCGACCATCTGGTGAATTTTCGCCTGGCGACCATCTAGCGGATTTTCCTTTTGCTTGGCGGATTCCCCTTTCGCCTCATGCTTTCCTGGCGGAGCAGTGGCGAATCTTCTTCCCCATACAAAATCCAGAACCCCCATTTTTCACCCTTCGCTCGCCTCTTAATTCGCCTGGCGACCATCTGGCGATTTTTGCCTGGCGACCATCTGACGGATTTTTACCTGGCGGATTTCCTTTTGCCTGGAGAATCTGACAGGATCAGCAATCTTGCAATTGCGATTCTGCACGACTCAGACCTCAATTCTCCCCCAATTTCACTCCCAATTCAGTCCAAAAACACACATATAATCACATATTAACATATAAACAAGTAGGAAATACAGAAATCACGTTTCAACCGATAAATTTATGCATTCTTCCCCTTATCAAAACTTCCGACACGCAAAACCCCAATCCCCAAATCAACACAAACAACACATAGGGATGATCCTAATGGTTTATCCAACCTCATACAAACATTATGCAACCCTTAGAGATTAAAGAACCCCACCCTTACCTTAGATGCGGATTCTTCCGATGTCTCTAGGCCCTAGCTCTACTTCTCCCTTTTCCTCAGAGCGGTTCTCCCATAATGATCGTACCAACAACGACTTCTCATTTCTCTCGAATTCCTTTTTGTCCACTATACCCTTAGGACCCTTAATATGTTTTCCCAACTTCGTCCTCACTTATCCTCGCACAATTACCACTTAGCCCTTCCTTTTATTTTAAAATAATAATAATAATAATAATAATATATCATATAATCATATTATTATTACCAAAATATTGTTAACACATCACATACTTCTAAATACTCTCAGCACCCCCTTAACATCATCAATACCCCACAACACAGGTCATCAGGTATCAAAATATTCCACCAAAATTCACCTAATTCACGAATATCTATAATAACTTAATTAAATAAATACCATAATTATTTTGGGGCGTTACAACTCTCCCCCACTTAGAATATTTTCGTCCTCGAAAATTCACCCGATACGAACAACTCAAGATACGCCCCACGCATCCTGCTCTCCTACTCCCAAGTCATGAAAGGCAACACCATGAGTGACACAAAACAATAATCCACTTCATCAATAACAACCACAAGATGCAATGTCCACACAATGCACTCGACAACCAATTTGAGATGCAACGAATAACCGAGTTACGCACACTCATGTTCACTCCTGAACCAGTACACAACACAATCGTTACCATCACCATAGGAATAAGAACATAAAGTTCCACGACACAACATTGCCCTAACCACCTCCACATAACCGGAACACCAACCTCGTAGTCACACAATCATCAAGAAAATAATTCTACGATTTACCAATAGGACAGGTAACTGGTAGTACATGATTAATATTTAGACCTTTCACCAGATCACTTCCATTCCTGCAGGTCATAACATTCAACCTTTGAACGTCTACCGTTCACGCACGTATATTCAAACCGCGCTACATCACACTTCTACTGTGCACTCTGATTACTCGCAACTATCAAATCCACTAATTTTACATCCAACTTCTGACTCTCTTTAACATTTACAAGGAAGTCATTATTCACCTTTTATATACCCAACCTCTCACTCTACTGCGTTAGCTCACACACCAGATGTAAGTCATTGGACTGCTACTCAATTCTAATTCTCTGGCCATCAAAGCAGACATATGAAAAGACTTTCGACTTAACTCATCATGCACGACATTAACTTTATCAATAGGATAATTCAAGCCAAGGTCATAATTCCTTAGAAATTCCAACCATCCTCGTCGTCTCGTACGCTATTCCTCTGACTAAACAGGGGTACTACACTCTTGCGATTTGTAACACCCGTAATTTTAGAATAAATACTCTTATGATATATTATCATGATCAGATATAAATTAAATATTATTTATATCAATAAGTTCAAGTTACGCTCAAAATAATTTAGAATTTTTATTTTATTAGTGGTCCACGATAGAAATTTCCTAAAAACTCTCGTTTCAGTTTTTATGCTCGAAAAAAAAATAGCCGTCTTAATTTTTGAAAACAATTTTTTTTTTAATTTTTTATGGTTACGAAATTTTATCGATAGAGTCACAAAATTATTTTTAATAGTATATTGAAAAGATATTAGTATAAAAAAAAATTATTTTCTCGATTGATTTTTTTTAGAATAACCGGAAAAAAAAAGTTTTATTATCGGGAAAAAAAATTTTATTTCCGAATTTTTACTAGTATCACCTGACACCGGAAATTGCACTTATGTGACAAAAGTGGTATATGAAGTAGATATGGAAGAGGATACGTATCTGGTAAGAATATTGGATCAGCTAGAATATCCTAAACAGAGAATATTCTTACCAGGTAATTAAAGAGAATGATAGAAATGGACTATGTTAGATGAATCCATCCACGTCTTCAATTTCAATTTACCACATGGCCTTTTCCTTACGCCTATAAATACTGAAGTCTGTCACTGTATTTTTCACTCACTCAGATAACGAAATTCTCTTCACTCTCTCTAAAATAATTATTCCTTAGCTAAACCTCTTCGTTAAAATTTTACCACTGCTGTTATTTCAGGTAAAAACTTTTCTCCCTAAATTTTTTTTGTTGATAAAAATAATTATTTGATGTCATCTTATTGAATGTTTTGAGAAAGTTTTTCGACAATAGGTCCGGATTGCCATAATTAAAAAAAAAAAACCAACCCTATTTTTTTATGTATTAAAAAATAAAATAAAAAAAATTTCGATGAAAAAAAAAAGATTTTTTTTTACGTCAGAAAAAAAATAATAAAAAAAAAAAAAGAAGACTTGTGGCGAGCGCCACAAGTTTGGTGGCGAGAGCCACTTCTGTACCAAACTTTTTATTATTTTTTTTTTATGTAGAAAAATAAATCGGATGACTACGAGTTTATTAGTCCGTTCTAATTTAATTCATTTTGGATAAAGGTGTACGATCGACCGACCGACAAAATATCAATCCGCACAACTGTTGTGACAGTAAGGGCATTTTTCTATTTTTATATACTTTTCCACTAATAGAAATATATTTTATACCTGCTCTGTTTTTGATCATGTGTTATTTTGAAGGTGCCTAATTGTGAAGGTGAATACCTGTTATATATCTGTGCGAAGATTTGATGCATGAGATGATTTATTTCATATGGTGATGTTACACATATGTTGAACTGTGCATTTGGGAATTATATGCTCATTTATTTCATGGTTACGTGGCTACCGGAGAGGAGTCACGAGGTGTACACCGGAGAGGTGGCACGGGGTGTGTGTCTGTGAGAGAACCACCTTATCCCGAAGTGGATCATTGAGTCTGATTGATGGGTCTGCGATACCTATCACCTTAGTGGTGCTAAATCCTGAAGCGAGACCACGACCCTTTGCGAAGGGATTGATATTCCGGAATCATAAGCATTGACATATAGGCATTGCATTAGGAATGAGTCTTAATTCCGCTATATGTATTATTGTTATGAATGTGTATATACATGTGCTAGAATGAGATCTCTAGCCATGTATAATGTATCCTCTGTTTATGCTTTTTGCTCCGCTCTTGTATATTTGTTATTTTGGGATTGATGACCCTTTCAGTGGATTGTGTGGGCTATACGCCAATAGATTATGACGCTTCCGGGACCCGGGGAGATGCCACTGTCGAAGACGACGGAATTTATCTTTCCTGATTCAGGGACTGACGCGTCCTGGGAATTCAACCCGACCCTGGAACAGCTGTCATACATCGGGAACGTGATGGAGACCACTGCTGTCGTGGGACAGGATCCAAAGACCACCGTGTCACGCCGAGCGATAACTTTTCTGATTCCATCTTCGTTGATCATCTCCAGTTTCCTCTCAGGGGAGATTGATTGCTACGGATTACCGATCTACCCTTACGCCCCACCTAGACCCTCGTACTCCCCAGTTGAGGGAGGATGGCCGAGGACTTTATCTATGTTTTATGTCTTGTAACATAACCACTATCTGTATCTCGTTTAACGCTTCGTGGTATATATGTACAGTATGTTTATGTTTTAAAAATGGTGCAGCTATGTATAAAAATGAATCGTAGTGTTTAAAAAAAAACCTCTCTTTTCATACAAAGAAAACCATTTATCATTTTATTCAAGGAATAGTACCTTTTGAAAATACACTCGCGCTGTTAAAAATCGGGGTGTAACATTGTGGTATCAGAGCTTAGGTTTATCTTGAGGAACCGAGAGTTTAAGTTGGTCACATGTCCGGGAAAAATTTAGAGTTATATCAACATTTTTAAGATAGTTAAGATCTGACACCCACTTACGATTTGAAAATGAGATATTGGAAATTCTCTTGAAACAGGTAATGAGAATTCTAATTAGGTATTGGTTTTGTAGGAAAGCTATGCCTCCAAGACGTGACAATACTAATGGGATGAACAACCATCAGGTGGATCAAATGGCCTAGGCTATGACTGATATGGCAGCCGCTGTTACCGCTCAAACTGCTGCTAAGAACCTTCGAGATTTGGAGAAGCTGGACAGAGAGATAAGAGCCAGAGAATCAAAAGGACTAATTGATTTTCGTCGCCACGATCCACCTAAATTTCAAGGGGATGTTACTCCCGAGAAGGCTGATTTATGGTTACAAGAGATTGAAAAGATCTTTGAGGTAATCAATTGTCCCCCAGGAGTGAAGGTGTTGTATGCCACATATCTTCTCCTAGGAGATGCAGAGTACTGGTGGAGGAGCACTAGATTGATGATGGAAAACGCACAAGAAGAAATAAATTGGGAAGCCTTTAAAACAAAATTCTTAGACAAATACTTTCCCATAAGTGCAAGGACCAAATTGGGCGACGATTTTCTGAAACTTCGACAAGGGGGTATGACTGTAGGTGAGTACGCCGCCAAATTTGAAACTTTGTCCAGGTACTTCCGATTCTTCAGGGAAGGAGTAGATGAAGTTTACATGTGTCACCGTTTCCAAGAAGGACTTAAATACGAACTACAAGACTCAGTGGTACCACTAGGGATACAACGCTTCCAACCATTGGTGGAAAAATGCAGAGAAGTGGGGGACATGAAAAGCAGGAGGGCAAATCGCGGGGCGGTCCAGAACTCTGTAGGGCCAAGTCGTTCAAATTTTCAGAATCATGGACGTAATAAACAGCAGATGAGGCCATACCAACGACCACACCAAAACAATCGAGGACCTCAACGACCAGACAACCACAACACCAGAGGTGGAGAAACTCAAGCTATCCCAGGGGTACGTTGTTACGGGTGTGGAGAAATTGGGCATTATGCGAATGAATGTCCTAATAAGGGCCCTACCTGCTACAAATGCAATAAGAAGGGGCATATAGCAAAGGATTGCAGAGCTCAAAAGGCGGAGTTAGTTGTTAATACTGCCAGGAATGTCCGACCAACAGCCCAAGGGCGAGTATATTGCATGGGTGCAGAGGGAAGATCTCCGTCCAACAACTTAATCCAGGGGAATTGCGAAATTGAAGGTACCATTTTAACTGAACTTTTTGATTCTGGGGCAACGCATTCATTCATATCCAAGGATTGCGTTGATCATTTAAAAATGACAGTAACCCCGCTACCTTTTGACTTGGTAGTGTCTACCCCTGCTAAGGTTCTAACTGTGAACACTGCATGCTTGCTATGTAAGGTAGTGGTTCAAGATAGAGAATTTCTAGTTAATCTAATATGTTTACCCCTACAATCTCTCGAGATTATTCTCGGAATGGATTGGATGTCATTTCATTACGTTATGTTAGATTGTGCTCGAAAGTTAGTTATTTTGCCTGAGCTGGGGGTTGTTAAATACCTATCAGCTAACCAACTCAAAGGTTCTATAAAGAAGGGAGCCTTTGACCTTGCCATACTTGCTAATACGGGGATGATGGCTGAAGTCAAGGTTGAAGACATGTTAGTTACTCAAGACTTTCAAGATGTGTTTCCCAATGAGATTCCTGGTTTACCACCTGTAAGAGACATTGAGTTCTTCATTGACTTACACCCGGGAACTGGACCCATTTCCATTGCACCATATCAGATGGCGCCAAAAGAACTCCAAGAACTTAAAGAAAAATTGGAAGACTTGATGGAGAAAGGATTCATTAGGCAGAGTGTTTCCCCATGGGGAGCTCCAGTACTTTTGGTAAAGAAGAAGGGCGGGTGTTCCCGACTATGTGTGGACTACAGGCAACTTAACAAGGCGACCGTGAAGAATCGATACCCCTTACCTCGCATTGATGACTTGATGGATCAACTTACAGGAGCATCTGTATTTTCTAAGATTGATCTCAAGTCCGGTTATCATCAGATCAGAGTAAGAGAAGAAGACATACCAAAGACTGCATTTAGGACTCGATATGGACATTATGAGTACCTAGTCATGCCATTTGGAGTGACTAATGCACCCGCTATTTTCATGGATTACATGAACCGAATTTTCCACCCATTTCTGGACAAATTCGTTGTTGTATTCATTGACGATATCCTTGTTTACTCTCGAAGTAAAGTAGAACACGAAGAGCATCTACGTCAAGTGCTACAAATTCTGCGTGAAAAGAAGTTATATGCTAATCCATCCAAATGTGAATTCTGGCTAGAAAAGGTGAATTTCCTGGGACACGTCATATCAAAGGAAGGAATTGATGTAGATTCAGCAAAGATTGAAACCGTGCTCGCATGGAAACAACCTCAGACAGTCACGGACATAAGAAGTTTCGTAGGTTTGGCTGGATACTATCGACGATTCATTGAAGGATTCGCAAAGATAGTAGCTCCATTAACTCAACTAACTAGAAAGGATCAACCTTTTGCTTGGACTGAGAAATGTGAAGCTAATTTTCAGTTGTTGAAGAAGAAACTTACGACGTCGCCTATTTTGATTCTGCTGCAACCTGAGGAGCCATACGAAGTCTACTGCGATGCTTCTCATCAAGGATTAGGATGCGTATTGATGCAACACCGAAAGGCGGTAGCATATGCTTCGAGACAATTAAAGACTCACGAAAGGAATTATCCCACTCATGATTTGGAACTTGCAGCTGTAGTGTTTGCACTAAAGATTTGGCGTCATTATCTCTATGGATGTACGTTCACGATATTCAGCGACCATAAGAGCTTGAAGTATTTGTTTGATCAGAAGGAATTAAACATGAGACAGAGAAGATGGATGGAAACCTTGAAGGACTATGATTTCACATTACAATATCACCCAGGAAAAGCAAACGTGGTGGCAGATGCGCTAAGTAGAAAGGGTATCCTAGCAACAGCATCACTGATGGCCAAACAACAAGAACTATGGGAAACATTTAGAGACATGCACCTAGACGTAAAACTTGGACATGGAACTCTTCAATGTGGAATGATCAAGATCTCAAATGGACTCTTGGAAGACATTCGAAACTGTCAGAACAATCCACTCTTGGAAGAGAAAAGAGAATTGATGGTACAAGGAAAAGCACCCGGTTTTAAGGTAGGACCAGATAATATCTTAAGGTGCAACGAGAGAATTTGTGTACCCAATGTTGCAGAGATAAGGAAGCTAATTTTAGAGGAGGCCCACAAGAGCAAACTCAGCATTCACCCTGGAGCCACAAAAATGTATAAAGATTTGAGACAGAACTATTGGTGGCCGAGAATGAAAAAGGAGGTGGCAGACTATGTAGCATCATGTTTGACTTGCCAGAAAGCAAAGATAGAACACCAAAGGCCAGCAGGAATGTTGCAACCTTTAGACATTCCCGAATGGAAATGGGATAGCATTTCAATGGATTTTATCACTGGATTACCTAAAACTCGGAGAATGCATGATTCAATTTGGGTAATTGTCGATCGTTTGACCAAATCTTCTCATTTCTTACCTGTAAAGACCACCTATAAAGTAGCCAAGTATACGGAAATTTACATTGCCGAGATTGTTAGACTACATGGGGTGCCATCTAGCATCGTGTCAGATCGAGACCCAAAGTTCACCTCACAATTTTGGGGCGCGATACATGAGGCACTTGGAACAAAGCTCAGATTAAGTTCGGCATATCATCCACAAACAGATGGACAAACAGAACGAACGAATCAGACGTTAGAGGATCTACTACGGGCATGCGTATTGGATGATATAGGGAGTTGGGATGACATACTACCTTTGATTGAATTCACCTACAACAACAGCTTTCATTATAGTATCGGAATGGCTCCGTTTGAAGCTCTATATGGACGAAAGTATCAAACGCCATTATGCTGGTATCAAGATGGTGAGAGTATGATGGTAGGTCCAGAATTGGTTCAACAGACTACAGAAAAGGTTAAAAGCATTAGGGAAAAAATGAAAGCTTCACAAGATCGTCAGAAAAGCTATGCTGACAAAAGACGTAGGCCATTGGATTTCGGAGAAGGAGACCATGTGTTCCTCCGTGTCACACCCACCACTGGGGTGGGGCGAGCAATCAAGACGCGGAAGTTAACTCCAAAATTTATTGGACCCTATCAAATAACTTCTAAGATTGGACCCGTGGCTTACCGAATCGCGTTACCACCCTTTTTGTCTGGCATGCATGATGTATTCCATGTCTCACAACTACGAAAATACATTCCAGACCCTTCTCACGTAATCAAACCAGACACTATTCAGCTTAAAGACAACTTATCATTTGAAGAAGTACCCGTTAGGATCGAGGATAGAAAGATGAAACTGCTAAGGAATAAGGAAATTCCATTAGTAAAAATAATTTGGAACCAAACCACTGGCGATGCAACGTGGGAACTTGAGAGCGCAATCCGGGAGAAATACCCAGACTTGTTCACAGACACTTAGTTTCGAGGACGAAACTATTTTAGGGGGGGAGTATTGTAACACCCGTAATTTTAGAATAAACACTCTTATGATATATTATCATGATCAGATATAAATTAAATATTATTTATATCAATAAGTTCAAGTTACGCTCAAAATAATTTAGAATTTTTATTTTATTAGTGGTCCACGATAGAAATTTCCTAAAAACTCTCGTTTCAGTTTTTATGCTCGAAAAAAAAATAGCCGTCTTAATTTTTGAAAACAATTTTATTTTTTATTTTTTATGGTTACGAAATTTTATCGATAGAGTCACAAAATTATTTTTAATAGTATATTGAAAAGATATTAGTATAAAAAAAAATTTATTTTCTCGATCGATTTTTTTTAGAATAACCAGAAAAAAAAAGTGTTATTATCGGGAAAAAAAAAATTATTTCGGAATTTTTACTAGTACCACCTGACACCGAAAATTGCACTTATGTGACAAAAGTGGTATATGAAGTAGATATGGAAGAGGATACGTATCTGGTAAGAATATTGGATCAGCTAGAATATCCTAAACAGAGAATATTCTTACCAGGTAATTAAAGAGAATGATAGAAATGGACTGTGTTAGATGAATCCATCCACGTCTTCAATTTCAATTTACCACATGGCCTTTTCCTTACGCCTATAAATACTGAAGCCTGTCATTGTATTTTTCACTCACTCAGATAACGAAATTCTCTTCACTCTCTCTAAAATAATTATTCCTTAGCTAAACCCCTTCGTTAAAATTTTACCACTGCTGTTATTTCAGGTAAAAACTTTTCTCCCTAAATTTTTTTTGTTGATAAAAATAATTATTTGATGTCATCTTATTGAATGTTTTGAGAAAATTTTTCGACAATAGGTCCGGATTGCCATAATAAAAAAAAAACCCAACCCTATTTTTTTATGTATTAAAAAAAAAATTTTTTTTCGTTGGAAAACAAAAAAGATTTTTTTTACGTCAGAAAAAAAAAAACAAAGAAGACTTGTGGCGAGCGCCACAAGTTTGGTGGCGAGAGCCACTTCTGTACCAAACTTTTTCTTTTTCTTTTTTTGTTTTGTATTTTTCTTTTTTATGGTTACTGAAGCATATATATATATATATATATATATATATAATTGAAAATTATATGTAACCATAAGAAGAAGAAAAACGTACCATATTTTTTATTATTTCTTCATGTTATTTTTGAAATATATATATATAAATATATTAGTATTATATTAGGTGTATATATATAATTATTATTATTATTATTATTATTAATTTTTTTATTTATTTTAGAATAATACCGATTTTGTCGGGTTAACGCTTTCGTACTTGGTATTTCAGTAAAGAAAATATAATACATTATTTTTAGAAAAATCTAGTAATAATGAAAAAAAAAAACTTAATTTATTGATTAAGTAGAAAAATAAATCGGATGACTACGAGTTTATTAGTCCGTTCTAATTTAATTCATTTTGGATAAAGGTGTACGATCGACCGACCGACAAAATATCAATCCGCACAACTGTTGTGACAGTAAGGGCATCTTTCTATTTTTATATACTTTTCCACTAATAAAAATATATTTTATACCTGCTCTGTTTTTTATCATGTGTTATTTTGAAGGTGCCTAATTGTGAAGGTGAATACCTGTTATATATCTTTGCGAAGATTTGATGCATGAGATGATTTATTTCATATGGTGATGTTACACATATGTTGAACTGTGCATTTGGGAATTATATGCTCATTTATTTCATGGTTACGTGGCTACCGGAGAGGAGTCACGAGGTGTACACCGGAGAGGTGGCACGGGGTGTGTGTCTGTGAGAGAACCACCTTATCCCGAAGTGGATCATTGAGTCTGATTGATGGGTCTGCGATACCTATCACCTTAGTGGTGCTAAATCCTGAAGCGAGACCACGACCCTTTGCGAAGGGATTGATATTCCGGAATCATAAGCATTGACATATAGACATTGCATTAGGAATGAGTCTTAATTCCGCTATATGTATTATTGTTATGAATGTGTATATACATGTGCTAGAATGAGATCTCTAGCCATGTATAATGTATCCTCTGTTTATGCTTTTTGCTCCGCTCTTGTATATTTGTTATTTTCGGATTGATGACCCTTTCAGTGGATTGTGTGGGCTATACTCCAATAGATTATGACGCTTCCAGGACCCGGGGAGATGCCACCGTCGAAGACGACGGAATTTATCTTTCCTGATTCAGGGACTGACGCGTCCTGGGAATTCAACCCGACCCTGGGACAACTGTCATACATCGGGAACGTGATGGAGACCACTATTGTCGTGGGACAGGATCCAAAGACCACCGTGTCACGCCGAGCGATAACTTTTCCGATTCCATCTTCGTTGATCATCTCCAGTTTCCTCTCAGGGGAGATTGATTGCTACGGATTACCGGTCTACCCTTACGCCCCACCTGGACCCTCGTACGCCCCAGTTGAGGGAGGATGGCCGAGGACTTTATCTATGTTTTATGTCTTGTAACATAACCACTATCTGTATCTCGTTTAACGCTTCGTGGTATATATGTACAGTATGTTTATGTTTTAAAAATGGTGCAGCTATGTATAAAAACGAATCGTAGTGTTTAAAAAAAAACCCTCTCTTTTCATACAAAGAAAACCATTTATCATTTTATTCAAGGAATAGTACCTTTTGAAAATACACTCGTGCTGTTAAAAATCGGGGTGTAACATGATTACTAAACACTTCGAGTCCAGATCCATAAAAAAATACCTACGGATCCTCAACACAACTGTAACCGCAGCCAATCCCAAATCTCGGGCAGGATAGACCCTTTCATGAATCTTCAATTGTCGTAAAGCATAAGCTACGGCTTCACCATCTCACAATAGTACACTGTCTAAACTCATCACAGACACATCCCAATACCCCATAAACGGTTTATTAGGATCAGGCAGAATCAAAACTGGAGCCATAGTCAACCTTTACTTCAGCCCTCTAAAACTTTCCTCACAACGAACATCCCTACACAATTAACTTACCCTTCGCAAGTCAACTAAGACAAAATACTAACTTGGAAAAGTCATCCATAACCTGCGGTAATCACCCACTGAGTCCAAAAATCATCTGATCTCCTTAACCAACTTCGAGGCTTTCCCATTGTAGAACCGCATCTACTTTGGATAGATCCGCGACAACACTCTTATCTGTAATAGCATAACCAAGAACTCATCCTTATCGACCAAAAATCAAGCTTTGATAACTTAGCATAACTTCATCTTTCTTCAATACTTGCAACTCAATTCTCAAATACTCCACACGTTCTTTTTCTGATTTTATAATGGATCAGAATACCCCAACGAACACCACTTCGAACTTATCCGATTAAGTACGGAAGATATGGTTTGTAACCTCCACGCACACCAATGCATTATAAGCACTGAACCACATCATCCTATATTGTAATACTCCAAACCGAGTTTCAAGGATTCCTAGTCATATATTCTTGAAATTGGACACTTATCCATAAGCACTTTAGAGAGTTATTAATCTGCATAGAAACACACTTATCCACTGGAGTGCCTACCCATCAAACAGTACACAAATCTCATTTATGTCCATCAGTAGAATAACCTCCCTATCAACAAATAATCGTTTAGTATAGGTTCAACACTCTCCAATGATAGAGATGCAAGAGTAATACTACTACAATCATAACATACGCAACCGTCGAAATTCAGTCTGAGTTCAAAAAAATTTATCCAAAACAGCTTAACAACCTCTGGTTCTGGTTACCACATTCCATATCAATTCTTCTTACGGGGTTTTGACCCACTCAATGTTTCCGTTGGCACGAGATTTCCAACCTATAACAAAGTAATACCATCAAGGAACTTCAAATCATCTGTGATTCATCACAATTCAAACTCAAGCTATCTAGCATACAACTGTAGGTTCCCATACTACTCACCAATTAACACGCGACCTCAAGTTATCATCCATTTCTCTACTAACAATACAGAAGCTCTCCAAGGCGACACCCTTGGTCTCACAAATCTTCTTTCTAATAAATCTTTTAGCTGCTCTTTCAGTTTTACTAATTCTAACGCCAAGATCATGTATGATGCCATATAATATGGTACCAGGGACAAGATCAACAGAGAATTCCACCTCTATCTTTAGCGGCACGTCCGATATGTCATCTAAAACACGTCTAGAACTCACGCACAACTGGCAGTTCATCGACGTGACTTTACTGCTACTCTCCAAAATACCATCAACGCAAACATGCAACATCTGAGCATCATATCTTGAGAGATCTTCTACTTACTTAACAGGCATAACCTTAACTCTTCACTTTCGTCAAAGTTAAGTTCACTCTTTACTCTCTAAGAAGCAACCATCCATAATACCAGATCATTTCCTCTCTGAGACATCCCAAATTACCGACGTACAAAACCTCAAATATATCTCATCTTCAGATATATAAGAATATGCATCGGCTCATCAACACCATCGGTAAGCACTTTGCTTAACTCCGAACAACTCACTGAACACACTATCTAAGCTGACAAGATACGTCTATTCCATCCCACATGATCTCATCTACTATCATGATGGGGCTTAAACCATCTTTACCAAACTATAATAGTGTTCCTCGCATCTTGTGCATAAGCTATCGAAGGCACAATCCTTAGTCGACACAAGCATTCTTTATGTATTTCCTTCAGCTTCAAAAACAACACACTCTTACAACTCCTACATCCTTGAAATAAGTAGCACATTACCTTACTTATCCAAATGATTGGTAACTACATGGTTTAGCTCCCACCAATGCGTCTCAAGAGTAACATCATCTCGTTCCAATTGAAGACAAACGGCTCCCATCCTTAGGAAACACGTCACGATACTCCACGCGTCGCTGGCCAACCTCTAGCCAAACATCGACTTCTCCCTCACAAGGAAGCGAACAGCGAGGACACATGTCCTTCTTCCCTTAAGGGTCACACCATTCTCAAACAGGTGAACAATCTAACACTGAACTCCCTCATGTAGTAACACGATATCCGATCTCTTCAACAACGGGAATAACATTGTCCCAATCAACAATCACACTCTTGCAATCAATGACACACTAAGTCAACACTCCACACCTGAAGCATCTTAGAGAAACACAAGTTTCTCCCCCACTTGTCTCACTCTCATCCCACAGACAAGGGATATAGAAAAACAAGAAAACACTAATAGTGTTTCACACACATATCACGTACTAAGTGTAGCGAGCGATTTTGGACGCGGTTGTGAAGCGCTATCGTTCTTTGGTGTCTACAGCTCGATTCATTTTTTATCCTATTAAAGCTGATGAAGGAAGGGAAATAAATGTCTCAAATTAACCCTGCTTGCAAACTGAGGTTAAACAGCGGTCTGTTAGGTTACAGATGCTACAAAGATTCGGGGTCTCTATTGGGTGTATTTTTTTAAAAGTGGTGTTCGGTCGATTGGTGGGATGTTAGGATGTTAGGACAGATATATGACAGTATGGGATTTTGGGTTTTTGTTTAGTGTTCTCGCTAAGATCTTTTCTTTCAATCTTATGCCTACGTATTCCCGTTTACCAAAACAGGGAAATCAGAGCGTTCATAGTTCCTCCTATTCTATGGGAGGAAATGGTTGTTTTGGTGTCTTGTTCAAAGCCCAAGACGTGAAGCGAAATGTGGTTTATATCTTGTTCAAAGCCCAAGATGTGAAGTTGAAAGGTCTATTTGTATCTTGTTCAAAGCCCAAGATGTGAAGCTGAAGGGGTTTGACTTTTAGAGAGAATTTGTCATCTCTAAAGAGGGTCTATACGTCACAACTGTTTATAAAGGATAATTACTTTAACCAGGATTTGTGAATCCGGCAATGCCATAATTTCCTTTAAAGGGGATTTTAACCTGAAGGAGAAAACTTTAACTCAGTGTAGAGCAATGTTATCTTTCCTTAGGAATTTCTCATGCTAAAAGAGGGACAGTGGCATGGATGTAGATGATCCAGAGGCTTGCCACTTACAGCGATTAGATGAAGAGAAAGGAGTTGTTGATGTTTGTGTACTGTGAACGAGGCACAGCTTTGATGCTAAAAGGTTGATTGGATCAACCAGTGGTTTTCTTATACAAAGCCTAAGAGGAGGCTAATATGTGTCTCGTACAAAGCCCGAGAGAGAGAGGCTAAAAGGTTTTTGACTCGACGATAGAGTCTTTTGGTATCTCGTATAAAGCCCGAGATGGAGGCTATTTGGCTCAACAAGAAAGTTTTTTTTTGTATCTCGTACGAAGCCCGAGATGGAGGTTGTTGTTTGTTTGGCTCAATAAGAACCTTTTTGTATCTCGTATAAAGCCCGAGATGGAGGCGAAAGGGGTGATTGACTCAACGAGAGAGTCTCTTATGTGTCTCGTACAAAGCCCGAGAGAGAGGCTAAATGTTGTTTGACTCCGCTGGGGAGAATCATTGTACAAAGCCCAAGAGGAGGCTATGGTGACTGTTTCAGTTGAGTGACAGGTCCAGTATACTGATTTTGAAAGAGAAAATCAGTTCTTATATGAGCAATGCTGTACTCAAGGATTTAATTCGAGGATCCGGGTTATTCCTGTTCTTTAAGGAATTGGGAAATCCGAAGGGTATTGAGACTGTCAGAGTCTACGGGTTTTCTTCCTATTTAACGAAGGGGTCACTTGTGAATGTCTTTGAGACTCAAGGATATTAGACTGTCCAAGTCTAGAGTTTCATCTTTTGTACTATGCTTTGAGAAACAGTAGTAGACTCTTTGAAAGGACTGTTCTATGCAGATGATTAAGTTCTGTTCCTATACCTCTAGGAGGTCGTCGGGACAATTTGTACGAAGCCCAAGAGGAGGCTGGAAGCTTTTAAGAAGTCGAGAGGTCCTTGTACGAAGCCCAAGAGGAGACTATCATTCCCGGAGGAAGAGATCATTATACGAAGCCTAAGAGGAGGTTGTGAATACTTCTAAGAAGCCGACGGGTCCTTGTACTAAGCCCAAGAGGAGGCGGGGTTGCTTTTAGGAAGCCTGTGGGTCCTTGTACGATGCCCAAGAGGAGGCCGATGCTTTTAAGAAGCCGATGGGTCCCCAAACCCCGAGAAATTCAAGACAGACTATTCACGAGGAATAGATCAAGCCAGGAAAGTCCGAGAATTTGGAAGAAACTCAAGAGATGTCATTCACGGAGAAAAGATCATCTCTGGGGAATAGAGTTTCTTGACAAGTACTTTTAAGAAGCTTGTGGGTCCCCAAACCCTGAGAAGTTCAAGACAGACTATTCACGAGGAATAGATCAAGCCAGGAAAGTCCGAGAATTTGGAAGAAACTCAAGAGATGCAATTCACGGAGAAGATATCATCTCTGGGGAGTAGAGTTTCTTTGACAACTTCTACGAGTGACAGTCTATGAAAGGGTTCACAGAGAATGCTGCCTTTCATATCTCCATATTGTTTAACCCCAAGAGGAGGGAAGACTGTGTCTGGTAATCCTATGGGGATCTAGTTTTGACTATTTAAGAGTGATCAACGGGCTTAATGCTAGACGTAGTTGCCGGGGAAACTCTAAATATCTATACTATTATTACACAGTTGATATGAGTTTATGAAAGAAGACTTACAGCGAAACAGCCCCACAATACAATTATATGTATATGAAAGCGGTAAGTGAAAGCAATAACCACTTACTCGGTTGTAGAGCTTCTATGCTGTTTGGTTAGTTGTTCAACAAAGAAAGATTAAAAACAACAGTATATTTCAAAATCAAAGGAGAAAGTGCTTTGAAAAAGAAAGGTTTGGGGCTTACAGCTCAAGGAGAGGCCCAGGGTTTTATCACTGAGCGCACTGTTTGAATTTGTACAGAGGGACTTATACAAGTGACTGAGGCCCAAAAAAGGTTTTCTGCACAAAGGGATGGGTCTTACACTCTCTCAAGAGGCCCAAAAAGTTTTAAAGAAAAGAAATGGGTCTTACTACTCGAGGGTAGGCCCAAGGTTTGTTTTTCAACGGACGATGATCGCGCTGAACTTTTTGAAATACAACGGGACTTATACAATAAGTGAGGCCCAAAATAGGTTGTATTTACAAAGGGTTAGGTTGTATTAGAGACCCAAAAAGTTTTAAAGAAAAAGAGTGGGGCTTATAACACGAGGGTAGGCCCAGATGATTTTTCGTTAAAAATGGCGATCGCGCCGAGATTTTCTTTTAACGCAAAGGGGCTTATACAATATCTGAGGCCCAAAGTTGTTTTTGGTTAAAAGGGGGTTGGGTCTTACACTCTATTAGAGGCCCAAAGTGTTTTAAATGGGTCTTATAGCTCAAGGAGAGGCCCAGTTGTTATTTTTCAAAAAGCGACGATCGCGCCGTTTGTTTTTGACGGTATCGGGACTTATACAATGCACTGAGGCCCAAAAATGATTTGGTCAAAAAAAGGATTGGGTCTTACACTCTATTAGAGGCCCAAATGTTTTGAAAATGATTTATGAGGGTTGAATTAATCCAAAACCCTAATTTGTTTTCAAAAATGTATTTAATTGAATAAAAATTCAATTAAAATGATCAAAATTGTTTAACATATGGAAAACAAATTGTGATCTTGGATTAATGCTTCAAAAATTAAGTATTGACCACTTGCAGCTGGTGATCGTGATTTGTGTTGGAGGTGTTACAGCTAGGTTCCAATGATCTGGATAGCCTCCCTAGGTGCCATGGAGTATGTATGAATGCTTGGAATGGATTGAAATGATCTGGAACTTGAGATGGTACCCCAACTGCAAATCTGTCAAGAACTTGAGCAATTGGCTGATGATTTTGTGAAATTTGTGTTCCGGATGTTATGTGAGTGTTTGGATCACTTCTATATGATGTATATGAGGTGTGTGTGTGTGTGTGATTGGTTTGATTAGAAAAGCTCTCAAACTCAAAACCCGATAGTGACTTGCCTTAGAAGGCAAAATTGGAGTGAAAGAAGAGATTTTGAGGAAAGCATCTGTTTGATGGATGTGGTGTACTCAAAATGATCACAATTGAGCTCTATTTATAGTAGAGCAAGTTTGTTTTGCAAGGAATAGTGAATGGCAACTGCTGAGTAGGTTTGGCCAATGTTGGCAAATGAAAATCCAAGTCTCCTCTAGCCATTGACTAGAGGTTAGGGCACAGGCTGCTGGTTCCCTTGGTCTTGGAAAAGTCTTGACTGAATACAGTTGAGAATGGCTCAGTCCATGCCACCTTGATGCTTCCATTGAATGCTCCAATCCAAAATTGGAGTCTTGTCCCTATTTTGGCAATTCTAGGTTCAACATGCTATTTCTTGTTCCAAAGACTTTGGAGGCTTGGCTCAGTGATTGTCCCCTTTAGATTCAATCCTCAGAGGTGTCCAAGTGGATAGGAGCATTTGGATTTGGCTGATTTTGGCAAATCGACCAAAAGTGTAAAAATCTGCGTTGTCTTGGCAGATTTCAGCAAGGCAACTTGCCAATGTCATATCTCATGACTCAAATTGAATTTGGTAATGTTCTTGGCCATTTTGGAAAGCCCTTACATGATACAACAACTGTTTGAACATGTTTGGTTTTGATCTCTTTTGAATCCAAGTGAAAAATCCCCCTACATTTGGCAAAAAGTAAGGTAAAATCTGACTTAGTGAAATTTTCACTAAGTGTTGGAACAAAGTGACTTTTCTTGATTTTGATCACTCCATAACTCAAAATCCATGAGGAATTTGGACATAGGTCAGTATGAAGCTTTTGTAGAGGGAAATGAGATCTACAAATCAAGCTTTGAATGGGGAACAATGGCCTTGTGGTTTAGGAGTTATGGTCCTCCAAAGTTGGCACATTAGTGTCACTTTTTCCATAACTTAGAAATTTTTCTAAGTTTTTATGGTTACCCCTTTTACAAGTTATCCCACTTTCTTTGATTTTTCTTGATGAATGATGATTCAAATCATACATTAACATCATTTTAGGGTTAAAAATCCATTTTGGTGAAAAATCTCAAAAAGTCAAAGTTGACTTTTGTGCACAGTTGACTTTTTATCAGATGAATTCCAAACTGTGCAATTCTTTATGAATTCATGTCCTTGACCTAAATCAAACTTGATGGACATGTTCCATGGGTGTCATAGGGTATATTGAATCATGTCTTAGGGCTTGGGAGCATGTCCTGGTCAAAAGTCAAAGTTACAGTTGACTTTCCTCGCGAAACCCTAATTGTGGTGCAGATGAAATTGAGACTTGTTGCTCAAGCTTCTTGGATTAATCCATTGTTCCAAATGGATCAATATAGTTCATTAGAGACCCTCAAACCCTCTCTTGAGGTCTTGGTTCATGATTTGCCCTAAAAGTCAACTTAGGGGTGAATTAGGTCAAGAAACCCTAATTCCTGATTTTTGATGAATGCATCCCCTGAGGCAAAATTGACTTGATGATTGGATCCATGAGGTCCCATGAAGTATATTAGGTTATGTTTTGGATCATTGGCTTGTGCCCAGATGAAAAATTTCCATCTAGAGGCCCTGGTCGACCAAAACCTTAATTTGGTGACACTGTCGATCTTGAGACTTGATCCACCTAGAAGGGAGCAGCCTTGTGCTTGATCCTTGAAGTGGGAGTCCTTTTGATCCATTGTGGATGTTTGAGAGGTTAGACAAGGTGAAGATCATGTCATTCCTTGATTGATCCTTTGTCTAAGGCTCTGAGAGGGCTTGAAACCCTAATTTTGATTGTAGTGGATGCTCACCCATCTTTGGGGAGACTGATGAAGTATGATGGTTTCTCCATATTGTGATGATGATTTTCACAATGATGGGAAATCTTAGTGGTCAAAATTTGGGGTATGACACTAAGGAACAAACAACATTGACAGTATTCAACTGTCACACCACAACGACTCGACAACTTAGCCGGACAGACCGACCTGCTCTGATACCACTTTGTAACACCCTAAACCCCCGCGATAATTGATAACAAAATATCAAAGTAAAAATAACACACGTAGATTTAGGATGCTACTTTCAACTATTCAACTTCTCATGCATACTAAAAGTAATACATCAACATCGATATTAAAACATGGTATTTAAATATTTCTACAACAACAGAAATTCAACTAAATCTGAAACATGTTCAACCACACATAACATCATCAAATAAACGAGTAATAACACATAACAAGGTAAAGGACTCTAAGCGTTCCAACAACCCGGTGTTACAATCAGAGCAGACGCGACTTGATGACATAAAAGAGAAGACCTCGTCTTCGCTAACTCCAACTCCGAACTACTCCTGCGTATCTGCACGTTACCCACGTGGAGGTAACATTCAAACAGAAGGGGTGAGATTCTCAAAATCATATAAGAAAAGCATAATATACGTATGAAAGAACATAATTCTTATACGGCTCACCCTAGGCACACAACATCCACACAAACACGACAACATCAACACAACACGAATGTCCATACAGACATACAATTTTATGCATCACAACCCGACACAATGCAATCCAATGAGACCTACAACTCGACTCAATGCATGTGGTACAAATTCGACCCCTGTTTCATGGTCATAATCCTCATCGGGATTTCATAATAGTCGCTCACACCCCACATGGGCACACAACATTCGTGATCGCTCACACCCCACATGGGCACACGACCACCCGTAATCGTTCACACCCCACATGGGCATACGATTACCTCAACAACAACAACAACACCAACACGATTCTATTTCAAAGAATCTGGATAAGGCGCTCACACCCTACATGGGCACACGGCTTATCACACAACTTATGCAATATGCTATGCATTCAACCACAACATCATACCACATCATAAGCAACCACTATTGCATTTACAAGTTATGCCACAACACAACATAACAGAACTAATCAACAACATCATCATACAACATCATAAGTAACAACCATTATATTTACACGGTATGCCACAATAACTCAACAACAACATCATACAACATCATAAGCAACAACAATTGCACTCAGCAACAACATACAACAACGACGTAAAGCATATGACTAGCATATCACTTATACATTATCTCACGACTGCCCAACATACATCATATACCTGCTCAAATATGCAAACATTGCAATCCACAACAACGACACGCATACACACCAACGAATCCATCATTTCAACTTACAACACATAACAACATACACAAAACCCAATTAACGCGTCAAAGGGTTGGAATTCTGGTATTGAAATCAATTTTTATAAATAGTATATGAAACCAGCTTTCCAACGCTTCGAACGGCGACTGAAACGGACCTACGGATCAAAAGATACGAATTTTTAAATTTCATAAAATTCGGTTCGTCTCGGCTCTGCTCGCCTGACACTCGCCTGGCGACCATCTGGCGAATTTTTACCTGGCGACCATCTGGCGGATTTTCGCCTGGCGGATTTTCCTTTCGCCTGGCGGATTCCCCTTTCGCCTCATGCTCGCCTGGCGGAGCAGTGGCGAATCTTCTTCCCCATACAAAATCCAGAACCCCAAATTTTCACCCTTCGCTCGCCTCTTAATTCGTCTGGCGACCATCTGGCAGATTTTTGCCTGGCGACCATCTGGCGGATTTTTGCCTGGTGGATTTCCTTTTGCCTGGCGAATCTGGCAGGATCAGCAATCTTGCAATTGCGATTCTGCACGACTCAGACCTTAATTCTTCCCCAATTTCACTCCCAATTCAGTCCAAAAACACACATATAATCACATATTAACATACAAACAAGTAGGAAATATAGAAATCACATTTCAACCTGTAAATTTGTGCATTCTTCCCCTTATCAAAACTTCCGACACGCAAAACCCCAATCCCCAAATCAACACAAACAACACATAGGGATGATCCTAATGGTTTATCTACCCTCATACAAACATTATGCAACCCTTAGAGATTAAAGAACCTCATCCTTACCTTAGATAAGGATTCTTCCAATGTCTCTAGGCCCTAGCTCTGCTTCTCCCTTTTCCTCAGAGCGGTTCTCCCAGAATGATCGTACCAACAACGACTTCTCATTTCTCTCCAATTCCTTTTTGTCCACTATACCCTTATGACCCTTAATATGTTTTCCCAACTTCGTCCTCACTTATCCTCGCACAATTACCACTTAGCCCTTCCTTTTATTTTAAAATAATAATAATAATAATATATCATATAATCATATTATTATTCAGCATCCTCTTAACATCATCAATACCCCACAACACAGGTCATCAGGTGTCAAAATATTCCACCAAAATTCACCTAACTCACGAATATCTATAATAACTTAATTAAATAAATACCCTAATTATTTTGGGGCGTTACAAAGTACTTGGCTTTAAACATTCTAGCCACCAACGTATCAGGACTCGACATAATATGCCAACCTTATTTCTCCACCATAGCCATATTGAAAGCTTTGAAGTCTCTAAATCCAAGACCACCTTCCTCTTTGGCACAAGTAAATTTATCCCAAGCAAACCACCTAATTCCTTTATTATGATTAGCACCACCACCCTCAACCCTTCACCCCACCAAAAAGAGTTTAACATCTTCTCAATATCATTAACAATATTATCTGGAATGACAAATACACTCATAATATATGAAGGTATACCTTAAAGCACTGATTTTATCATGATCTTTTTCCCTGCTTTAGACAATGACCTTCCTCTCCAAGAATTAATTCTCCTCCAAATCTGATCCTTTATAAACACAAAAATATTCTTCTTATTTCTACCAATCATCGATGGCAGCCCCAAATTCGTTCATGTACCTAAGACATGACGAACTCCCATTAGATGCGCAAAATCTTCTTGGGCTAGGCCACTAATATTACGACTGAAGAAAACTTCTGACTTGGACATATTAATTTCCTGGCCCGATGCTTCTGCATGCTTATAGAGAATATCCATAAGGTGATTCACTTCAGATAAATTGGCCTTACAAAATAAAAAATAATTGTCAGCAAAAAGTATATTGGACATCATTAGTGCCCCTCTACATATCTGAACTCTATGGATGTCCCCTCTTGCTATTGCTCTGCTAATAAGAGTGGAAAGTCCTTCAGCTACTAGGATGAAGAGATACGGAGACAAAGGATATCCTTGTCTCAAACCCCTCCCTGGATGAATTGGTCTAACTTTATCCATGTTAACCATAACCGAGTAATTGTAACATGCATCATCACCAAATGGATCCATCCATCTGCCATACAACTTAAGACACTTCTCAGAAAACTTCAATTCATTCTATCATAAGTTTTGCTTATGTCAATCTTAAGAGCTAACTCCCTTTTCGTTCCCTTCGTCCTTCTCTTCAACGCGTGTATAGTCTCGATAGCTATTATAGCATTATCAAGAATAGAGCGACCTTCTACAAATGTTGACTGCTCCTCTGACACACACTTAGATAAACATCTTTTTCATTCTATTCACAAGGAGTTTCGAAATCATCTTGTACACCACATTACGCAAGGGTTTGTGTGAAGGAAAAAAAAATCTTCTAAAAATAATAATAGTAATTGTTCTAGACTGGACCAATGGCTAGAATTGGCCCAATCCGCCTCTGCTCCAGAGCGGCCCAAATTGCCTAAGTCCAATCTACAGAGGGGAAAAAGTGACCTTTCTGCCCCTCCAACCGGGCAAGGAACGCAGCGTTCCTCCCCAGCATTGATGCCCGTTACGCACGGCTTCCCTGCTGCCCGAACAGCAAAGGACAGGTGCCCGAAACTGCGTTTATGCCCGACATAACGACTAGTTTCGAGCACCCTGCCCGGCCTAATGGCTAGTTTGGGCAGTTACCTATTCTTTGGGGAAAACGGTTATTTTGCCCCGAAAATAGGACCGTTGGCCACGCGCTGGGGGCTCTATATAAACCCTCTCGCTTGAGAGGGTCAGGTATCCAATATTCACCCTAAGAATTCATACTTTGTACTTGCCCCTTTTCTCTTACCCTTTCTCACTTGAGCGTCAGAGTGCCTTGCAGGTACACCCCCCTCCTCTCCATACGACCAGCATCCCTGACGCACTTGGCGGCCTGATTCTACAGGATCTGATCCAGCCTTCACGATCAGTGGCGCCGTCTGTGGGAAACTTTGTTCTCCCCTTATTTCTTTAACCGAAGATCAAAACAACTTTCGAACATCATCACGATCATGGCCTCCCAAGATCGCACCCAGGATGCTCTTCATTCCACCATCCTCCCCGTCAACAAATCTGACGTTGACGGCCAATCATCTCTCCTCCGAGATGCCCATTTTCTTAGGGATGGAGCCACTGTTTCTCCTTCCCTTACCCCTGCTGATCGCAACAACGATCAACCGTCTCTCGACCTCCAGCCCGTTCCTGTTCCGCCCAACACCGACCCGGCCGTGACAGCCCTCCTGGAGGCCCTCAACAAAACCAACACCCTGATCCTGCAGCAGAACGAGAGGATCGAGGCACTAGAAGAGTCTCGCCGTCCAAGATCCCCTCCTACGCGGAGGAACCAGCGAAGATCTAGAAGCCCGCAACCACTGAGAGAAATCGACCGAAGACTACGCCAAGAGCACGATCCTCGCGTAGCCCGAAAGCGCGACCAGATCTCCTCGCGTGACCAGCACGCTCATGACCACAAAAGGACTCGAAGGTACGAGGAATCTCTGATCAATTCCAAAGGACGGGCACGCTCACCTTCTCCTCGAAGGAACCGCTCACCTTCTCCTCGAAGGAACCACTCACCTTCTCCGCGAAGGAACCGCCGACGCGAGCAACCCGTCCAGTCACCATCATACACCTGTTCTAGTGACGACGACGAGCCTCGCGACCCGTTGTCCCAAGAGATCCTGGCTACCCGTCTCCCGAAAGGCTTGGAGAAACCCCCGTCACTTGGCACGTACGACGGGACCACTGACCCAGACGAGCACATCGAGAATATCGATGCGCTCTTAGACTACTGCGGCGTACGGGGTGCCATCAAGTGCAGACTATTCCCGACCACGCTCCGAAAGGGAGCAATGACATGGTATAAACAACTGCCCGAGGAATCCATCACCTCGTGGAAACAGCTCGGCAGGATGTTCTCGCGGCACTTCACGGCATCTCGCCGCCATCCCAAAACTGAGGCCTCCCTCGGAGCCATAATCCAGGGGAAAGACGAACCTCTCTGAGCATATATCGAAAGGTTCAACAAGGAAACTGTCCAGGTCCCTACGACAGATAAGATGAAGAAGTTCCTGTTCGAACAGGGGGTCCGCCCGGATTCCGAGTTCGCTAAAGCCATTGGCCTCGCGCCACCGAGGAACTTGGACGCCCTCATCCTCAAAGCCCAATCTCATATCCAGTACGAGGAGAAGATTACGTCCAGTAACGTCTGAGGGTCTCGCCGCCAGGAGAACGCCCGGGCTTCCAAAGGAGAAGAAGCCTCGACGTCACGTCGGGGGTGAACGAAGGCACGAGGACCGTCCCCGCGACTCCCGTGACACCAAAGGGCCCTCCGGGCATTTCCATGATTACACTCCCCTGACCGTTTCCAGGGAAAAGATTTTGTCCTAATGTGCCAATTCGGAGTTCAAACAAGCTGGGGTCCGTTTCGCCAAACAGCTGCCGAACAGACCAAACGTGGACAAGTCGAAATACTGCCGCTTCCACAAAAGTCACGGCCACACTACGGAGGACTGCATCCATCTGAAAGATGCCATAGAGATATTGATCAGGGACGGGCACCTGAAACAGTTCGCGAAGAAGAAGGACACTCCTCGGCAGGATGCCCAGGAGTCCAAGAGGGTCAAGGAAGAGATACCCTCCTCGGACGACGCCAACGTACAAGTCGCAATGTCTGTCTCGCGGCCAGAGGACTTCTACGTCCCAGACGGGCTCAACGCCCCTGCTTATTTCGCGGCCCATATCCCATGGGAGACTTTTCCTTCCGCCATGGTCATTTCTGGCGGGGGATTCAACAAAGTCACTGTGGGTTCCGTGAAATGGAACTTTGACCACCTGATCAACACCAGCTCCAACAAAGTGACCACGCATGATCAGGGCCAGAAGGGCTTCGTCCCCATCTACTTTTACAAAGAGGAACTCCTCGGTGGCTCCCCGAACTCCAGCATACCTCTGCTCGTCAGAGCCCGGATGGCAAACTTCGACGTTCGCAGAATACTCGTCGACCAAGGCAGCTCGGTCGACATCATGTACTCCCAGCTGTTCTCAACGCTGCAGCTGGACGAATCGCACCTTACCCCCTACGTAGGGTCCGATTTACAGGGATTCAACGGGTCTGTGACGAAGTCGTGGGGTTACGTCGAGTTGATCGTGACCTTCGGAGCAGCTGAAATGGCCAGATCCATCAAGGTGCAATTTTTGGTAATCGACTGCCCGTCGCTTTACCAATGCATTTTCGGAAGGCCAACTCTAGCCGAGTTGGTAGCAGTGTCATCGACCGTCCACCTGAAGATGAAGTATTACACTTCGAAAGGAATGCTCACCACCCTCCACGGTGACATAGAAGCTGCCCGACGGTGTTTCAAAGCAGCTACAAAGGGGCTCAACGCCATCGCGCCCAAGCCTAAAGCGTCGAGCAAGCCAGCACTGCCGAGCAGCTCCGAGGAGGCCAAGCCTCTGCCCCAGGTCGACTCTATCGACCTCGACAGTCGCTTCCCCCGAGGACCAACGGGAGGAACCACCAGCCTCAGCCAGCACATCCGCGTCATCCTGCAGCAGCTCCCATCCGATGCGTCCAATCCCGGATGGCAACTTTGAGCTAGTCCTGTTCGGCGAAGACCCCCAACGGGGAGTGAAGATCGGAGCAGACCTGCCTGACATCGCGAGGAAGCAGCTCAAAGCGTGCCTCCGAGAGAATGCCGACCTGTTCGCATGGAGCACCGCGGAAATGCCCGGTTCAGATCCAACCTTCGCATGTCACCAGCTGACCATTGACCCCGCCATCAAGGCCGTAGCACAACATAGGAGGAAGCAGTCTCCGGAGAAAATAAAGGCTGCCGAAAAAGCTGTAAAGGACCTCATCGAGGCCAAATTTATTTCAGAAGCCAAGTACACCACTTGGCTGTCCAACGTTGTATTGGTTAAAAAATCTAATGGAAAATGGCGCATGTGCATTGATTATACCGATCTCAATAAGGCATGCCCGAAGGATGCCTACCCCCTCCCCAATATTGATAAACTTGTTGATAATTCTGCTGGTTTTAAACTTTTATCGTTCATGGACGCCTACTCGGGCTACAATAAAATCCCAATGGCAATGTCCAACAAAAAATATACGACCTTCATGACCGAATCGGGGAACTATTACTACAACATAATGCCCTTCGGCCTGAAGAACGCCAGAGCAACGTACCAACAAATGATGAACAAGGTATTTCGGGGAGAAATAGGCGACATGCTCGAAGTATACATGGACGACATGATTGTTAAGTCCCACGAGGAAATCGACCATACTGCCCACTTACGAAAGGTCTTCGAACAGGCCAAGAAATACAAAATGCGTTTTAACCCGGAGAAGTGCACGGGCAGGCAAATTCCTCGGCTTCTACTTAACGGAACGAGGAATCGAAGCAAATCCCGACAAATACAGGGCATTCTCCGAGTTTCCTATGCCCAAGTCCAAAAAATCCATCCAGTCCCTCAACGGGATGCTCGTGTCACTATCTCGTTTCGTGGCCAAGTCCGCCCAGCACGCCCTGCCATTCTTCAAACTCCTCCGCAAAGAGGCAACATTCGAATGGACCGAGGAGTGCGACGAGGCCCTTCTCCATCTGAAACGGGAACTCTCAGAGCCGTCGGCCCTCTCTCAACCAGACAAGGGCGAAACACTGTACTTATATCTGGTCGTCACGACCGAAGTAGTGAGTGCCGCTCTCATCCGCGAGACACCTGACGGGCAGAAACCCATTTACTTCACAAGCAAAGCATTGCAAGGACCAGAGTTAAGATACCAGCAGATAGAGAAAGTGACATTGACCCTCATCAACGCAGCCAGAAGATTAAGACACTACTTCCTGGCTCACACGATCGTGGTTCGAACAGACCAGCCCATAAAGCAGCTGCTCGGGACGACCAGATATGGCTGGCTGAATGCTCAAATGGTCGCTGGAGTTGTCCGAATTTGACATCCAATACGAAGGCAGAAAAGCCCTCAAGGCCCAAGCTCTGGCCGACTTCGTCGCGGAGATGACATTCGCAGACTCCCCCACGAGCGAAGCGTGCAAGTGGACCATCTTCGTCGACGGTGCCTCAAGCTCGGCAGGAAGCGATGCGGGCATTATACTGGAGAGCAACGAAGGAATTATCATCGAGGTATCACTCACGCTGTCTTTCCCAACCTCCAATAACCAAGCGGAATACGAAGCCTTCCTCGCTGGGCTACGCCTTGCCGAGGACCTGGGCGCACAAGAAGTCGTCATTTGCACGGACTCACAACTCGTGGCCCTCCAGGTCCGGGGTGAATACCAAGCCAAGAACGACAACCTGACCGAATACTTAGCCCTGGTAAAGAAGGAAATGGCGAAATTAACAACAGTGGAAGTGAAACACGTTCCCCGCTAACATAATGTACGAGCAGACGTGCTGTCTAAACTTGCCAGCACGAAGAAGAAAGGCGGAAACAAATCTGTCATCCAGGAAGTGCTTCCTCGACCCAGCATCGAGAAGACCTCCCCGACACTCAACGTACAGGTGATCGGCGACAGCAACTGCTGGATGACCCCAGTCTACAACTATCTCGCCAAAGACGAACTCCCGTCCGACGCAAAGGAGGTCAGCACGATCAGGCGAAGAGCCTGCTCGTATGTCCTGGTCGAAGGTAAACTATACATGCGGGGATTCTCCATTCCACTACTCAAATATGTCGAGGAGGAGATGGTTGCGCACATCCTGTGCGAAATCCACGAGGGAATCAACGCCCAACACCTCGGAGGAAGGTCCCTTGCTCGCAAGGCTCTCCGAGCAGGATACTACTGGCCGACCATGCAAAACGACGCGAAAGAACACGTGAAGAAATGCGACAAATGCCAACGGCACGGGGACATGTACCTGGCTCCGCCCAACGAGCTCAAGGCTATGTCCTCCCCGTGGCCATTCGCTTGGTGGTGCCTAGACATCCTAGGACCCTTCGTGGTAGGATCAAGTCAGAATAAGTACCTCATAGTGGGCGTAGATTACTTCACAAAATGGATAGAAGCAGAAGCTCTAGCCAAAATAACTGCCCTCAACATCCTGCGTTTCTACAAACGAAACATCCTTGCACGTTTCGGTATTCCCCAAGCGATAGTAACGGACAACGGGACGCAGTTCACGGACAGGAAGTTTCAGGACTTCGTCGCCCAACTGGGCACAAAGCAACACTTCGCATCCGTCGAACACCCCCCAAAAAATTGGCAGGCTGAGGCAGCTAACCGAGTCATCCTTCGAGGCCTCAAGCGAAGGCTAGATGAAATAAAGAAGGCATGGGTCGAGGAGCTACATAGCGTGCTCTGGGCATACCGTACAACTCCCCATTCGACGACCGGAGAAACACCCTTCCGTTTAGCATATGGAACCGAGGTTGTAATTCCCGTCGAAGTTCACGTGCCTTCTAGGCGGACAGAGACGCCCCTGGACGAGGAGATGAACGACGAATCTTTAAGGGAAGAGCTCGACCTCGTCGAGGAAATCAGAATCGGGGCAGCTCTCCGCGAAGCCTCCCTGAAACAAAAGATCACCATCAGGCACAACGCCAAAGTGATACGACGAGAGTTCGACGTGGGAAGCCTTGTCCTAAGAAGAAACCACAAAGACTCTCGCGAAGGCAAACTAGCAGCCAATTGGGAGGGACCCTATCGCGTCCGGACAAAAACGGAAAATGGAGCCTACTACCTAGAACATCTCACTGGGGAAGAACTCGCTCGACCATGGAACGTTGAGAAGCTAAAACAATACTACAGCTAAATCCTCGGTTCGTCGTCGTCGCGACGAACGTCAGCTACCGACCACTATGCGCGTCTAGGTACAAGCGTCGCATACGACTAAAGCATTGCCCCGCTCAGTAACGATCCCGGTAAGTGCTCGACAACGGTCCTCGATCGAGCATCGCCGTAGTCAGAGTACCACGATTGGCAGAACCCCAGCTCGCGATGGGACGTTCACGCCGCGAACTCAGGCCTCAAACGCGACCTGAGCTCCGCTCCCCGCCAGGATATTCCCCGGCAGTTCGACCAGTTCCCCACACTGCCGAACACATCTATTACGAGCAATCCCCCCAGAAATAGTCACTCAAGTCAAGTACCCCCCTACTACGGGCGGACATACATTCACAGCGAGCATGCATACAACACTTAGCAAAAATAAAAGCAAGTAAAGTCATGCAAACAACAGAACTAAATATGCGATAATTTAACAAGTGGCCGCAAGGACCACAATTGTGCATTGTTACATAAAACAGGGGCCATGCCCCCAAAAATAAATTACAACGGGACGCAGGCCAGACAAATTACAACAAAATAACAAATTCCTCATTCATTAGCATGCTCGGTTGACTCTGGCTCGGGCCCCTGCTCCTCTGCGGGCTGATCCTCGGGGGTAACAACGAAGAGACCTTCGGGCAAGACGATGCGACCATCATCAATGCGCTCAAGATAGTGAGTACCCTCGGCAGATATTTCAAGCCCAGGGTTCACCACGCGCAGCTGAGCCACAGCGTTTCCGAAGGATTCCTCCGCAACGGCAATGCCATCATCTTCAGCCAGCAATATACAAGCGACCAGCTCGGATCTAGTCTTCTAATTCCTCACATCGTCTAGCTCGTCAGCACCCGGGGCATTGGCCGCCCTCAGCTCCCTGATCAGCTCCTCGGCAGCTTTCTTCTCCGCCGACAACCTAGAGTTCTCCTCTTTTAGCTTGGCCGCTTCCTCTTCCGCCTTCTTCCGAGCCTCACCGGCACCATTGACTTCTTCCTTGAGGGATGCCACGGAAGCACGAGCAGCGTTGAGTTCGGACTCAGTTACAGAGTCCCCTTCAGCATAAACTGCCGCCATCTCTAGCATCCGGACCAAGGCTGAAGCATCTTGGGCCATCAGCGCCCTCTTGCTCAGGCGGTCCATGCCTTCCAAGCGAAGAGATTCCGCCCGGGGAACAACCAAAGAGTTGCCTTCGAAGAACCTCCTATCGAGGATGCAGGGAGGAAGCTCGAACTTCCCTTTCTCCGCTACCCGAGTAAGGTCCACGGCATCAGTAATCCTTGGCCGCTTCGGTCGCCCGGCCAAAGGCAGAGGAGGAGCGCGGGCACCAGCGAACCGAGATTTCGGAGGAGCCGTCCCGGCCTTGTTCCTCGCCATAACATTCCTCACAACCTGATCATGAGCATGAGGCATCTCACCTGCACAAACAAAACACGAGCATGTTAGATACGAAGAAAAGAAATAACATGAACAAAATTAAACAACTAAAGACTACCGAGCAATTTCTCAGCATCCGCAGGAGTCTTGCACTCCAGCAGTGCCTTAACGTTGATAAATCGGCGCTCGACCCTCTGACTCCCATCTTCCTCGAAGATCGGGCTGCCCTTGCTAGTCCAACACGCAGCGAGATTGAAGGAGTTGACCCACTTCACCAACGCCTCGTAAGCCACGACGTCCTGCCCGCGCAGGTCGCCCGGTTGAAAAACGTAATCACTGGCTCTTTGCTGAAGTGTTCGGGTGACCAATGAATGGGGAACCTATAAAGCCTTCGCACGATGTACTTCCCCTCCTTGTTAAGCAGCTCGTTTCCGTCGTCATCAACCTTTATCTCCTAGACGTATGTGCTGTCCTGGGCGACCTCGGACACGGGTTCGACAACGAAGTACCGCTGCTTGAATGTCCGGACTGACTCCGAAAACGGTTTAAACAGCTTGCGAGGCTGCTTCAGAGAAACCCAGCCATACTTCTTCCCCGCCAGCTGCCTTTGTAGATGAAAAACAGCGAAGAATAGAGGGAGAGTGGCCCCCAAAGAAAGATGCTCGCACACCAATTCGAAGGCCCGGATGAAGGCCAGTGAATTAGGGTGCAGTTGGGTAGGGGCAAATTTCAGATGCTCGAACACCGACCGCTGAAAATATGTAAAAGACAGCCTCAATCCCAGCTCCTTGAAGGCATACTCGTACATTGTAAAGCGGTCCCCGAAGTCCGTGCAGACCCGCTCGTTCACAGTAGGGAAATGCACCTTCCATTCCCCTTATGGTCCCACCTCCGTAAAGACGTCCGCCAAAGACTTTGCGAACGTAGAAATGTGCTCGGAAGGCTCGGCCACCTCCCACTCCTCCTCGGAGAACCCTTCAGCGTCTTCCTCCATAACATTCAACTCTTCTTCCTCCCCGGCATTGCTGGAGGAACTTAAGGCCGCCGAGCACGAAGCCGTCGGGCTACTATTTTCCTCGGAGCCAGTTTCCTCCTCGGCCGTATCTAGAATAACTTCTCTGTCTGGCCCCGTCGCCATTACGATCACCTGAAAAGCAGAGAAAGACAGTGAATTCGACAGCAAATCAAATCCACCCTTCCACTGCTAAATCAAGTGAAAGGGCGCACAAAGGGCTGAGAACAATGTCCCCGGCCTAAGCCCTAACATCAAAGGGAAAGCAAAACCTCCCCGCAAGGATATGCTCGGAACTCTCAACCCAGAACGAGGAGCTTCCCCGCGTCCACGTCCAGTTTCCAGTTGAAGCTTCGCCGGAAATCGCAAAGCTTCACCGGAATCTGGGAACGATCTACCAGAAAACTCATCGCTCCACCAGAAGATGAACGAACGAGGTGGTTACACATGCAACCTCGCCGTGAACCACCTTCCCCACCAAACGCTCTAACAGGTCCGGCGACATGTTGGGAGCATAGAAATGGCACAACCACCGTGCGCCACCAACAATCGCCAGAAAATCGCATGTTTCGTCCTCTAAACTAGCCCTAACCGCATGCAAATCTACCAACAACAATGAAAAGGAGTAAAACAAGTCTTAAATCAGAAAACTTACTTGATTTGAGTAGAAGAAAAAGGTTGCTCGAAGCTTGACGTGGTGGCCGGAAGCACTGAAGACGGCGACGAACAAGTGCTTAGAAGAGACGAAGAGGAATCAGAAAGGAAAAAGTTTCAAATGAAACAATTTCCCCCCTTTTTATACAAAGGGGCACGTGCACACACGCGCCCGTAGGCCATTATGGCTATCCGCTAGCCATCATTGCCTATTAACTGCTACACGGAGCTCTAGGTACACGTGGCGCCCCAACGTTTCAAATTCTGTCTAACCATTAGTCTCCCCGTACACCGGGCAACATGGTCACGACCACGAATCTCACGAACACCTGGGGTCACGAGCACTTTGAGACAACATTCCTCGCCTACAAACGACGACTCTATGCTAGCTCCCCGGAGCAACGAGCAGTCCTTAGGTCATCACTCCCATGCTCGGGAGCAACGACTTGGAGGGCTCCTGTTCTGGATTGGACCAATGGCTAGAATTGGCCCAATCCACCTCTGCTCTAGAGCGGCCCAAATTGCCTAAGTCCAATCCACAGAGGAGCAAAAGTGACCTTTCTGCCCCTCCAACCGGGCAAGGAACGCAGCGTTCCTCCCCGGCGTTGATGCCCGTTACGCACGGCTTCCCCGCTGCCCGGACAGCAAAGGACAGGTGCCCGAAACTGCGTTTATGCCCGACATAACGGCTAGTTTCGAGCACCCTGCCCGGCCTAACGGCTAGTTTGGGCAGTTACATATTCTTTGGGGAAAACAGTTATTTCGCCCCGAAAATAGGACCGTTGGCCACGCGCTGGAGGCTCTATATAAACCCTCTCGCTTGAGAGGGTCAGGTATCCAATATTCACCCTAAGAATTCATACTTTGTACTTGCCCCTTTTTTCTGACACTTTCTCACTTGAGCATCGGAGTGCCTTGCAGGTACACTCCCTCCTCTTCATACGACCAGCATCTCTGACGCACTTGGCGGCCTGATTCTACAGGATCTGATCCAGCCTTCACGATCAGTAATAAAAAATCATCTAAATCTCAAATTCGATTTTATACGAATCTAATGAGTATGGATGATTGTATTTAAGAAATAGACATTAAAGAATAAGAATAGATATATTTTTATTCAAACATTTTAAATTGAATTAAGATGAGTGTCTAAAAAATAATCTATATTAAAAGAGATGATATAAGCGATATATTTGAACTAAGAGTATAAACTTATGAGATAAATTTTACAATTTGTTATGAATTAAGGTCTAGACAATTTGTTTCTCTATCTAAGTAGATATATATATATAACATAAATATTTGTATTTTATTCTTATATTTTAACAACTAAAATAATGAATATTTTAAATACTTTAACCTTTGGTCGTAAAAAGTAAATTAGATGATAAATCTATGTTTTTTTTTGTTAATTTAACATTTAATATTTAACTTTTAGTATATATTTTCTCAATATCTTTAGATGAAATAGTTATGTATAAATATCCTACAATCTATTGGTAAATTATAAAATAATATATTATTTCTTTTCCCCTAAAATCAATAAACATGTCACATTACACTTCAATAAATGAAAAAATATTAGTCTTTTTCTCGGTCTGCAACCATCTGACTACAATATATTCGAAAGACAAATTTTAATATTTTTAAATACCCTAATTTTAAATACAAAATTAAACATGATAATATTTTTATATTTTAATTTATATTCAACCACTAAATTAAAAAATATATTTTTAAAATAATTGAACCACGTCTTTTTAATAAAATCCATGCAACCCATGGAAATTTTACCTCTCTTGTATGATAGTATCTAATCAGCCAATAATATACTCTACATTGAGGATTATATAATATTCTCATGTTTGTTATTATATTTTCGTTCTTTTAAAGAAGTTTAGGCTTTAATCGTTATGATGAACAACGAGAAAACACTCCCACTCAAAACAAGAAACATCCAGGTTGGGCATGAATAATAATTATAAGCTACTTAAAATGGAAAATTAACTGATTCTAGCAATTATATTGGTCAGGAAATAAATATCTTGCATTCATCAAATACACCATTTCTGTCTATATCAAGAGGACTCTGACCCGTGAAACGAGAGATACCCAGAAACTGCAAAAACAACCAGCATCTAGCTATCATCATAATGACAACAATACAATATTATGGCGATTTCCGTTTTGATATCAAACATATTATATAACCTTCATTACAAAAAAGTTAAAGAAACAAAACCAAAACCTCATCAACACCAATAAACCCTTCACAAAGATAGTCTTTACATCCTACAAGTACGGTCATTATTTACTGTAGTGCACCCATTTCTAATATACACGAAAATCCTATGCAAAACACCTTCAACTTTACCATGACAAACCTTTGAGTTTTGGGGGATACATTTACGTCCATTGAAAAAGTAACATCGGGGCCAATTGAAGAGGTTGGGCAGACTGGCTTTTGAGGTTTAGAAAACCATAGTTTCTTGGTACCATCTATATGGCTCGACAAAGTAAATATAGTAGACATGTAAATAAAAATAAAAGTATCATAAAAAAACAAAAACAAAAATTGTTCCAAGTATATGTGACTTCTAAAAATTTGTCAATGGCGCACACACGGCTTGAAAAGGAAGTCAAATCAACGCCACCGGATTTTTTTTCAGATACAAACAACAAGAACCATATATTATATCATATATATAATACAGTCAAAGATTTGCCTGGGTAACCTATGAAAGATGGGTGCACATTACATGAAAAGCATCATCACCCGATCGACCCATGGACACAGAACTTGAACCAAATGCAACCTTGAAGCATTTTGGCAGAAGAAACATTGACATGGAATGAAGTCAACTTAGAACTTTGAGAAAATTCATACTTAAACAACAACGCAAGGGACCCACAACTATTTCCCTTGAAATCTATAACCTTTTCAGACTCTCAAGATTAAAGCATGACATAAAAGTTCCAAAGCCTTGAAAAATGATTGCATACAAGGCATTGAATCTTTGAATGAAAAATTGTGTAGGAGTTGCATGAGCTGTAGAACGGAAGACATCAGCAGTGTTAGCCTCAACCATTCAATGCTCGATCAGTCTCAGTACTATTACCATTCAATGCTCGATCAGTCTCAGTACTATTACCAGAAGCATTTAGGCCAGTTTCATCAAAGTGCATTTCATTTGAAGCAACTTTTGAGTCCAAATGTGATTTCTTTTCGACCTCGCATGCAATTTCAACATTCAAATCAGATCTTACCTGCAAGGAACTCTCACCGGCACGATTAAGAACAGAGCCAGAGACATCTACATTATCATTACTCTCTTCGGTACTGTTTCCCTGAGTTGAATTCACTGAAGGACCAGCTTCAAGAACCTCGACACGAGCATCATTCATATCAAACTCTTTAAAAGACAAAGCATTATCTGCCACTTGAGAATCCAACACAAGATTTTGGTCAAGCCCCGGAGAATCACGATTCATATCAGTGAAAGCGTGATTAAGAGCAGAGCCAGAGACATCTACATTTTCATCATCTCGGGTATTGTTTCCCTGAGTTGAATTCACAAAAGGACCAGCTTCAAGAACCCTGACATGAGCATCATTCATATCAAACTCTTTAAAAGACAAAGCATTAACAGCCACTTGAGAATCCAGCACGGGATTTTGGTCAAGCCCCGGAGAATCACTATTCATATCAGTGAAAGTGTGATTAAGAACAGAATCAGAGACATCTACATTTTTATTGTTCTCTTCAGTATTGTTCCTTTGAGATGAATTCACTAAAGAACCAGCTTCAAGAACCTCAACATGGGCATCATTCATATCAACCTCTTTATAAGACACAACATTGTCAGGCACATGAGAATCCACGGGATTTTGGTCAAGTCCTTGCGAACCACTTTTCATATCAGTGAAAGCATGATTAAGAGCAGAACCAGAGTCATCTACATTTTCATTATTCACTTTGGCATTGTTCTCTTCAGATGAATTCACTAAAGGACCACCTTCAAGAACCTCCACAGGGGCATCATTCATATCAAACTCTTTAATAGACACAGCATTATCCACCACTGGAGAATCCAACACAGATTTTTGGTCAAGTTCTAGTGAATCACTATCCATATCGGTGAAAGCATTATTAAGAGCAGAACCAGAGTAATCTAAATTTTCATTATTCTCTTTGATATTGTTCCCTTGAGATGGATTGACTAAAAGACCAGCTTCAAGAACCTCAACTCGGGCATCATTCATATCAAACTGTTTAGAAGACAAAGTATTATCCACCACTCGAGAATCCAACACGGGATTTCGGGCAAGCCCCGGCAAACCACAATTCATATTGGTAAAAGCTTGGGGTTTCCCGTCAGAAACAGGTTCAACCAGATTTTTTATAGTACCTAGGTCAGAACACACAGTAGCTTGACACAATGCTGGAAGTTCATGGCAATCTGACGGATCCGATGGAAGACCATTTGTAGAGTTGCCATTTGGTGAAATGAGTAGACATTTGGGTGACATATCATCAATAGGAGAAGACGTCAATATTTTTTTTTTCTTTTTGATTACGCCATGACTAGAATTAGAAGGAGAAGCACAGTTTTCTGAAACAGAATCAGATAATCTTTCTTCAGAATGAGATTTGGAGCGTACAGTCCTGCCAGTCAAACCTCGACTGCTTATATCTTGAGAAGCATCACTGCATTCAGTGTTAATCTTATTGGCAGGATTGGAGCTAGCATCCTCACTTTCATGGGGATCTTGCAAAGCCAAAGAATCAATACCTAACCTATTGACCACAGTGGGTTTAACAGAAACCACGCCGCCATTCTCGAATTGCTCAGCATCTGTTGGAATAGAAAAGTGAAACATAAAAATAAAAAATAATTTGCTGAAATCTGATAAATAAGTACATAAATAATCAACACCTTCATCAGTTGTATTACCATCAAGTTTTCCTTGCTCCACTAGAAGCTTCTGTAACATATCAATACCAGGGAACACCAACATATTCAATGACCTCATTTCTTGCCTGAGTGATTCCTCAAGATGTGTGAAGCCAAAAGCTGTTGTCCATGTATGAACAAGTTCAGAAATTGCAGGAATGACCAGTTTCTCAACCTTCAAAGAGCAAAGGGCCTTCCAATACAGAAGTAGAGATTGAGATAAGAGCGTGTCAGTTCCATAAAAATGTATGCAAAAGGGCATATGCCTAGAAAAATTGTATAAAGATATCAGATAAAAGAGGACAGAAAAAGATGTGAAGGTTTACATGTTCAATTGCAGAAAAAAGCCGGCGGCACATTCCCTGATGCCTATATACATGGCGAGTTCCAATGAAGGGCATTTCTGCTAACTTAGTCCCATGGAACCTAAGACAAGACAAAAAATAGCCTAGGTGTAAGTTTACTCTCATTTTGCCTGGTAATAAGTGAAGCACAAATAACTCATATTTTTTCTCTAATAGGGAAAAAAAAAAACCAGAGTCAGTTAAGTGAGACTCTCCATAAAGTTTTGCAGAAAGATAACATAAAACGACAGCGGCAGACACACAGTACCTGATAGATGCTGCAGATATTATTTCATCCCCCCGCTCCAAAATAGCAGTATAAAAGCCAGTGTAATTCAACCGACTGAAATTTGACCTATAAAAAATAAAAACAGAAAACCCATAAAGGTCAAAAAGCATGCATCTTACAGCAAACAATATCAAGGAAGTATTATGCAGTCAAAATTATGAAATCAACACCATGAAACATATTTAGTAGAATAAGACGGAGAAGGAAACATAGTAGTCATTTGAAATAATATAAAAGCAAGATGAGCGAAGCCTTGCAGTATAAAGAATAAGTACAACATAAAATGTGATGTTCCAGAGTGGAAATGTAGAGAAGAGGACTGCGATATCTTTGAAAATGTTTCATTGATTCTGGTTTAGAAGATGGATTGAACATATGTTCAACATAGTGCATGTAATAAGCTGTTTAGGTTTCAGAGATAAATAAGTGGCTATCAGGACGGGCTACACACCCTTCAAAATCTCACGTTTTTTATGCCAAAACTACAATCCATTTCCTGCATCCTAAGAGTCTAAGCCACCCAAGATTTTATGTGGAATACGATTGTGTTTATGGCCTCCCAGCGCTTATTGGATAGGGCTGTAAACTTTCTGTATTACTTTGTTTTTTCATTTATCAGTTATGGCCAGTACATTATATTGCAGACAGAATATAAAGCAATAAGCAACTATGTACAGTTTGTCCTAGAGAAACAGTTGATGATTTTTATTTTGAAATTGACGGAAATGGAACATCAAGCACAATGCTGAAGCTCATGGCAAAATTCTGTAAGTGCTGTAATTTTTTAGCAACAATCATTGTACTTGGTAGTATAGTTTTTATAAAATTTTGAATTCCCTTTAAACCTATTTAAATTAGCAAAACTGTGTCACACAGAAACGTTTGAAAGAAAAACAACAAAAAGAAAAGAAACCAACTATTTGCAGTTTTACATATGCTAAAGGATGTAACATACCGAAATAAGACAAGCATTCAGCTATCATGATTATTAACAGAAGGCATCTCATGTACCAAACAGCATATGGTTCAGCCATAAAGTGCTTACTGGTTCTTACCCGCTATTATATAAACTATTATGGATTAAATTGATCCCACTCCTTCTATCAACAACAGGTAAAAAGCATTCGTCCATCACAGTCAGTGCAACAGCCAGCTTGGAGTTGCATTCCACCCTCTGGGTGACTCCCCTGCTAACTGCCTCCGATTCATCGTCTGTTCTACGAACAAGACACCATGTAAAGCCTGCATCAAGTTCATGCTTGGTACCAAGGTACTTCTTCAAGTGCTCAAAAAGCTGAAAAGCATAAAGAAAGAAATTCAATCAAGCCTCAGTTCTACAAAAGTTCACTTCGGTTTTGCTGCTGCTTGTGCGAACTCAGTTAACCAAATATAAATACATAATTTGTAGAGAGAAGATCTCTGCAACTCTAAAGTATATATAATCTATAAACTAGGGCAAAAGAACATGCAAAGAATACCTCTTTGCAACTTTTTCCACAAAAGGAATGCCCTGACATATTGGAGTTGGCAAGCAGGGCACTCATATCCTTAGTACAGCAGTCATGATCTATGAAAACAGAAGGCTGTGTATTAGACAAAATCAAACCATAACAAAAGGAGATAAGGCAGAACGCATATTGCAAGAACTTTAAATCTAAACAAGGAGAAGTAAGATACATTTTTTCTCGCACAAATCACAAGTGTGTAGGGCATATACAGTTGCATCATCTTCTTTGTCAATAGTTCCACTGGCTAGTCCACAAAATTTACAGGTGCAATTTGGACAATGCCAATCCCCAGGGGGAAGCATCTGCAACAGAACAAATGAGTTCCTCAGAATGAAAATAATCATCGCCAATTATGTTGCCAAACTAAGGTATCAATAACATCATTGGCAATGATAAACTATTACAGTGTGTGGATAAGCACATTGGACGCTACGTTATATCATAAGACCTATTCAACACCCCGTAAATAAAGAGAACAAATAAAATTATTTACAATAATACATCACCTATTGATCAACCAAGATACAATTCCAGGCATAAAAACTATTTTAAGATGTAATTCTTTCATTTACAACACTTTCTTGACGATGAACATTCCATTCCAAAATATCATTTAGCAAAAGGTGTCCCAAAATACCGATTCTCAACATATCCACTGAGAAGAATGGCAAAAGTATAATAAGAGAATAATGCCGGGTTGTCACTCTCCTCCAGCTGTCTGAGAAACAAAGCTCCCAACTCTTCCATCAAAACCATTATTAAAAAGAGATGTTTTAATAAAGCCCAAGCCCCAAGGGTATTTTTTTTTAAAATAGGAATCAACACAAAACCTTACAGAGACCAATGACTTACAAATTAAAATTTGAAGAGCCATAGTAACATCTAGTATGCCCAAAAGAAAAATACAATGAATGCATACCTGTATATCCAAGCAACTCTGATGAAACGTTGATGGACAACCATCACAACAGATTAAATCCCCTCCATCTCCACATATACCACAGGTATCATCATTTGGATCATTACCATCAACATCTACTGAATGGAAACTGATTTTCCCAGAATTCTCTTGGTTTTCCCAAGCATCTATCTGACATTGTAGAAGAGAAACTCCAGAATCTAAATATATGTTTTGATATGGTTGTGGCAATTTGCTTCCTGCATGAAGCTCGAACTTTGAAACCGTAAGGATCTTACTACAGCAGCCACAGTGAATGCCTTCTCTTGTGATCCATCCCTCCAGCATTACTCGCTTCCTCCTGCGATACTGAACCTTTTGACTTACCTGTACTACCCCCGAGTCAACTAACCAGGAAAGCACTGTTCGCTTTCCCGTGTATGGAACAAAGTCATCGGATTCGGAATTCAATCCCTTGTTAGAACTACGAACTAATAGAGTGCACCTTCCATGTTTTCTACTTTTCCTTCCGTGTAGGAGCGTGGGATCACTTTCAGAAAATGATTTATCAGTTGTAGCATTCTGGCTTTTAGAGCTACCGCCGGTAACAGAAATTTCAGGCAATTTAGTTTTCACTGATTTACCTCCTTGTTTGATATAAGAGCTTAACTTATCTTCATTGCTATCACTATCATTGCCATTCATACGATGCTTTTTGCCAGCAGTTCTTTTAATCTGCTGTTCTTTTCCACTATCATTGTCATCAGCTCTTTGCTGCTTCTTCTTCATCTTTAAATCCTTCTCCATCTTCTTCCTAGTTTTCCTTGTCAATTGATTCAGCACATCATCGGCAATAGGAGCAAAAGAAGAACCCGCCCCTTTGGCCTTGGCCTCTTGGTCATCCTCAATCAATTGCTTTTGAAGTGCATCATAGGCCTTGATGATGGACCAATAAGCTGTTCCCCCGGGATTAATGTAAACTGCATCTAAATAGTCTCTATTCCTTCGTGGGCGATAGTCTATGGTCCAGCCTTTATTCAGAAGCATTTCCCGTATTTGTTCTCTTAGTTTCTGCTTTTCTGTGCCACTACCTCGCCTGATTTTCCCTTCACTCGATTTTGTTGTTGGGATCTTGTCATGTGCAGGAGTCTGTTCATTTTCAGAAGTAATCTTTTTTGAAGATGTGTGAGCTTTAATATTTTTTACTTCCAGATTCATTGATGTGCCATTGTTATCGGAATCCTGCTCATCACCCTTACTGTCCTCCTTGCTTGAGAGTGATTTTTTTGTTATCTGTTTCTTCTCCGGCCTAACAAGTAAGCCCTGTTTTTCGGCAGATTTTGTTTCTAAGCGTGACGAAGGTTGTATCGGAACATTCCTCTTAGAAGTGCCCTCAGCCCTTCCACTATGTCTACTTTCTACTGGTTTCCGATGTTCATAGTGTTCTACTGATCCACCCGTTTTCTTCTTATTGACCATCACCTTCAAAACACCATTTTTCCCCTGAACCCTAATGGACTCATCAGAGTTAAACTTCTCCTTCAACAACGGCGGAGGAGGCTGAGTTCCTTCCCTTTTCACCTTTATCCTACTATGGTCAACATTATCTCCGAGATAAGATCCACTTGCTCTGTCATGATAGGTACTTTTTCTCTTATCCACGATGCGTCTGCTTGAACCACTTTCAAATTCCCTATCAATGCTACCTCTACCAGAATGCATCGTTCCCATAAACCTTCCTCCACCTAAACTAACCCCATCACCATCAAATTGCCTCCTTCTCATCCTTTCCGCACCCACTCCGTCATATTCATCAAAATCAAACACTTCCAACTTAACTTTCTTGTCCCTCCTCTCCAAGCCAACCCCATCACCATCAAATTGCTCCATTCTCTCCCTCTTCCTACTAATTTCACCGCTCCCAACATTACCACCTCGCTCAAGAGCACTCAAACTATTACATACTCGAATTGTCTCGGGACCAGGCCTCCTAGCAGGCGGCATAAGTAACTCCTCGCTTGATTCTGAATCACTTGACTCTTCCTTGACCTTTTTCCTCACTTTCTTAGATTCATACTGTTTCCGCGAACTAGAAGAACCACCACCCAAACCATCTTTTTTTCTAACAATCAAACAACCCGAAGAGCTCCTATTCTTAACCACAACCCCTGAAGGGCTAGTTATTCTGGTGCCCGGTTCCATCCAGCCAAAAGAAGAACAAAAAAATCCTAATTCCCCAAAAAGAACATCACCAGTAATTAAGCACGAAATCCAACCCTAATTCAACAACGAAAACCCTAAATCAAAGTCAACACAAATCTCCCAACATAAACTCCCAGATCTGAAGCAAACAATCAATCGGAATGCAAGGATTCTTCTCTTCTCCTCTCCTCGCCGGAAGAAAGCCAACAAAAACGGTGAAAATAATTACTTAACAAAACGTTTCGATCGAGAAACTTACCGCACCAGAAAATTGAACGATAATTAAAACCCTCGGAAACGCCGATCAGTGACGCAAATCGCCGGCGAAACCGAAACTGATCGGAGAAGAACGCGAGTGAGAGAGAAACGAGAAATTGGGATTAAGAATTTGCAGTGCCGCTTTATAAAACGCCAATTACCAAACCATGGACATTGGACATGGTGCACTTTCTCAATGTTTTTTCTTTTTATTTATTTTATATATCTTTAATTATACGTTTCTTTTTTCTTTCTTTCTTCCATGGAAAATAAAAATACCGTGGTGGAATTTATTTTCCCTCCAAATTCATTAATTACTGGCACTTTAGACGGTGGTGATGGTGCCACGGTGTAGGGTTGTGAATTATTGTTGACGTGGCGAGATCTGAACGGTTGGAAGGTGGAGTTAGAGGCTGTTTCTACAGTTTGGCCGTACTGGGTTTGAGAATCGGAAAAACCGAGGGAATGAATGGAAACGGGTTGTTTGTGAACGATGCTTATGTTATTCTCAAAGAGGAGTTATGATGCGTGTCTCACTCTCATGAATTGATTTCACAAATTCTTTTTTTTTATTTATAAAAAAGTAACATTGAGTATTAAAATACGTGTAGAAAAGGTTAACAAGTGTTTTATTTATTTATTAATTTAAAAAACGTTTTTTAACAAGTGGTTTAAAGTGATTTTCGATTTATTTAAAACTATATTATTCTAACAATGTGCTAAGAAAAAAGTATTGATATATGTGTTTTAAAATTCGGTTCGTCACACAATTATGTCTAACAAGTGTTGAAGAAGAATATGAGGGAGTAGATGGATACTTGTTTCTATCGATGACATGCGTTCATGTTCTTCATCACATCTTTCAATGTTGCTTCTAATCGAATGTTAACCTACATAAGACTCTAAGCCACGTGTGGACGATTTTAACCACTTATACTATATAAAGATCATTTCGCTTCATTTCATGTATTCAATCGATTCTCACTTTACAATTACTTTTCAGTCATTCACTGATTTGGGTTCTGGAGTAATAACCCTGTAGGTCCACTTCATCTCCACTGCATTGAAAGTCTAATCCATTGCATCAGAAGACCGATCCATCGCATTTGAGTTATATTATATCACTTCATCACATATTTATAGTTCACAAACAAAACAGTGGAGTCGTTTGTGAGAATCAACTGCTGATTCATATAATTTTCCTTGAAAAACCATTGTCTCTTCACTGAAGATTCAGATCACTGATCTTCTTCTCACAAAACGTCAATCTCTTTCTCAAACAGATTAAACATCGAACTTGCAAAGTCATAGTGACATTGAAAATTACTAAATATGCGGCTCAACGCCACACTATTGTTGTGTCCGCTAAAGCTAATAGAATATAATCAAATTCTGGTGACATATATGTTCTTTCTTACGCAACAAGATTTTGTTCCTTCGAGTATTTTTTGTGGAACGTTTAAAGTTTTCTATTTTCCCAACTTCTGCAACAGTTTTTCCAAGGCCATCATTCGAAGCAACCTTTATCGCACTTGTAAATGCTTAGACAAGTGATGCTTTCAAACATTCAGCAACTCCAAGCTAACCTAGGCATGCAATGAGATGTCGACTTGCTAAATAATGTCTATAATTTAGTACAACAACAAAATTTGCATGCCTTGGTGGATATGATACTCAAAATTAAAGAGAATATGCACTGCGCTCCTTCGAGAAACAACATCATCCACAAAGCAGCTTTGTTCAGTATTTAAGGAGTCATACCGCAGTCGACTTTAATAAACACGATTTCACTGCATTGAGCAATCCATAGATCACCAAGTTGTAGCTGAAACAAAGGACATCAAACTCATCCGTCCGACTCTAGATGAAGAAACGATGCTTGGAAGATAATAACTATATATTGCATTACTGTTCGAATTATAGTTAAATGAGGGTTTTTGTTATTGTCTCCACAAGGATTGAGGATATTTTGATGCTTCCCTTTCAACAGTTCATCATTTAAGAATAGGGGGTTTTCAAAGTTTTGTTCATAAAATTGTCACGTTTTTAGTAGCAAAGCTTATAAATTCTAAAGATTGTTGTTAACAAAGTATATCAAAAGTAGTTTTTATCTACCCTAACTTATACGTATTCTTTCAATCTTGCATGTGAAGTCGGATTCGATTAATATCGGCACGCATTCTCTCAACACCATCTATGTCTAGAGCGCCGTCGTGAGAAATATCGTATTCATCGCTACACGATTTCTCCATATAACAACCAATATAGTAAGCTTTAAGTTCAACACAAAGCAACTATCGACCATAGACCGATTTCTCCAATCTATAAACCGATAGATGAATATTTTAAGTCAAGTTTTACAAAATCTATGTCTAGAGTTTTACAAAACAAGAATGGTTCATTAAGAACAAAAATATCCATCATATATTAATCATCACTTGTTCACATACAAGGTCAATCAAAAGAAATACATACAAGCAAAAGGTTGACTACATCTACCTTTGATACAAAGGAAATTAGCTACCCATAACCATGATAGCTTGCTATACAAGTTTTAGAAGAAGTTGAATGAGCATCCACGTCGAAGAATCGAACTCGGATGCGAATCCAGCTTCTATTTGCAAAATATCACCTTTTGGTGAAGAAATCTAAGAAAATGAAGTTCTTGTGTGTAAAATGGGGTTATGATCCCCAAAAATAGTGAAAAGTACTTATATAGTACTTTTAGAATCCATCACGTTCGCACTGCGAACAATTTCTTCGCCCAACGAACACCAATTTAGGAACTTGAAGTGCCTCTGAACAGTTAAACTGCCCCTGAGAAATATCTAAAGTTTGTTGTGCGAGCAATTCTTCACCCTGCGAACTACCTCACCACAAGTTCGCACAACGAACTTAGGGTCCTTTAGCTACTGACTTCTGTCTGGAATGGTTCGCTGGCTCTTCGCTGCTACTTCGCCCAAGCGAACATTCGCTGCTTCTTCGCCCAACGAACTTACTGCCCTTTAGCTACTGACTTCTTTCTGAGATGGTTGGCTAGGACTTCGCCATGAACATTCGCCGGCACTCCTCGCTGGATGTTCGCACAGCGAACATGCTGAAATCCTTCTCTTTCTTTGGCTTCCTTACCCAATTGCTTGTGTCTTACTCTTTGATGTTTTTATGCCTAATTTATGCATAATAACACATAAATCAAAGCAACCAAAGGTACTTTCACAATATTGAAGAATAACATGCTATCATGGAGTAAATCCAACAAAACAACACAAAAGAGTTGAAAAATTCCAATAATTAATGATCAATTTAAAGCAAGTTTGGCATTCAACAAACTCTCTCCAACTAGATCTTTGCTTGTCCTCAAGCAAAGTATGTCTCTCATTGAACACGAGAGGATTTGCTCGAGCATTTAATTCAACCAAGAATGTATTAATGGCTCAAATAAACAAATAAATGCACACAAGCGATTGTTACAACTTCCTAGAATAGAACAATGCAAAAGAATTCAGTTCTTAAACAAATATCATGCAATGCTTCAAGTAACAACCAAATTCTCATGCTCGAATCGCTCTAACACTCCTCTTCGGATAAGAATTGAAGAAATTAACGCGTTTGCAACCGCGACGCAATTTCACTCACCTGACAAATGATGCAAATACAAACCAATTCATACATTCATCTAAATAATCATCAAAGAAATTATGGAAGCAAGAAGATCACTAAGGTCTTTAAAGGTAGTAGCTTGGTTAGGTTCACAACAAAGGGACATTTATAAGGCCACGGATTCAAAGTTGCCAATGCAAAAGAAACATTCACTATACAAGGTTTTGTACACATTACAACTCCATCTAACACTTTCTTTTCTCTAATGCTCACCCTCCCAACACCTTTTGCACATTATTTCATTTTTTTTCTCACTCAAACAAGCACGCTTTTTCTTTTTCTTTTTCTTTTTCATTTTCATCATTCATATTCACAAATTTTTTTCAATGCTTGCTTGAAATTTTTCAAATTTTTTAGTAACCTACCACTTTTCTTTTCACTCTCCCCAACTTGGTTTCAACCAAACCTCAAGTGAATGTTCCTTGCTTTTTAGGCAAGGAAGACAATTTAGCACAATTTCAAAAGGTTCAAGAAACATTTTTAGAATCCTACACAATTTAATGATGAACTATCTTTCAAATTATTTACAAATACCAAGTTCATCACTAAACTAGGATCTAAACTATTAAGCTCAAAGGGTTAGCAACTTCTCACTACTCACACGTAAGTTACTTTTGGATATGGTTGTGCACATTATCATCAAATGCCTTGATCATATCTAATGCTTCCACAAAATCAAAATAATCACAAGATTAAGCATGAATCTAATGTATTCAACAAGATTTATCAGTCATCCTATTCATTTAATAAACAATTGAGGTTTTTCACAAATTTGTGGCTATTGGAACCTAAGTGATACAAGCCTTCAAACAAAGTTGAAAAAATGAAACAAGATTACATTTGCACAAAGAAAAGAAATTCTCAAGCATTCTAACATCCTAGAAAGAGGTAACCATGCACCTTGCCAACAGTTACATGATCAAATACTATCATCACCATCCAAACTTGGGAGAATCTTTATTGGATACTTTTAGCAAATAGCAATCAATCTAGAAGTTCTCACATTTCAACACCACAAAAGGAAACATTAAATTCAAAGAAAACATATCAACAATAGAAACTACAAGAGTTGAACATTCGTAAACTGAAGAATTCAACTCTTAAACAACATAATAAAAGAAAACGAAAGTAAACTGAACCTGCACCACCATCAGCAACAACACTAGAGGTTTGTCCTCCTCTCACTCCCTTCGACCTGCAAAACTTATCAACATAATTATCATTGATAGCAGCCGGGATCGTCACCTGACGACGGGATGGTACTTTCACCCTCGCATGCACACATAAAACCATGATAAGACATGGAAAGACCAAGGGGAAATTTTTCCACGACCCTGATTTAAGTCCACTCTCAGTAACAACACGCATCTCATCAGCTATGATCCTAGAAACATCAATCTGAGTGTTAATCAAAATACTGTGAACCAAGTGTGCAACCGGAATGGGCACAATGGAGGTATGCGACTTCGGCTTGAAGTTAGTCAACACCAAGAGAAGTACCAGCTGAGCTAACAGTCACATGTTCTCCCTGTGGTATCTTCTATAAACCTCAGACGGGTTTAATTCCACCGATTTACCCTCTAACAATAATGCACTAGAGATGGCCTCAATGTCTCTATGCAGCCTTAAGGTCCTATGATACTCATCAATTTCATCTTCCCCCAAGGTGAGAGGTTTGCCTAAAACATGATTAATGGTATCCCGATAAAATTTTATCTCTCTCCCATACACAATAATGGTCCAAGAAAATACCTTGTCGTCGTCTGGAAGGGCATTAACATATAACTCCCTTACGAGCTCTTCGTTAAAACTGTCACAAGGTGTGATCAATCTGTCCCAGTTTTTGGAATATAGGATTCCCGCTACCGCCCGACAGGAACCTTGAGGATTGAGGTTAAACCTCTTATTTTCCAAAATGTTCCTCTTCTCGAGAGCAACATATCGAGCAGCTTACTTAGATCCCTTGAACCTTTTAAAATCATATTGGATTGGCTATGGACAGGACGTGCTTCCAACCTTTTTTTTCTTGGAAGGAGTTGCTTTAGGAGGTGTCAGCTGCACATTCACCAAACAAAACCAGCAAGCCAAACACAAGATATATTTGTGAGAAAGTAATACACAAAGAATCAGAACAAGAATCTCAGCACAACAAAAATTTTAAAATTCCTGTCATGTTTGCCAAAAGTTCGCCTAGCGAGACCCAACGAACTTTCGCTCCAGGTTCGCTTTGCGAACTCTGCGAATTTTCAAAATTGCAGGTTCTGCCTGCTTGAGAGGAAATCAGTTACAGAGCCAATTTTCTAGATTCAGTCATTTCTAATCACGATACACAATGAGCATCAAGTAACAACACCAACCACACAATTGTTCAAGCCAAAGTTTAAAATTTCACAAGGTTTCATTCTATTTCAATTCAACTCTAACCTAAACAAACTCAACTTTCAAATTTTTTGTTCAGAACCCACATGCAAAGTAATATAAATTAACAATATAGAGCATGCACAGAGTCACATAGTTTAGAAGCAAGTTCTATTATTTTCTCAAATAAACCCTAACAACATGTTTACTAACAAGAATAGGGGATTGAATACAGAAATTCAAACTTGAAATGTGCTGAAAGGATTGAATGGAAATTGAAATTAAGTTTGGAACTGCTTCCTTTGTACGGATACACTTGAGAACTTATGTGTGGTGTGCTTTATGAAAAGTAGAGAGACAAGAGGGAAAAGTGAAGACAAAAAGGGGAATGGGGAAAGTTTACCCCACAAAATCTGAGAAGTGGGTATTGGGCCTACGCTTCTCTGGCCCACCCAAAATTTCACTTAAGTGATGTGGCAGAAAAATTGTAATTTTCTCTGTCTCGCTTAGTTCGCTTTGCGAACTTCCCAGCGAACATTCGCCCCAGGTTCGCCTAGCGAACTCAAGGCGAATGTGACAGATTTTTTTGATTTTTTTTCTTTTCAACTCATCCTACGACAACACTTATAGACTAAATTACACGATCTAACCAGTAAAATTGAAATAATACTTACATTGTTGGGGTGTCTCCCAACTAGCGCTTTGTTTAACGCTGTTTGAGCTCGACGGTCCGGAGGTTTGAAACCTCGAAACTAAAAGCTCATGGATTATCTTTCAAGAAAAACACTACAACAACGAAGACTTCAACTATTATCATGACCTGTTCTTGGTCCACTTTTCCTTAAGAAAGAAAAATCCCAACATGACATCATCAAAGCCTCATTGGCCTCTTCATCCTTCTTTTTAAACACTTCTTCATTGTCGGCTCTTTCTTCCTCTTTTTTCATCGATGCACCCTTTGCGTCATCATTTTTCACTTGAAAATTTTCCTCTAATTGGTTCGAATACACCACCCCGTTGAAAAGTGTGAAATACATTTCCTCATTATTTGTCCTCACCTTCATGATACCTTCATCAACATCGATTAACATCCTAGCGGTCTTCATGAAGGGTCTTCCTAGGATTATAGGTGTATCCTCATCCTCTTTTATGTTCATAACTATGAATCAACCGGAAACAAAAATTTGTCGACTTTCAATAATACGTCTTCCACAACTCCTAGAGGACGAGTCCTAGACTTGTTCGCAAGTTGTAAAGTCATGTTGGTTGACTTTATTTCCATGTTTTCAAGTCTTCTAACAACGGATAAAGGAATCAAATTTATACTAGCTCTCATATAGACCAAAGCTTTGCATTTGAACTCACTACTTATAATTATAGGGATGGATACTCTTCCTGGATCGCCTTCTTTCCGCAGGAGAATGCTTTGGACAATAGCACTATAATTGGCATTGAGCTCAATGGTGTCTTTATCCGTGTACCTCTTTTTTTGTAAGTATGTCTTTCATGAATTTGGCATACTTAGGCATTTGCTCGAGAGCCTCGAAAAAAGGAATGGTTACTTGCAACCGACTGAATATATCCAAGAATCTCGCATAATGCTTTTCATTTTCTTTTTTCATAGGAGCAAAAGGGTATGGTAACTTTTTTTTGTATAACTTCTCCCTCACACTTCTTTCCTATTTTCTGTTTTTTCAACTTCTCCTCTACATCATTCTTTTCAACTACCTTCCTATCATCATTTTTTCGACTTCATCCACAATCTCATTCTCCTTTTCAACTACCACATATTTTTCAACTTCCCCACCAATTTTTCTTCCACTCCTTGTAAAGATGGCCTTGCAATTCTCCTTTGGATTCATTGTAGTGTTAGCCGGAAAGATTTCTTTATGTTGGTCGGCAAGTTGCTTTGACAATTATCCAACTTGCGTCTCAAGATTCTGAATTGCCGCATCTGTACTTTTTTTAGTGGCGATGAACATTTGCATAAATTGGTTAAAAGTCTCCTCAATTTTAGAGCCTCATCCTTGATTTTGTTGTGGTTGGTTGTAATTTTGGTAAGGTTCACGGTTTGAAGAACTTGACTCTTGCCTCCATCCTTGTTGGTAACCTTGGTTATTACCTTTTAGTTGGTAGCCTTGGTTATTGCTTTGATATGGTGGTCTTGGTTGAAAGCCTTGATTTTGGTTTCCCGCATAGTTGGCATCTTCAACGACCAGTTGACAATTGCCTGTAGGATGATCGCCTTTACACAACTCACAACTTGCTACATGTTAATTTTGGATGGGAACTTCTTGCATCTCTTTAATTTGTTGTGGAAGCTTTGACATTTACTTTGTCAACAACTCCACTTGTTGCGAGAGTAATTTGTTTTAAGCAAGAATAACTTCATTTGTTCCCAACTCGCTCATGCCCTGTTTTCTTTGAAGTGTGCCACAGTTGTGATTTCCTTGATGATCATTAAGTGTCATCCTATCAATAATAGCAATCGCATCTTCAGCGTTTTTAGACATTAATGAATCACCCGAAGTAGCATCCAACAAAGTCTTGTGAACCGATTGGAGACCATTCCGAAAGATGTGCACTTGCGTTAATTCATAAAAATCGTGACCTTTGCATTTTCTTAACAAGGATTCCTCTTCAGCTTACGACGCTCACATTGCACCCGCAATTTTATAGAATTTGGTGAGATGTGTGAACGGGTCCTCATGGTCCATACCAGTAAAAGTATTATGATACAGAAGAGCAAGGATTCCCATTTTCATCTCTGAATGCCTCCCACTGTGGGGGTTGTACGCAAACTAAGCGTTGTGTCTTGGACTGTTAACACAAGGGGTTGAAGCAGGAGGAGGTGGTGGTGGTGGTTCAACCATGATTGGCGTTGCAAAGGGTGTAGATGTAGAATCTTCTCTGCGTTCTCGTCTTTCTTGGGCAAGTTGCTTCCTCCGCCTACATTTTCTATTGAGCCTACGAGCAACTCTTTCAATCTCAGGATCAAAAAGAAGTTGGTCTGCAAGTACACTCCCTCGTATAAACAGATTCTTCACAATTAACCAAACAAATTAAGCAGCACAAGAAAAGTAATAGGGGTAAGAATACAATATAAAGTTCTTAAATCAATAAACTATTGCAATGCTTGCAATATAAACAATTCCCAACAACGACGTTATTTTGTTTGAATCGTAGTTAAAGGGGGGTTTTGTTATCATGTCCAGGGGGATTGAGGATATTTTAATGCTTGTCTTTCAGCAGTTTATCGTTTAAGAATAAGGGGTTTTCAAAGTTTTGTTCGTAAAATTGTCACGTTTTTAGTAGCAAAGCTTATAAATTCTAAAGATTGTTGTTAACAAAGTATATCAAAAGTAGTTTTTATATACCCTAACTTATACGTATTCTTTCAATCTTGCATGTGAAGTCGGATCCGATTAATATCATAACGCATTCTCTCAACACCGTCTATGTCTAGAGCGACATCGTGAGAAATATCGTATTCATCGCTACACGATTTCTCCTTATAACAACCAATATAGTAAGCTTTAAGTTCAACACAAAGCAACTATCGACCATAGCCCAATTTCTCTAATATATAAACTGATAGATGAATATTATAGGTCAAGTTTTACAAAATCTATGTCTAGAGTTTTACAAAACAAGAATGGATCATTAAGAACAAAAATATTCATCATATATTAATCATCACTTGTTCACATACAAGGTCAATCAAAAGAAATACATACAAGCAAAAGGTAGACTACCTCTACCTTTGATACAAAGGAAAGTAGCTACCCATAACCATGGTAGCTTGCTTCACAAGTTTTGGAAGAAGATGAATGAGCATCCACGTCGAAGAATCGAACTCGGATGCGAATCCAGCTTCTATTTGCAAAATATCACCTTTTGGTGAAGAAATCTGAGAAAATGAAGTTCTTGTGAGTAAAATGGGGTTATGATCCCCAAAAATAGTGAAAAGTACTTATAAAGTACTTTTAGAATCTGTCACGTTCGCACTGCGAACAGTTTTTTCGCTCAGCGAACACCAATTTAGGCACCTGAAGTTCCTCTGAACAGTTAAACCACCCCTGAGAAATATTTGAAGTTCGATGTGCGAGCAATTCTTCGCACTGCGAACTACCTTACAACAAGTTCACACAGTGAACTTAGGGTCCTTTAGCTACTGATTTTAGTCTGGAATGGTTCGCTGGCTCTTCGTTGATACTTCGCCCAAGCGAACATTCGCTACTTATTCGCCCAACGAACTTACTTCCCTTTAGCTACTGACTTCTTTCTGAGATGGTTCGTTGGGACTTCGCCATGAGTTCGCACAACGAACATGCTGAAATCCTTGTTTTCCTTTGGCTTCCTTGCCCAATTGCTTGTGTCTTACTCTTTGATGTTTTTATGCCTAATTTCTGCACAATAAAACACAAATCAAAGCAACCAAATGTATTTTCACAATATTAAAGAATAACATGCTATCAAGGATTAAATCCAACAAAACAACACAAAGAGTTTAAAAAATGCCAATAATTAATGATCAATTTAAAGCAAGTTGGGCATTCAACAATTACTTCATTAAATTTTCCGTGTATTGCATGTGTAAAACACAACTTTCATTATAATGCCTTTTTTCAGTATCAGGATAAACATTCACTAAATTCTCTTCCTTAAAATCATAAAAGATAGCCGCGAATCAGGGGCATTGTCATGAACTTTGTGGAACCATGTTTTGTAGGTTACTTGAAGAAATGATCAAAGCTTAATAATGCGCTTTTGGTGATGATGACTAAAAGGATCCTTTAACAACAAAACATGTATAAAAACCTTTACAACTTATGATGTTTCAAGTATGACAAGTGCTTACAGATGTAAGCGGACAAATTAGGATTTGGTGATCACTGCAAACATACTCTGAAGATGGCATTCAAATTGAATAAATCTTAAGCCTCATCTCCAAGAAGATTCAAGCAAGTTTTTATATGATTTATTTACTTGGCAAGTCTTAAAACTTCAAAGTGTGAAAGAGAGAAAGTAAGAAAAGTTCACTCAATCGCGCATGAGTGAATTGTGTTTTGTAAAAACATGAGGGCTTTTTGTAAAGTTATATGGCTAAATCACATACTCATTAAAATAAGTTTTTAAGCTTCTATTTCTTAAGAAAATACCCTTAAAAATGTTTTGGAGTGTGCTAGTTGAATCAGGAACTATCAGAATAGTTTTAGACAAAATTTTGTATTCTCTAATCGATTGACACCCTTACCCTGTCGATTGGGTTAGTGCAAGCAACGTTCATGAAAACTTCTGAGAGTGTCTTATTGAAGGGTAACGGCTCTGCATCCATTATTTCCTTTTAAACATTTGTAATCGATTAACTTTGGGGCTTCCAATCATTTGGGGTAAGAAGCTGTTCAATTGACACGTTAATTTTGGGCCATGGATCTTTCTTTTTTTGTGTCAACCTTTAGCCTATAAATAAAGGCCCTTTTCTTCACATTTCACATCCAGAAACGTGAGTTCACTCTTTTTCTCTCTCTAAAATATTTTTTACTTTCTCTCACATTATTTCGAGAAAGTTATTGTGTGGTGAGAAATTTTGTTTTCTATAAAGGGCATTGTTGTAAGTTCATCAAGGAGTATTTTTCTCTTGGTTGAATAATTTATCCCCGAGGGATTATTTATTTGTGTGCAAAGATAAACCCTTTAAAAAACTTTGGTTTGAGGATTTAGTTTCTAAGTCATCGGTTCGGTTAATATGCTTAGCCTGGTTAAAAGCTTACTTCAGATTGATATCAACCCAATTTAAAATCTCATTTCAGGTTCGTGATTTCAGCCCGATCAAAAGCTCATTGTGGTTTGAGATAAGCCTAGTTTAAAATCTCATATCGGTTCATGGTCAGCCTGATCAAAACCTCGGTTCAGCTTGTGAGTTCACCTTGGTTAAAAGCTCACTCTGGTTTGAGATAAGTCCGTAGAAAATCTCAGTTTAGCTTGGGGACTAACCACTTCAAGTTCGTGTTTGGAAGGAAGAATAACTGGTTCTATTTGCAAGTTCGTGTTTGGAAGGAAGATTAATTGCTTTTCTCTGTTGTTCGTTGTTTGGTTGTAAGTTAGTCTGGAATATCATTATTCCTTGTATAACGAGCTTCAAGAGTTTATCCCACTAAAAGCTCTTAAGCATTGTTGAATACCCTTAAGATCAAATTTTGGGGACAAGATTAAGTCTTCTTGACTGAATCTATATAAATTCTTAGTGTCACTTCTCTTGCCCTTAACTCTTTATTTCTCCATATTTACCTTTCGTTGTTATTTTTGAAACATTTTTATCAAAATGGTTTTAAACTTTGAAAAATTATAACATGAGTTTTTCAAATAATCCTTTTTATAAAACCCACAATTCAACCCCCCCCCCCCCCCAATCCCCCCTTTTGTTTGTGGAGTGGAGTCACGTGTTCAACAAGTGGCGTCAGAGCCTAAATCATGTCTAAAGACTAATCGTCTCAGGAGAAAGATGACTTATATCAAATTTTTTAACAAGAAATTTTTCCTAAACACACTTCCACCGTTTAATGGTGTTAGGTTTGAATTACGGAAAGCTAGATTTAAAATCTTTATTCAAAGCATTGATTTAGAATTGTGGGAAACACTAATCAACAGACAGTTTATCCCTAGTCACCAAGTAAATTGAGGAGTAATAGATAAACCCGGTTTCCATTGGACCGTAGAGGAAAAAAGAAAATTTGAAATTTAATACCAAGAACTTTATAGTAATGTCTTTAGATGATTGCAAACTCCTTTATGTTTACGATTGCAATTCTGCCAAGTAAATATGAGACACTCTTGAAATGATATATGAAGTCTCTCTAAGTATTAAACAAGAGCAAATGAACACACGAGGTGAAGATGAATGCTTCATTCATAAATGTTTCTCAAAATTTAGGAATGTTAGAAATTATATTGGAACGTTTGTTACCAATAAATATCTAAGAATTAAGAATTGGAAATTTAATCCAACCATTAAATCAAAAGATGATAATGTATTTGAATTTCAGGAAAAAATCAAAGAAGGATGAAATCATATAAAATTTGAACGAACTAGTTAAATTAGTTAAAGATGAAGGTACAAGTCAAAGACTGAAGAATCTTCAACAACTTCATCAAACTCTTATCAAAGAACTCTCGTGGTTTCCTTTGAAAAACGTACTCAATAGTTGAACGATCCTCAGAGGATTCAACATCAAATGAAGGAACCTCATATGTGAGAGGATATGAAGAAGAAGCATCGTCTAGTGAAATCTTCTAAAGAAGAAGAGAAAACGAAACCTCAACAAATGAAGAAGAGTTAACCTCAAGGAGAACCATAGAATAATCCGCTTCCAATAAAGCAAATAAAGTTTGCTTGAAAGTATTTCACGAGAGATGATAATGAGGTAACAAAGTCATCTTATAAACAGTTGTTTAAAACAAGTGTTAAGTTAATTGAAGAAAATAATAAGATTAAGGCATAATTAGTCATGAAGTCCCTTAACTTAATCTAATATTTCACTTTAATCCCTTATCTAAAAAATTTTAGATGTTAGTCCCTTAAAAAATACTTCCATTAGTCGAATTGGTCCTTTTCGTTAAATTTTATGGAAATCGTAAACTTTTGCTGACGTGGCATGACAACAAGGAAATTGATACACATCTGAGTCAATATATGTATTAAAAAACCGATATATTATTTAAACTACATGGTTTTATTTTTGGAGGTTGAAGATGGTTGGTTTATACCTGAGTGAATCACACACTCAAAGATACAACAAAGTCGCCACCGAACTTTATTTAGTCCCAAAGGACAGGGAAAATATAGATAAAACCCAAGGGGAAGAGAAATGGGAACGGGGGTCGGTTATGTGAAAGGAAGGTATTAGCACCTTACGCATCTGTCGTACTCGACGGGAACCATTTCGCTTGCTTCTAGGCTTGGACGGGTTATCTATCTAAAGACTTCTAGTTAAAAGAAATGAGAGAGAGAGAGAGAGAGAGAGAGAGAGAGAGAGAGAGAGAGAGAGAAAGAAAAGAAAGAAAGAAAATGAGAGAAAGTAGGGTAAGTGCTCGCGGAGGATTAGGGCCCTCGTGCCTACGTATCCTCACAGTGCAATGAGGAAATCAGAGCACCGTAGTTCACGGAACCATGGAAAAGAAAGGGGACAAAGCGAAGAGGGTGGAAGTGTGCTCGCCAAGATCATCGCGATCTCGTGCTTGCGTATCTTACATTCAAAAGAATGTAGAATCAGAGCTTCTGTAGTTCAGGAAACTAAGACAAAAAAGAGAAAGAAAAGCAGTGTCAAAACCAAGAACAAAGGAAGGAAGGAAACTCCGCTGGGGATTCCCAAGAAATGGTGTCAAAACCAAGAAGGGAGTGCAAAGGAAAAGTAGTAACTGTGCTGAGAATAAAGTACAAGAATGGCGTAGAAACCAAGAGGATAAAAGAGCAAAAGAATAACATAGAGACTCCACTGGGGAGGTAAGAGAACCAAGAATCATGCTGGGGATTAAAGGGATAACGACCCTACTGGGAAACAAACAAAGGGATGGTGTCAAAACCAAGAGAATAAGGCTTTGTGGGGAAAAGGTTAACAGATAGATCGTGATCAACCAAAAGAATAGGTGTAGGACCAAGCGAAGGTCGTGACCCAAAGGACGGGTGTGAGACCAAGCGAAGGTCGTGACCCAAAGAACGGGTGTGGGACCAAGCGAAGGTCGTGACCCAAAGAACGGGTGTGGGACCAAGCGAAGGTCGTAACCCAAAGAACGGATGCGGGACCAAGCGAAGGTCGTGACCCAAAGAACGGGTGTGGGACCAAGCGAAGGTCGTGACCCAAAGAATGGGTGTGGGACCAAACGAAGGTCGTGACCCAGAGAACGGGTGTGAGACCAAGCGAAGGCCGTGACCCAAAGGACGTTGATACTGACTGAACAAGCAGTACTTGACCAACAAAAAGGGTAATGAACCAAAAGAGTTCGGTGCACTGACTGAACAAACAGTACCTGACCGAAGAAAGGGTATTTAAACCAAAAGAAGGTTACTAACCCAAGTGTGCAAGTATTCGAACCAAAAGGAGGTTTCTAACTCTTGAGGATTCAGTATTAATAGAAGAAACTGTGATTAACCTAAAAGAAATGAGTGATTAAAAAAGAGAAGGTGATTAACTCGAAAAGAGCTCAGTATATTAACAGGTAGACTATGGTTAACTGAGAAACGGGTGATTAACCAAGAGAAGGTGATTAACCTAAGAGGAAACTCAGTCTGTTAATAGATATACTGTGGTTAACTGAGGAGAAGTGCAAATTAGTGTTTTAACTGACAAGAAGTGATTAACCAAACAAAGGGAGAAGAACCAAGAAAAGGTTGCGAACTCCGCAAGGGTTTCGGTGTTTAACAGAAAAACTGTGTTTAACTGACTGAAGAAAGAGTGCGATTGCAGGGGAAATAAAGAATTGGTTTTAACAGTACGACTGTGATCAACCAATGGAAGAATGATTATGACTCTCATGGGGAATCAACAAAAGAAATGACTAACCACAAGAAAAGGTAATTGAAATTCTCTTGAAGAGAACAAAGGAAGGGTATTGAACAAGAGCAAGAGATTGACTCTCTGATGATTGCTTAATGATCGTGAACCAAGGGAATGGTGATAGATCAAAAGACTGATTGAAAGAGGTAAGAGTGATCAAGGATCGACTCAACGGGGGAAGGAGATACGCTACCGCCTAGAGATAGAGGTGACTAAGTCAGGCACAGGGTCATTCGTCCCCTACCTGAAGTAGTCAGGATGAGAGTAGGAATTCTCCATTCTCATTCCTTCTCTAACACACAGGGTGTAGTACAGAAATTGAAACGGACAGCGTAATAGCTCAAAGTTGTACAGTGCTCCAGTGCGTCGTGCAAATCTCTGACTCTGCGGGGAAGAGAGAAAGAAAGCTCTAAAGGAAGCCTAAAGAGAAGCGCCAAAGGGGAGATCAATAATCGAAACGAAGTTTCGATTGATTAATCACAAGGGAGGCATATGCTAATAATTTTCCAAAATAAATTGAAAATTTACTAAAGCAAAGGGTGCATTATTGATTATACAAGATTAAGCTTATCCATGAAGAACAAACTTAATGAGAAAGAGTGCAAAACAGTATCAAATGACAATCCAAAATGCAACACAAATCATGCCATTATGTGAATAAAAATGTGCAAGAATGAGCATGTGCATGCAATGTCAAGAATGAGCATAATTATGAAATCGAAAGATCGGAAAATTCACAATCATGCTTTAAATTGAAGTGTAACAGCACCTAAAACATCCATAAAAATCAATCATATCAATCCATGGAAGTTAGAGGAGGAAAGCATGGCAAGCAAGCTTGAAAAACACCAAAAATGGCACTCTGTTACAGTGGTAACCGGTTATCCTAGATTGAGTAACCGGTTGCTTGCTTGAAAATAGCAAATCTGGGAAAAATTGTGTAGAGTAACCGGTTATCCTATATTGAGTAACCAGTTACTTAGTTGAAAAAAGCAACGCTGGTGCAAATTTTGTGAAGAGTAACCGGTTATCCTAGATTGAGTAATCGGTTACCACTGTAACATTGGCAAAAATAACTTTTGAAAAAGCACTTAAAGCATCCAAATCACTTGTTCAAATTACCACATGTTAGGGTATGATTTTGTGCACGAAAATCAAGCTTAAAAAACAGCAAATAAACAGTGATGGAATCAATTAACACATCAAGATCATGGATCAAGCAATGGCATAATCAATTTACACACAAAAAGTATCGAACTACATCGCGTATGATACGAAAATGTTCGAAACAGTAAAATGAGTGAGATCTACCAGCCTACAAGCCGGAGAATTGGCTTAGTGATTGTTGCAAAGAGATCTTGGTGAAGATAATCAAAGAAAACCAGAGGAATCTTCAATTATAACCGAATCGTACCGAAACCGAGCAAATTACGACGAAACTCCGAAATACGAATTCGAATCGTCGAACCTTGAAGCAAACACTTGAGATGAATCAAAAAGCCAATAAAACTCCAGAAATCCAAGCATAATTGCAAAGTGATGAAGGTTAAGCTCAAGAAATAATCACTTTCAATGTGAAAAGTGATTATTCTTCAATGGTGAAGAGCTATGGTGAGGTTTGGGAAGAAAATGTAGATGAAGATGAAGAAGTTGCAGAGAAATTCAGAGGGAATGTGAGAGAATTGAAAGTGAAACGTGAGAAATGGTTGAGAGATTGTGGAGGGTTTGTGAAAATGATTGAAGGTTTGTTTATATAGAGTTTTGGTTTCGAGTGTGAGAGGTTTGGAATTAGGCTAGGAGCTAGCTTTGGATGGTTTGGAATTAGGCTAGGAGTTAGTTACACTTGACTCACCGAGTCAAGTAGTTAACTCGGTTAGTTAGGAAGTTAACTCGGTAGCAATCCCAATGTAAGCTTTACATCCAAGGGTTCACAATTTATGAAAATGAGGTATATGGTAGTCTTGAATGGAAAGGAAACATTGTAGTAAATGCCAATGAATCACTTGAAGAGTCTAGAATATTCCACATGCTGCTAGAACTATGTAGAATCAAAGACCAAAGAGTGTGCATAGTTGTTGTCCCAAAAATGCAGCAGAAATTGCAAATTTGTACTGAGTACCGGTTACCCTATATTGAGTAACCGGTTACTCTAGGAAAAATTTGCCCAGATTGCTCAGGAACAAGTGCTGAAATCCTGGTTTCGATTTTCCACCTCTTGTTTTGATGAATAACCATGGAAACCCTTATTTTGTGCTTGTTTTGATGATGTGACGACCTTGTGAGGATGCACTTAATCGGGCTTAGAAAACCTGAAAATCCTGTAACAAGAACCACATAGAGAAAAATGCGAATGCGTATGCCAGCGATGCGAATGCATATGCTTATGCGAAAAGAGAAAAAAAATTGTCAAATTTCGGGTTACGACAGAGGTTACCCCCCCCCCCCCCCCCCACACACACACACACCCGCAAATCGTTAATAATGTGTAAAAATTGAACAAAATGCTAATATATCAACAAGAAAATAAATGGTTTAAAAATTAAACATTCCTGCACTAAAAAATCAAGATAAATCAAAAGAGAATGCAAAGATCACAAATTATTTCTAATACACGAAAACCAAATTATTTTGAATTTTAACTCCCTCCACGAATTAAACCAAAGAAGTTGCAATACCAAATTCATATGAAACCTATTTGTTACAAACTCACAATATGAAACATTAATAGATTAGCTAAGCAATAACGAATAGATAATCTAGGTAAAAACCCAAGTTAGAACATATATGGTATGTGATAATACTCTTGATCCATAAAAACACGATCAGTTTCATAAGCACTAATATAAAGACATTATCAATAGATAAAGTGGTCGCATTCGATAATGGAACTAAGTGATTTATTCTATCACATGGATTATAAAAGCACTTCCTTTGTTTGATGCACAATCAATTATATATAACTCATAAAGCTAACTAAATTGTGATTGGCCAATTTAATTTTGACTACACCATAAGTTAATAATTCATAAAATAATCTAAATCATTTGAAGCTGAAGAAATGAAATATTTCATGGCTAGTAACATTACCGTGTGCGCTAAAATTTGAAGTGAAGCCTTATTTGCTTCAAGATCGTATACATGTAATGAATCAATACTAGCAGTATGATTCAGGCAGCTTATGGACTTGTTAAAATCAACGATCTCTAACGACGACGAGGCTCCCGAATCTGCACCAGAAGCCATGGCAATAATTTCAATTGGTTCATAGAAGATTTGAATTATTCTGTAACTTGTCAAAATTAAACTATGCTACCAATAAAGAACTAAAATAAACATTGTCTTGACTTATAAGATTCAATGAATTTTGGTATATCATTAGTCGATTCAAGTGAATCCATTTTTTCTCCTTGTTTTTCAAAATATTTCACACATGAATGACCCATAGATGAAACCATTTAAGTGATTCCCGTTTTCGAGTATCGAACCAGAGGAAGTTTATGAGAAATGAGAAAGAATTTAAGCTCTTTTGCAATTTTGGGTTTTGAAAGATCAAAACTCTCATAGCTAAGAAGTTGTTTTTCTATCTGGGCAAGCGATTAATATTCTTGATGTTTTGAATCTTATTGTTCCATACCTAATTTTTAAATAAATAGAACCCATTGTTGTTATGATAAGAAGAATAAGAATAATAATAAAAAGAAGAAAAAATATTGAGTTTGAGGTGAAATTAGGGTTATGGTGTTTGGTACCATAACCCCCGATACTTATATATTAAGCTTTATATGACAATCTAAGGTGTCACCAATGACAAAACCTTTTAACAAATCAAACATTTAACAAACATGGAGCAGAAAGTATCAACGTCATATAACACCTGCCATTGCACGCTCACCTTCACTTAGGGTATCATTGCGGTAGTATTCAATATTATTTCAAATAATAAAAACATTGCAACTTAGACTTTTAGTCTTTATCTTCAAATCATGATAACTGATTTTCAAAATAAAGAGTTATCATGTTTCACTCTTTAACAACTTCAACATAAACTGAATAAAAACAATTAACCTCCAACAAAACATAATAAGTAAACAAGCATTTCCAACCCCGATGTTACAGAATCAAAGCAAGACTTCTAAAACAACGATGAAACTAAATAAAGTAACGCCATGAGCTAACTTCTACTCACAACAGCAAATTATACTCCTGAGTATCTGCAAGATGTCTATGGTGGACAACATGAAAGCAAAAGGGGTGAGAAACAAGAAACTAATATAAATAGTATAAAGAATTCTAAGGTAGAAAACACGCAACAAGCACACATTCATTACACAATCCACAACAACATAGTCTCACACCCTTCACAACAACATGTACACATTCACAACTAATTAATATCATCATGAACAATCAACTATATGCAAATATGTATGCAATGTACTCCACAATGACTAATTATGCATGTGGTACCATTCATGAACACTTAGGTTCATCATGCTCCTGATCCCCACCATAGGACCAGGGTACACCAAATTGTCACTGTAACACCCCAAAATAATTATAATACTTACTTAATTAATTTATTATAATTATTCAGTATTTCAGTGAATTTTGATGAATGTTGTGATGCATGGTGATTTTGTGTGGTGTTGTGGGGTAGTATTGAGTTTAGGGAATATTGAGGCACTTAGAATTAGTAATTTATTAGGATTATTTTGTTAGTAATAATAATAAAATAATTTGCATATATAGATGATTATTATTATTATTATTATTATTATTATTATTATTTAAAATAATAAAGAGGAACATTAAGGGTAAGACGGTATTATTGGAAAGATTAAGTGAGGGTAAGATGGGGAAGTTGTAATTGGGGTCCAAGGGGTAAGTTTGACAAAAAAAAAGTGGGAACTAGGGAAGTTATTATGTGCAATCGTATAAGTGAAGAGAATGGAGAAAATGAGGCTAGGGCACAGTGAACGAGGGAGAATCAACCGTAGAACCCCGAAGAAGAATCATTTTGCTGAGAAATTCGAGGTATGTGGGGTTAATCTGTGTTACTATATTGGATGCGGGTTTAAGGTAAATGTAGGATCTGTGTGGTGTGTAAATTGATGAATCTGTGATGAATTTTATGATGAATTATCGTGAATCTGTATGTGTAATTGATGTCTGCAATGAAATTCGTGTGAATGTTGTCATTGATGTTTGAATTCGTATGAGTCTCTGTTGTTGCTATGATGAACACAAATCAGATCTGAAATTGAGAAAATTAGGATGAACGAAAACTAGATTCTAATGGTAGAAATTGATGAGAATAATGAAGTAGGATTAGAACTTGGATCTGTAATAAATCAAAAATATTTTTGGGTCTGTTTTGGGAGTTTGAAAGTGCTGTAATGGGGGAGATTTTGCACTGATACGATATGCGTAAGGGAGAGAGCCCTACGCGTATGAATAGGGACTTCCTAATGTAGTACGCGTACGATACACACCCGTCCCCAGAGCCAGCATGACCCTCTTCTTATACTCGTAGGATACGCGTATGGTAGGGTGGCCATACGCGTATGGCAGGGCCATTACGCGTATAGGAAGCTTGGGGGAGGGGCATTACGCGTATGGGCTAGCCAATACGCGTATTGGAAGTTTCAAGGGAATTGTGAGAGGAAAACCTCTCTGGTGATACGCGTAACACTCAAGTTGGTACGCGTAAGGGAGGTCTGGGCAGCTGGCCATACGCATAGGATACGCAGGCCAGGGGGTGAGGAAGAGGGCCACACGCGTATGGGCAGAGCTGTTGCCATATTTGTCTGTTTATACGATTTCTGTCCCGATTTCGCCAGTAATGCAGTTTCCCTTGAAACGTAAGACTATGATGAGGTAATAAAACATGAGTAAACCAGTGGTGATGGTAAATAAGATAAAATTGGGAAATTTTGGCGTGACAATTATAATATGATGAATTGTGAGGTATAGTGACGAATCGTGACGAGTGCGAATTGATGTTGTATCATGATGTTTGATGATGTTTCATGAATTATGATGTAAGTTTGACGATTTTATGATGATGATTATTATGACTCTTTGTGTAACGCCCTGTTTTATTTTAATTATTTTTCATAATTAGAATTGGGTGTTATGGTGTGTATGAATGTGATTGCGTGTAAATTATTGTGGTTAGGGATACCCTTAGTATGGGGTAGTGACCTTAAGACTAGACCTTGAGGGAATAGTTGAGGGTGTATGACCAATTGCTTAGGGGTGGGTGATGTGGTTAGTAACTAATTAGCAATATTAGTTAGTAATTATTTATTTGAATAATAGTGGGTGGATATTATTTTGATTAAATAATTAGTATTATTAATATTATTTGTTATTATTTATTTGGAAGAGAATAGTAATAATAATAATAATAATAATAATAATAATAATATAATAAGGGGAATTTGAGATGGGTGTTTTATCAGTACGTGTTTTAGAGGAAAAGAGAAGGAGGAGAGCTAAGGCAAAGGGGAATAGAAGAACCATTGTTGAGGTTGAAGTTATTTTTCAAGAACTCTAAGGTAAGGGTAGGGTTCTAACTATCTAAGGGTTGCCATGATGATCGGTGGGTAGGTTCTAACATGTATGGTTTTTAGTTTCTTCTCTTTATTCATTATTCACGATTTTGATGAATTGATGTTGTGTGTTGGAATGGATTCGTTATGAATTGTGTATGTTGTTGATGTTTTGATTGATGATGGAATGATGTATTGTGGTAAATTCTGTTGTTGGAATCATATATGTGATTGTTGTATGTTATTGGGTTTGTTGGTTGTTTGTGAATCGCGAGTCAGAGTCGGAACGAGGTTATGAGTCATTTTGATAAAAAGGATTGGGATTGAGACTTTAGAAAAGTGCTTTTTTGTGTTAAAATGAGTTTCATTAGATAGCATAGCATTGGGGGGAAAATATGAGAATATGGTGGGTTAGGTTTTGATTAAAAGCATGCTAAATGGAATTCAAACGTTGAATATATGATTAATTGATGATGTTCATGCTAATATATGTTTCTATGAGTGTTTGGATGTATTTTGGATGATTCGGTGTTAAGAAATGGAAGTTTTTGGCCCCAAATGACCTATATTAGAGCTGTTGGAAATTCTTGGTTAACAGGGTTCGCCTAGCGAACCCAAGGCGAAGGGAAGGCGAAAGTTCGCCTAGAGTTCACCTAACGAACTTTATGCCTTTTTTATTCTGTTTCTGTTCGCCTAGAGTTCGCCTAGCGATCATGGCAGATTTTTCCATTTTGTTTCCTTCATAACTTTTGATCCGTAACTCGGATTGAGGCACGGTCAGAAGCGTTAGAAAGATATTTCAATGCTCTTTGTGATAGTGAAGTAGAAACATATGTTTATGTGATGGATTGATAAGATAGAGATGAAAATGTAATGAATGTGAATGGTATGGGTCCTTATTCCTAAATTCATGAATCAGTGTCTGTTTGAACCAGTGGAAAGCTAATACAGTGTACCTTCTTGTAAAAATAGTTTCAAGTTCTGTAATTAAAATTAACTAGTGTGTAATGAGGTTTTGTGGTGTCAGTGTATGATGTCAGTGTCGGTGTTTGTTCAAAAACTTTAAAAATTCATAACTTTTAATCCCTATGTCCGTTTTAGTCGCCGTTCGAATCGTTGGAAAGCTGGTTTCATATAATTTTTGTTAAAATTAATTTCAATACCAGAATTCCAACTATTTGATGTGTTAATTGGGTTTTCGTGTATGTTGTTATGTGTTGCACGTTGAAATGGTGAATTCGGTTGTGTGAATACGTGTTGTAGCTGTGGATTGCGATTGTTGCATGTTTTGGCAGGTGTATGCTGCATGTTGTATAGTTGTGGTGTGATGTATTGGCTTATTGTTAGCCATATGCATTTTTTTGTCGTTGTATGTTGTCGTTGTATGCATGCCATGTTGCATAAGTTGTGTGATAAGTCGTGTGCCCATGTGGGGTGTAAGCGTCTTATCCGGATTCCTTGAAATAAAATCATGTTGTGGTTGTTGTTATTGAGGTGATTGTGTGCCCGTGTGGGGTATGAGAGATCACGGATGTCGCGTGCCCATGTGGGGTGTGAGCGACTTATATGGAAATTCTGACGGGAATTATGATCATGAAAAAGGGATCGAATTAGTACCACATGCATTGAGTCAAGTTGTGAGTCTCATTGCATTGCATCGTAGTTGTGATTGTTGTTGTGTTTAGATGACGGTGGTATTGACTATGTGGATATACGTTATTGAATGGGTGACTTATGCATGAAATGAGATGTGCTTACTAATTATCATGTTTTCCTTTATTTAGTTATGATATCTCACCCCTTCTGTTTGAATGTTGCCGCCATGCGAATAACGTGCAGATAATCAAGGATAATGTGGAGTTGCGGTTAGTGAAGACGAAGTCCTTCACTTTATGTTTTGAGTTAGCGTCTGCTCTGATATGTAACATTGGGGATTATGGAACGCTTATGTTTTATTTCTGTTACAGTTATTATATTTGTTTTAACTGATGATGAATATGTGATTTAAACATATTATATTTTGGTTGTTGATTTGAAGAAGTTTTCCGCTGCATAATATAATGGATTTTCAGTAATGATTTTGTTATTACCGTTAGTAATAATAAGTATGTGTTACATGTTGTTTGCATGAGCAGATGATATTTGGAAGTAACATCCTAAGTGTTGAATTTTTCTATAAATTTTACTCTGATAATTATATTATTTTACGCGGGGGTTTTAGGGTGTTACATAGTGGTATCAGAGTCTGGTTGGTCTGTTTGGCCAATTTGTTAAGTCGGTATGGTGTGACAGTTGAATACTGTCAATGTTGTTTGTTCCTTAGTACGTGATATGTGTGTGAAACACTATCAGTGCTTTATTGTTTTTCTAATCCTTTGCCTGCAGGATTGAGAATGAGATAAGTGGGGGAGAAGCTTATGCTTCTCCAAGATGCTTCAGGTGTGGAGTGTTGGCTCAGTGTGTTATTGATTACAAGAGTGCAAGTGTTGTTGGGACAATGTTGTTCCCGTTTCCAGAGGGGATGCGGAGATAAGGCTTATGTCAACTAAGGATTTGTGCCTTAGGTAGCTTTGTGCACAAGATGCAAGGAACACTATTATAGTTTGGTAAAGATGGTTAATGCCTCATCATGATGATCAGTTGTCTATTGATAAATTAAGGAACTGATCACCCTTAATCTCTTGTTGATAGCAGACGGGATCATGCGGGATGAAATAGACGTATATTGTCGGTTTAGATAGTATGTTCAGTGAATTGTTTGAAGTTAAGCCAAATGCTTACAAATTATTTTGATGAGTCGGTGCAGATTGTTATATCTGAAGATGAGGCATATTCGAGGTTTTGTATGTCGGTCAAGTTGGGATGTCTCTGAGAGAGAATGATCTGGTATTGTTGATGGTTGTTTCTCAGAGAGTAAAGAGTGAACTTAAATTTGATGAAGGTGAAGAGTTAAGGTTTATATCTGCTAAGTAAGTAGAAGAACTCTTAGGAGATGAGGCTCAGATGTTTGCCATGTTTGCGATGATGGTGTTATGGAAATTAGTAGTAAAGTTACAATGATGAACTACCAGTTGTGCGTAAGTTCCAGATGTGTTTCCGGAAGACATGTCGAATGTGCCGCTAGAGAGATAGGTGGAATTCTCTATTGATCTTGTCCCTGGTACCAGATGTTTCTATGGCACCATACAGGATGTCGGAGTTAGAATTAGTAGAACTGAAAGAGCAGTTAGAAGATTTACTAGAAAGGAGATTTTGGAGACCAAGGGTGTCGCCTTGGAGAGCTTCAGTATTGTTTGTAAAGAAAGGGATGATATCATGAGGTTGTGCGTTAATCGGTGAGTAATATGAAAACTCACAGTTGTGTTCTAGATAGCTTGAGTTTTGAATTATGACGAATCGCGAATGATTTGAAGTTCCTTGATGGTATTACTTTGTTATGGGTTGAGATCTCGTGTCAACAGAAACCTTGAGTGAGTCGGAACCCCGTAAGAAGAATTGATATGAAATGTGGTAACCAGAACCAGAGGTTGTTAGGCTATTTTGGATAAATTGTTTCGAGCTCAGAATGAATTTTGAAGGTTGTATATGTTATGGTTGTAGTAGTATTACTCCTGCATCTCTATCGTTTGGAGAGTGGTGAACCTATACTAAATGGTTGTTTATTGACAGGGAGGTTATTCTACTAACGAGCATAAGCAAGATTTTGTACCGTTTAATTGGTAGGCACTCCAGTGGATAATTATGTTTTTATGCAGATTAATAACTCTCAAAAGTGCTTAAAAATAAGTGTCCACTTTCAAGAATATATGACTTGGAATGGTTTGGTTGGGATTATGTATAAAAAAAATATAGTTTTCATTTTCTGCAGTAGTAGTAATTGATTAACCATATGGCGTTAACCGAGTAACCAGTGTAAATTTTGTGTAATTTTTTTTGAAATCCATATCTTTGGAACTCAGTTTGGGTATTACAATATATGATGATGTTGTCCGGTGTTTGTAATGCGCCTGGACTATGTGGGGGGAATATGAATCGTATCTTCCATACTTAATTGGATAATTTTGAAGTGGTGTTCGTTGGGGTTATTCTGACCTATTATAAAATCAGAAGAAGAGTGTGTAGAGTATTTGAGAATTGAGTTATAAGTATTGAAAAAGATGAAGTTTTATGCTAAGTTATCGAAGTGTGATTTTTGGTTGGTAAAGGTGAGTTTTCTTGGTTATGTTATTTCAGATGAGGGTATTGTTGTGGATCCATCCAAAGTTGATGCAGTTCTACAATGAGAAAGCTCCGAAGTTGGTTAAGGAGACCAGAGGATTTTTGGACTCAATTAGTTATTACCGCAGGTTATGGAAGACTTTTCCAAGTTAGCACTTCCGTTATCTCAGTTGACTTGCTAAGGGTAAGTCGTTTGTTTAGGGATGTTCGTTGTGAGGAAAGTTTTTGAGAGCTGAAGTAGAAGTTGACTACGGCCCCAGTTTTGATTCTGCCTGATCCTAATAAACCGTTTGTGGGGTATTGGGATATGTTTATGATGAGTTTAGACAATGTGATAATGTAAGATGGTAAAGTCGTAGCTCATGCTTACGACAATTGAGGATTCATGAAAGGATCTATCCTGGTCAAGATTTGGAATTGACTGCGGTTGTATTTGTGGAGGTATTATTTTTATGGATCTAGGTTCAAAGTGTTTAGTAATCACAAGAGTGTAAAATACATGTTTGGTCGGAAGGAATAGAGTATGAGACAACGAGGATGGTTGGAATTCCTGATGAGTCATGACCTTGGCTCGAATTATCCTATTGGTAAAGATAATGTCGTACCTGATGAGTTTATTCGAAAGTTTTTTCATATGTCTGCTTTGATTGTCAGAGAATTAGAATTGAGTTAGTAGTTTAGAGACTTGTGTCTTGTGTGTAAGCTAACGCTGTAGAGTGGAAGGTTGGGTATATTAAAAGTGAACAATGATTTTCTGGTGAATATTGGAGAGAGTCAGAAGTTGAATGTGAAATTGGTAGATTTGATAGTTGCGAGTAATCAGAGTGCACAATAGAAGCGTGTTGTAGCGCAGTTCTTATATGCGTGCGTGACTTGTAAGAGTTTAAAGGTTGAACGTTAGAACCTACAGGAATGATGCGACCATTGGACGTTCCAGAATGAAGTGATATGGTGAAAGGTTTAAATATTAATCATGTACTACTAGTTACATGTTCGATTGGTGAATCGTAGAATTGTTGTCTTGATGTTATGTGACAACGAGGTTGGTATTCTGGTTATGTTGATGTGGTTAAGACGATGTTGTGTCGTGGAACTTTATGTTCTTATCTTTGTTGTTACCCCGTTTCCTATGGTGATGGTACGAGTGTGAGTAGCTAATTCCTGTGATGGGGGATTAGGGGAGTGTTACCTATGGTGATGGTAACGATCGTGTTGTGTTCTGATTCAAAAGTGAACCTGTGTGTGCGTAACTCGGTTATTCTTTACATCTTGAGTTGGTCGTCGAGTGCATTGTGTGAGCATTGCATCTTGTTGTTGTTATTGATGAGGTGGTTTATTGTTTTGTGTTATTCGTGGTGTTGCCTTTCATGACTTGGGAGTGGGAGAGCAGGGTGCGTGAGGCGTATCCTGAGTTGCTCGTATCAGGTAAATTTTCGAGGACGAAAATATTCTAAGTGGGGGAGAGTTGTAACGCCCCGTTTTATTTTAATTATTTTTCGTAATTAGAATTGGGTGTTATGGTGTGTATGCATGTGATTGCGTGTAAATTGTTGTGGTTGGGGATACCCTTAGTATGGGGTAGTGACCTTAAGACTAGACCTTGAGGGAATAGTTGAGGGTGTATGACCAATTGCTTAAGGGTGGGTGATGTGGTTAGTAACTAATTAGTAATATTATTTAGTAATTATTTATTTGATTAATAGTGGGTGAATATTATTTTGATTAAATAATTAGTATTTTTCAAATTATTTGTTATTATTTATTTGGAAGAGGATAATAATAATAATAATAATAATAATAATAATAATAATAATAATATAAGGGGAATTTGAGATGGGTGTTTTGTCAGTACGTGTTTTAGAGGAAAAGAGAAGGAGGAGAGCTAGGGCAAAGGGGAAGAGAAGAACCAATGTTGAGGTTGAAGTTTTTTTTCAAGAACTTTAAGGTAAGGGTGGGGTTCTAACTATCTAAGGGTTTCCATGATGATTGGTGGGTAGGTTCTAACATGTAGGGTTTTTAGTTTCTTCTCTTTATTCATTATTCATGATTTTGATGAATTGATGTTGTGTGTTGGAATGGATTCTTTATGAATTGTATATGTTGTTGATGTTTTGATTGATGATGGAATGATGTATTGTGGTAAATTCCGTTGTTGGAATCATATATGTGATTATTGTATGTTATTGGTGTTGTTGGTGTTAAATGTAATTCATAGTGTCGAAGTCGAAGCATTCATAACTTAGTGTCGTGTCGAATTATTTAGGTTGTTTCGACAGAATTGTGTTAGATTTAATTTGATTGGATTCATATATGATTTAGATTAGATTTGATATTTTTTGGGCCTTTAGAGTTTTGGGCCTTGTAATCCTAAATCTATAAATACCTGTACTTTGTAGAATGTAAAACACAACAAGCAGTGAAGATTATCACAGTGCTAGTAGTTGTAATCATAGTTGCAGTTCGCAAGTGATCAATATACTTTGAAATCCCACAGTTCGTGGGTAACCCATTCTCTTCTCCAAATATTTCTCTTCTCTCTCTTTTCTTTCTTGTTGTTAGTTTATTCTTCTTCTTTCTTTGTTCTTCATTGTCATTACGTATTATTTGTGAGTTGGTGATCAATCTTGAGATCAAGATTGAAGCGTGGTGAATTTCCAACATCTGGTATCTAGAGCTCCGGTTGCGATTCAAGGAGGAAAATCGTGATGGCTATGAATCATTCAAATGGGCATTTTCCGGCGACCCTGCCAATTATCAAGAAAGATAATTATGAGAATTGGTGCAAGCAGATCAAGGTGGTTTTCTGTTATCAAGATCTTTGGGATCTTGTGAAGGAAGGAGTAACACCGCTTGGGGAGAACGCGATGGATCAAGAAAAGGCTGCACTCAAAGATTTGAAGAAGAAAGATTATAAAGCGCTGTTTATAATCCATCAATGTGTTGATCTAGTTAACTTTGAAAAAGTTAGCGATGCAGAATCAGCAAAGGAAGCATGGGAGATTCTTGAAAAGTCATTTAGAGGTGCAGAGAAGGTGAAAGAGGTGAGGTTACAAACTCACAAGAGAACCTATGAGTTGCTTCAGATGGAAGACAACGAAAGTATTACAGATTTCTTCACCAGAGTTACAAAACTGGTGAATCAAATCAAAGTATGTGGAGAAACGCTGACGACGAATGTAACACCTCAAATCCCACCGCGAATACATAATACACAAATAAAATCAGAGTAACTAAAAATTTATCTTTCCGACAGGAAACAGGGATGTCACACTTAAATGAACAAAATACAATCTCTGCTCATAAATTTGATACATAGCATAAAATAGAGTACCCTCAAAGGGGAAACTTTTTCCACAATAAAGGAAATGTCAATTATGGAATAAAGCGGAAAGATCCATAACCGACTTGTTTTACAAATAAATGGTTTTAGAACATCAAAATATAAATACAAAATATATTCAACAATTATATACATATAACATAATCGTTCCCCAACTCTCGTGCTACGTATCAGAGCAGACACCACGACCGACAACGGAACGGAGGACTAATCTCCACAAAAGCCTCCAAGCCTCTAAAGCTGACAATCTGCACTATGCCATAAAAAGCATATTCCAGCAGAAGGGTGAGAAATAACAACTAAACCAAGATTGCATAATAATATGCAAAAACACATAAAACTCACATACACAGTTATTCTCACCACAAGCATCACATATCGATACATATAGCACGCCACGTATACTTAACATATTTCTAACATTTCCAACAACATAGCATATATCAATTATTCCAACATAATCACATAATCAATCAAATCATGATTTTTCACACATAATGCATCCATTCACAATTCTCACACATAATCAATCAAATCGTGATTTTCCACACATAATGCATCCATGATTTATGCAAATGCACAGAGACCGACACAACGACTCTATGCAAATGCCATGCGGTACCGACTTCCAACATTTCTCAAAACCAGTTCACTCAGGAACTATTGGAACCATCGCTCGTTACTGAGAATCTCAAGTAACACCCCGTCGGGCCTACGATGTTCACCCGTCGCTTTAGGTCCTCAGGCAGCGCCTCATATTTTTGAGGCACACAACGTTAAGGATTGCTTTAAGTCTCCAAAGGAGCCCACAATCATCTATAACCACCGCTTTAAGTCCTCAGGCATCGCCTCATATTTTCGAGGCACACGATGTTATAGCAGATTCATCGCTTTCAGTCCTCAGGCATCGCCTCATATTTTCGAGGCACACGATGTTATAACAGATTCCCTCGAGAATCAAACCGCCACTCAGGACGTTTCAACAATGCATATTATGATGTTTGGCATACAATGACTCATGACATTCACATTGCACCCACATACACATCCATAATCATGCATAAATCAACAATTACCACGTATCGCATTTTCTTGCCGTAAGGCCACAAATCATCATCACAACAATATCACGTGCATATTCATTTCACAACATGTCACCACATGCATTTTCATTACAAACCACAAACCACAACAATTATGCAATCACAATCACTTCCACAAGGAATTCACATATCAAATGCTACTCACAACACATCATTATCGCACATTGAAATCAAAACCCAAAACACACATTTATTCATCCATAACACCACAAACCATCATCACCAATACTTATCATATATATTCACATCAACACAATTATTGCCATAAAGCCACAAACCATCATCACAACATTTCATCAAAAACAACTATTCACGATTAATCGGTAAAGTCGGCTAAAAATAATATTTTTCCTCACCAAATCATAGAACATATTTTTATCTTCACATCCATATAAAGAACACTTAAATCGGATAAACAACGAAGAATATATGAATATTTCAAAATAATGCAAAAACATAAACCGGACGCCCGACACTACGAAACGGTTCGAAAAAACTATACCGATTGGACTAGGTTCAGACCTCAAAAATATTTTTCCTAGAAAGAACATCTCGTTAGCTTCCCAACGCTTCGAACGGGGATCAAAACCGACTTACGGTTCAAGAGATATGAATTTCCGAAGTTTTTCCAAAACAGAATTTTCCACCTACAGCACGCGTCCGTACGACTGCGCACAAAACCAGAAATTCTGCTACATTCTGGTACAGCTGCGTAATCGCCCGAAACCCGACCGATTCAATTACTTTCTTCCGAATAAATACATGGTAATATCACATAAATACATACCAACATATTAGGATCAAGAAAAACCCGATTCCACGACTTTTATTTTTCACCAAAATCTCACATTTTCAAAACCCAAAAATGTCAAAACTCACAATATCAACCGATTTCAACCAAACGAGTTTCTATAATCTCGGCCTAACCTCATACGACTAATCTACGTAATTTATTTCGAAATTCATCCGTGAAAACATCGATTTCTATCGATTTGATCCCAATTTATCAAAAGAGAAAACATTGTAAAACAACCAAAACATTCACAACAAACAACATATATACATACACAAGCAAGATATAATTGAAACTTCTCACCCTTACCCTATTATTCGCGCTCGAAACGGAGTTCCCGCGATTTTCCTCTTTTCTCTCTTCTCCCCACGTTTTCCTTCTCTTTCTGTTTTCTGTTTTTTCTTCTTTCTTTTCTAACTCTCTTTCTAACCAAATATATATATATAATACTTATTATATAATATAAATCCAATAGGGTTAAATATCTCCAATTGATATTTTGTCTTCTAATACCAATTGATCAATTATTATAGTTACCTTAAAATACTATCTTTTCTCTCAAATCTCTATTTATAAAAATATCTAATTTTTCTAAAATATTTAATCCCTCAAAATGACCATTTTACCCCTCAGCTCAAATATCTCCCAAACGCTCTCAAAATGCGATAAAACATAAACATCGATGAAAAATACTATATTGTCAAATAAAAGTCAAGAATAAAATAATATAATAATAAAATAATCAAATAGACTCGATTAAATAAAACTGACCAAAACTGGGGCGTTACAACTCTCCCCCACTTAGACATTTTCGTCCTCGAAAATATAACGAGACGAACAACTCCGGACGCGACTCTCGCATCCGACTAACAAACCAACATGCCAACCAAAGGCACACCACAAATAACACAACTGACAAACCACCTTGCTAACAGCAGATACAACAACGACGACAACTACAACGACAAGATGCAAAGCCCATACAATGCACATGACGACGAACTCACAACTCAAAGAAAAGCCAAGATACCAACACACAGGTTCACTCTAGAACCGAAACACAACAAGATCGTTACCCTACCCTAGGTAACACTCCCCTAATTCCCCACACAGGAATTAACTACACACACTCGAACCATCACCATGGAAACGAGGCAATCAACACAAACAAGAACATAAAGTTCCACGACACCACAAAGTCTCAACAACATCAACAAAACCAGAACACCAACATCCTTGTCACACAACCATACTACAACAATGCTACGATTCACCAATCGAACATAAAATCAAAACATCCATTTACATAGTAGCCCATGGATAACATTTAAACCTTTCACCTAACACTTTCATTCTGAAACGTCCAAAGGTCTCATCATTTCTACATATTTCCAATATGCAACTTATGAACTCTTACAAATCCCACACGCAATTACAAAACGTGTCACATCACTCTTCCGCTGCGCATTCTAATCACTCGTAACCATCAAAACTACCAGTCTTACGTCCGAAATCTAACTCTTTCTCATATTCACCAAAAATCACTGTTCACTTTAATATACCCAACCTCACACTCTACTGTGTTATCTCACACACCAGACACAAGTCTCTGAACTGCTCAAATAATTCTAATCATCTGACCATCAAAACAACCATGTGTAAAAACTTCCAACTTAACTCTTCGGGCACAACATTAGCCTTTCCCGAAGGATAGTCCAAACCACATTCATAACTCGTCACAAATTCTAACCATCCTCATTGTCTCATACTCGATTCCTTCAAACCAACCAAGTACTTTAAACTCTTGCGATTACCAAACACTTCGAGCTGAGAACCATAAAAATAATACCTCCAAATTTCCAACACAATACGACCGCAACCAATTCCAAATCCAGAATAGTATAGATCCTTTTATAAATCCTCAATTGTCGTAAAGCATAAGCCACGACTTTACTCTCTTGCATTAACACAATGACTACCCTCTTCAGAGACACTTCACAATACCTCACAAACGGTTTATTAGGATCCCACAGAATCAAAACTGGAGCCGTAAACAACTTCTACTTCAGCTCACCAAAAACTTACTCACAACGAACATCCAAAACAAATGACTCACCCTTTGCAAGTCAACTGAGATAACAGAAGTACGAACTTAGCAAAGTCTTCCATAGCCTTCTGTAACAACCAACTGAGCCCAAAAGTTTCTACTCTCCTTAACCAACTTCGGAGCCTCTCATGAAGAACTACATCTACTTCCGATGGATCCGTAAAAATACCATCACCAGAAATAACATATCCAAGAAAACTAACCTTTTCAACCAAAATTCTCACTTGAATAACTTAGCATAAAACTTCGTCTCTTTCCAACACTTGTGATTCAAATCTCAAACACTCTACCGGTTCTTCTTCTGAGTTTATAACAGATTCGAATATCCTCAATCAAAACCACTACAACTTATCCAATTAAATATGGAAGATACGATTCATATACTCCACAGACATTACAGACACATTACATCACCGAACAACATCACTGCACGTTGTAATGTCCAAACAAACCAAACCTCATCCAAACTTGTCCAGACTCACATACAAGCTTCACCGAGCAAATAACAACCTATTCTGATGATAACAACCATAACCAGTCACATTAAATCGATCAAGCCTCAACTCACACAATTCACTATCCTTATCAAACGGGCCAAACAATTGCAAGTTCACTCCAACTCAACCAAACCATTCCAATCATCTATTCCTGAAAGTGAACACTTATTCTTAATCGTTACCTTATTCAACTGTCCGTAATCCATACACAATTTCTCCTCTTAACAATCCAAATTCCATAAATCCCAACGTGTAGCAACAACCAATCCAAAAGAACTCTCAAATAGTACATCCACACTTAAGGTTTTCTCAAAATTTTCATTAATGCTCTAAAATTCCAAAAACTCCAAACCTCTCCGGAACTCGAAGTTTTGCTTTCCATAGTCTCAATTCCTTCATACACATCATGCTTGTTATTCCATTCAATCATCAGTTCCTTGTATTACTATAAATATTGGGGCTCTCTAAGACAACACACTTGGTCTCACAAATCCCTTTTCCAGTAAATCTTCCAACCACTCTTTCCATCTGAGTTTCACTTCCTAAAAGTTCTTCTACTTACTTAGCAGAGCCAAACCTCAACTCATCACCTTCGTCCAATTTGAGTTCACACTCTTCTCTCTGAGAACCACCATTAACGATGCCCAATCATTCACTCTCAAAACTTCATACTGAACCAACATACCAAAGCCTCTAATCCGTCTCATCTTCCGATATTAGCCTCTTCATCGACTCATCAAAACAATCCGTAATCGTTTTCTTAATTCCAAACAATTCATTGCACATACTATCAAAACCGAAAAGACCCGTATATTCCATCCAACATAATTCCCGTCTGCTATCAACAAGAGATTAAGGGTGATCAGTTCCTCAATTTGTCAATAGACAGCCGACAATCACGATGGGGCATAAACCGTCTTTACCAAACTTATAATAGCATTTCTTACATCCTGTACACAAAACTACCTAAGGCACAAATCCTTAGTTGACATAAACCTTACCTCCGCATTCCCTCCGGAATCGGAAACAACACTGTCCAAACAACACTTACACTCTTGCAATTCACAACACACTGAGCCAACGCTCCACTTGAAGCAACTTGGAGAAGTTCCAACTTCTCCCCCACTTATCTCATTCTAACTCCTGCAGACAACGGAATAGAAAACCAGAAAGTACTGACAGTGTTCCACACACCTATCACGTACTAAGGGATAAACAACAAAGACAGTATTCAACTGTCACACCAACTGACTCAACAACTTGGCCGGACGGACCGACCTGCTCTGATACCACTAATGTAACACCCCAAATCCCACCGCGAATACATAATACATAAATAAAATCAGAGTAACTAAAAATTTATCTTTCCGACAGGAAACAGGGATGTCACACTTAAATGAACAAAATACAATCTCTGCTCATAAATTTGATACATAGCATAAAATAGAGTACCCTCAAAGGGGAAACTTTTTCCACAATAAAGGAAATGTCAATTATGGAATAAAGCGGAAAGATCCATAACCGACTTGTTTTACAAATAAATGGTTTTAGAACATCAAAATATAAATACAAAATATATTCAACAATTATATACATATAACATAATCGTTCCCCAACTCTCGTGCTACGTATCAGAGCAGACACCACGACCGACAACGGAACGGAGGACTAATCTCCACAAAAGCCTCCAAGCCTCTAAAGCTGACAATCTGCACTATGCCATAAAAAGCATATTCCAGCAGAAGGGTGAGAAATAACAACTAAACCAAGATTGCATAATAATATGCAAAAACACATAAAACTCACATACACAGTTATTCTCACCACAAGCATCACATATCGATACATATAGCACGCCACGTATACTTAACATATTTCTAACATTTCCAACAACATAGCATATATCAATTATTCCAACATAATCACATAATCAATCAAATCATGATTTTTCACACATAATGCATCCATTCACAATTCTCACACATAATCAATCAAATCGTGATTTTCCACACATAATGCATCCATGATTTATGCAAATGCACAGAGACCGACACAACGACTCTATGCAAATGCCATGCGGTGCCGACTTCCAACATTTCTCAAAACCAGTTCACTCAGGAACTATTGGAACCATCGCTCGTTACTGAGAATCTCAAGTAACACCCCGTCGGGCCTACGATGTTCACCCGTCGCTTTAGGTCCTCAGGCAGCGCCTCATATTTTTGAGGCACACAACGTTAAGGATTGCTTTAAGTCTCCAAAGGAGCCCACAATCATCTATAACCACCGCTTTAAGTCCTCAGGCATCGCCTCATATTTTCGAGGCACACGATGTTATAGCAGATTCATCGCTTTCAGTCCTCAGGCATCGCCTCATATTTTCGAGGCACACGATGTTATAACAGATTCCCTCGAGAATCAAACCGCCACTCAGGACGTTTCAACAATGCATATTATGATGTTTGGCATACAATGACTCATGACATTCACATTGCACCCACATACACATCCATAATCATGCATAAATCAACAATTACCACGTATCGCATTTTCTTGCCGTAAGGCCACAAATCATCATCACAACAATATCACGTGCATATTCATTTCACAACATGTCACCACATGCATTTTCATTACAAACCACAAACCACAACAATTATGCAATCACAATCACTTCCACAAGGAATTCACATATCAAATGCTACTCACAACACATCATTATCGCACATTGAAATCAAAACCCAAAACACACATTTATTCATCCATAACACCACAAACCATCATCACCAATACTTATCATATATATTCACATCAACACAATTATTGCCATAAAGCCACAAACCATCATCACAACATTTCATCAAAAACAACTATTCACGATTAATCGGTAAAGTCGGCTAAAAATAATATTTTTCCTCACCAAATCATAGAACATATTTTTATCTTCACATCCATATAAAGAACACTTAAATCGGATAAACAACGAAGAATATATGAATATTTCAAAATAACGCAAAAACATAAACCGGACGCCCGACACTACGAAACGGTTCGAAAAAACTATACCGATTGGACTAGGTTCAGACCTCAAAAATATTTTTCCTAGAAAGAACATCTCGTTAGCTTCCCAACGCTTCGAACGGGGATCAAAACCGACTTACGGTTCAAGAGATATGAATTTCCGAAGTTTTTCCAAAACAGAATTTTCCACCTACAGCACGCGTCCGTACGACTGCGCACAAAACCAGAAATTCTGCTACATTCTGGTACAGCTGCGTAATCGCCCGAAACCCGACCGATTCAATTACTTTCTTCCGAATAAATACATGGTAATATCACATAAATACATACCAACATATTAGGATCAAGAAAAACCCGATTCCACGACTTTTATTTTTCACCAAAATCTCACATTCTCAAAACCCAAAAATGTCAAAACTCACAATATCAACCGATTTCAACCAAACGAGTTTCTATAATCTCGGCCTAACCTCATACGACTAATCTACGCAATTTATTTCGAAATTCATCCGTGAAAACATCGATTTCTATCGATTTGATCCCAATTTATCAAAAGAGAAAACATTGTAAAACAACCAAAACATTCACAACAAACAACACATATACATACACAAGCAAGATATAATTGAAACTTCTCACCCTTACCCTATTATTCGCGCTCGAAACGGAATTCCCGCAATTTTCCTCTTTTCTCTCTTCTCCCCACGTTTTCCTTCTCTTTCTGTTTTCTGTTTTTTCTTCTTTCTTTTCTAACTCTCTTTCTAACCAAATATATATATATAATACTTATTATATAATATAAATCCAATAGGGTTAAATATCTCCAATTGATATTTTGTCTTCTAATACCAATTGATCAATTATTATAGTTACCTTAAAATACTATCTTTTCTCTCAAATATCTATTTATAAAAATATCTAATTTTTCTAAAATATTTAATCCCTCAAAATGACCATTTTACCCCTCAGCTCAAATATCTCCCAAACGCTCTCAAAATGCGATAAAACATAAACATCGATGAAAAATACTATATTGCCAAATAAAAGTCAAGAATAAAATAATATAATAATAAAATAATCAAATAGACTCGATTAAATAAAACTGACCAAAACTGGGGCGTTACAACTCTCCCCCACTTAGACATTTTCGTCCTCGAAAATATAACGAGACGAACAACTCCGGACGCGACTCTCGCATCCGACTAACAAACCAACATGCCAACCAAAGGCACACCACAAATAACACAACTGACAAACCACCTTGCTAACAGCAGATACAACAACGACGACAACTACAACGACAAGATGCAAAGCCCATACAATGCACTTGACGACAAACTCACAACTCAAAGAAAAGCCAAGATACCAACACACAGGTTCACTCTAGAACCGAAACACAACAAGATCGTTACCCTACCCTAGGTAACACTCCCCTAATTCCCCACACAGGAATTAGCTACACACACTCGAACCATCACCATGGAAACGAGGCAATCAACACAAACAAGAACATAAAGTTCCACGACACCACAAAGTCTCAACAACATCAACAAAACCAGAACACCAACATCCTTGTCACACAACCATACTACAACAATGCTACGATTCACCAATCAAACATAAAATCAAAACATCCATTTACATAGTAGCCCATGGATAACATTTAAACCTTTCACCTAACACTTTCATTCTGAAACGTCCAAAGGTCTCATCATTTCTACATATTTCCAATATGCAACTTATGAACTCTTACAAATCCCACACGCAATTACAAAACGTGTCACATCACTCTTCCGCTGCGCATTCTAATCACTCGTAACCATCAAAACTACCAGTCTTACGTCCGAAATCTAACTCTTTCTCATATTCACCAAAAATCACTGTTCACTTTAATATACCCAACCTCACACTCTACTGTGTTATCTCACACACCAGACACAAGTCTCTGAACTGCTCAAATAATTCTAATCATCTGACCATCAAAACAACCATGTGTAAAAACTTCCAACTTAACTCTTCGGGCACAACATTAGCCTTTCCCGAAGGATAGTCCAAACCACATTCATAACTCGTCACAAATTCTAACCATCCTCATTGTCTCATACTCGATTCCTTCAAACCAACCAAGTACTTTAAACTCTTGCGATTACCAAACACTTCGAGCTGAGAACCATAAAAATAATACCTCCAAATTTCCAACACAATACGACCGCAACCAATTCCAAATCCAGAATAGTATAGATCCTTTTATAAATCCTCAATTGTCGTAAAGCATAAGCCACGACTTTACTCTCTTGCATTAACACAATGACTACCCTCTTCAGAGACACTTCACAATACCTCACAAACGGTTTATTAGGATCCCACAGAATCAAAACTGGAGCCGTAAACAACTTCTACTTCAGCTCACCAAAAACTTACTCACAACGAACATCCAAAACAAATGACTCACCCTTTGCAAGTCAACTGAGATAACAGAAGTACGAACTTAGCAAAGTCTTCCATAGCCTTCTGTAACAACCAACTGAGCCCAAAAGTTTCTACTTTCCTTAACCAACTTCGGAGCCTCTCATGAAGAACTACATCTACTTCCGATGGATCCGTAAAAATACCATCACCAGAAATAACATATCCAAGAAAACTAACCTTTTCAACCAAAATTCTCACTTGAATAACTTAGCATAAAACTTCGTCTCTTTCCAACACTTGTGATTCAAATCTCAAACACTCTACCGGTTCTTCTTCTGAGTTTATAACAGATTCGAATATCCTCAATCAAAACCACTACAACTTATCCAATTAAATATGGAAGATACGATTCATATACTCCACAGACATTACAGACACATTACATCACCGAACAACATCACTGCACGTTGTAATGTCCAAACAAACCAAACCTCATCCAAACTTGTCCAGACTCACATACAAGCTTCACCGAGCAAATAACAACCTATTCTGATGATAACAACCATAACCAGTCACATTAAATCGATCAAGCCTCAACTCACACAATTCACTATCCTTATCAAACGGGCCAAACAATTGCAAGTTCACTCCAACTCAACCAAACCATTCCAATCATCTATTCCTGAAAGTGAACACTTATTCTTAATCGTTACCTTATTCAACTGTCCGTAATCCATACACAATTTCTCCTCTTAACAATCCAAATTCCATAAATCCCAACGTGTAGCAACAACCAATCCAAAAGAACTCTCAAATAGTACATCCACACTTAAGGTTTTCTCAAAATTTTCATTAATGCTCTAAAATTCCAAAAACTCCAAACCTCTCCGGAACTCGAAGTTTTGCTTTCCATAGTCTCAATTCCTTCATACACATCATGCTTGTTATTCCATTCAATCATCAGTTCCTTGTATTACTATAAATATTGGGGCTCTCTAAGACAACACACTTGGTCTCACAAATCCCTTTTCCAGTAAATCTTCCAACCACTCTTTCCATCTGAGTTTCACTTCCTAAAAGTTCTTCTACTTACTTAGCAGAGCCAAACCTCAACTCATCACCTTCGTCCAATTTGAGTTCACACTCTTCTCTCTGAGAACCACCATTAACGATGCCCAATCATTCACTCTCAAAACTTCATACTGAACCAACATACCAAAGCCTCTAATCCGTCTCATCTTCCGATATTAGCCTCTTCATCGACTCATCAAAACAATCCGTAATCGTTTTCTTAATTCCAAACAATTCATTGCACATACTATCAAAACCGAAAAGACCCGTATATTCCATCCAACATAATTCCCGTCTGCTATCAACAAGAGATTAAGGGTGATCAGTTCCTCAATTTGTCAATAGACAGCCGACAATCACGATGGGGCATAAACCGTCTTTACCAAACTTATAATAGCATTTCTTACATCCTGTACACAAAACTACCTAAGGCACAAATCCTTAGTTGACATAAACCTTACCTCCGCATTCCCTCCGGAATCGGAAACAACACTGTCCAAACAACACTTACACTCTTGCAATTCACAACACACTGAGCCAACGCTCCACTTGAAGCAACTTGGAGAAGTTCCAACTTCTCCCCCACTTATCTCATTCTAACTCCTGCAGACAACGGAATAGAAAACCAGAAAGTACTGACAGTGTTCCACACACCTATCACGTACTAAGGGATAAACAACAAAGACAGTATTCAACTGTCACACCAACTGACTCAACAACTTGGCCGGACGGACCGACCTGCTCTGATACCACTAATGTAACACCCCAAATCCCACCGCGAATACATAATACATAAATAAAATCAGAGTAACTAAAAATTTATCTTTCCTACAGGAAACAGGGATGTCACACTTAAATGAACAAAATACAATCTCTGCTCATAAATTTGATACATAGCATAAAATAGAGTACCCTCAAAGGGGAAACTTTTTCCACAATAAAGGAAATGTCAATTATGGAATAAAGCGGAAAGATCCATAACCGACTTGTTTTACAAATAAATGGTTTTAGAACATCAAAATATAAATACAAAATATATTCAACAATTATATACATATAACATAATCGTTCCCCAACTCTCGTGCTACGTATCAGAGCAGACACCATGACCGACAACGGAATGGAGGACTAATCTCCACAAAAGCCTCCAAGCCTCTAAAGCTGACAATCTGCACTATGCCATAAAAAGCATATTCCAGCAGAAGGGTGAGAAATAACAACTAAACCAAGATTGCATAATAATATGCAAAAACACATAAAACTCACATACACAGTTATTCTCACCACAAGCATCACATATCGATACATATAGCACGCCACGTATACTTAACATATTTCTAACATTTCCAACAACATAGCATATATCAATTATTCCAACATAATCACATAATCAATCAAATCATGATTTTTCACACATAATGCATCCATTCACAATTCTCACACATAATCAATCAAATCGTGATTTTCCACACATAATGCATCCATGATTTATGCAAATGCACAGAGACCGACACAACGACTCTATGCAAATGCCATGCGGTACCGACTTCCAACATTTCTCAAAACCAGTTCACTCAGGAACTATTGGAACCATCGCTCGTTACTGAGAATCTCAAGTAACACCCCGTCGGGCCTACGATGTTCACCCGTCGCTTTAGGTCCTCAGGCAGCGCCTCATATTTTTGAGGCACACAACGTTAAGGATTGCTTTAAGTCTCCAAAGGAGCCCACAATCATCTATAACCACCGCTTTAAGTCCTCAGGCATCGCCTCATATTTTCGAGGCACACGATGTTATAGCAGATTCATTGCTTTCAGTCCTCAGGCATCGCCTCATATTTTCGAGGCACACGATGTTATAACAGATTCCCTCGAGAATCAAACCGCCACTCAGGACGTTTCAACAATGCATATTATGATGTTTGGCATACAATGACTCATGACATTCACATTGCACCCACATACACATCCATAATCATGCATAAATCAACAATTACCACGTATCGCATTTTCTTGCCGTAAGGCCACAAATCATCATCACAACAATATCATGTGCATATTCATTTCACAACATGTCACCACATGCATTTTCATTACAAACCACAAACCACAACAATTATGCAATCACAATCACTTCCACAAGGAATTCACATATCAAATGCTACTCACAACACATCATTATCGCACATTGAAATCAAAACCCAAAACACACATTTATTCATCCATAACACCACAAACCATCATCATCAATACTTATCATATATATTCACATCAACACAATTATTGCCATAAAGCCACAAACCATCATCACAACATTTCATCAAAAACAACTATTCACGATTAATCGGTAAAGTCGGCTAAAAATAATATTTTTCCTCACCAAATCATAGAACATATTTTTATCTTCACATCCATATAAAGAACACTTAAATCGGATAAACAACGAAGAATATATGAATATTTCAAAATAACGCAAAAACATAAACCGGACGCCCGACACTACGAAACGATTCGAAAAAACTATACCGATTGGACTAGGTTCAGACCTCAAAAATATTTTTCCTAGAAAGAACATCTCGTTAGCTTCCCAACGCTTCGAACGGGGATCAAAACCGACTTACGGTTCAAGAGATATGAATTTCCGAAGTTTTTCCAAAACAGAATTTTCCACCTACAGCACGCGTCCGTACGACTGCGCACAAAACCAGAAATTCTGCTACATTCTGGTACAGCTGCGTAATCGCCCGAAACCCGACCGATTCAATTACTTTCTTCCGAATAAATACATGGTAATATCACATAAATACATACCAACATATTAGGATCAAGAAAAACCCGATTCCACGACTTTTATTTTTCACCAAAATCTCACATTCTCAAAACCCAAAAATGTCAAAACTCACAATATCAACCGATTTCAACCAAACGAGTTTCTATAATCTCGGCCTAACCTCATACGACTAATCTACGCAATTTATTTCGAAATTCATCCGTGAAAACATCGATTTCTATCGATTTGATCCCAATTTATCAAAAGAGAAAACATTGTAAAACAATCAAAACATTCACAACAAACAACACATATACATACACAAGCAAGATATAATTGAAACTTCTCACCCTTACCCTATTATTCGCGCTCGAAACGGAGTTCCTGCGATTTTCCTCTTTTCTCTCTTCTCCCCACGTTTTCCTTCTCTTTCTGTTTTCTGTTTTTTCTTCTTTCTTTTCTAACTCTCTTTCTAACCAAATATATATATATAATACTTATTATATAATATAAATCCAATAGGGTTAAATATCTCCAATTGATATTTTGTCTTCTAATACCAATTGATCAATTATTATAGTTACCTTAAAATACTATCTTTTCTCTCAAATCTCTATTTATAAAAATATCTAATTTTTCTAAAATATTTAATCCCTCAAAATGACCATTTTACCCCTCAGCTCAAATATCTCCCAAACGCTCTCAAAATGCGATAAAACATAAACATCGATGAAAAATACTATATTGCCAAATAAAAGTCAAGAATAAAATAATATAATAATAAAATAATCAAATAGACTCGATTAAATAAAACTGACCAAAACTGGGGCGTTACAACTCTCCCCCACTTAGACATTTTCGTCCTCGAAAATATAACGAGACGAACAACTCCGGACGCGACTCTCGCATCCGACTAACAAACCAACATGCCAACCAAAGGCACACCACAAATAACACAACTGACAAACCACCTTGCTAACAGCAGATACAACAACGACGACAACTACAACGACAAGATGCAAAGCCCATACAATGCACTTGACGACGAACTCACAACTCAAAGAAAAGCCAAGATACCAACACACAGGTTCACTCTAGAACCGAAACACAACAAGATCGTTACCCTACCCTAGGTAACACTCCCCTAATTCCCCACACAGGAATTAGCTACACACACTCGAACCATCACCATGGAAACGAGGCAATCAACACAAACAAGAACATAAAGTTCCACGACACCACAAAGTCTCAACAACATCAACAAAACCAGAACACCAACATCCTTGTCACACAACCATATTACAACAATGCTACGATTCACCAATCGAACATAAAATCAAAACATCCATTTACATAGTAGCCCATGGATAACATTTAAACCTTTCACCTAACACTTTCATTCTGAAACGTCCAAAGGTCTCATCATTTCTACATATTTCCAATATGCAACTTATGAACTCTTACAAATCCCACACGCAATTATAAAACGTGTCACATCACTCTTCCGCTGCGCATTCTAATCACTCGTAACCATCAAAACTACCAGTCTTACGTCCGAAATCTAACTCTTTCTCATATTCACCAAAAATCACTGTTCACTTTAATATACCCAACCTCACACTCTACTGTGTTATCTCACACACCAGACACAAGTCTCTGAACTGCTCAAATAATTCTAATCATCTGACCATCAAAACAACCATGTGTAAAAACTTCCAACTTAACTCTTCGGGCACAACATTAGCCTTTCCCGAAGGATAGTCCAAACCACATTCATAACTCGTCACAAATTCTAACCATCCTCATTGTCTCATACTCGATTCCTTCAAACCAACCAAGTACTTTAAACTCTTGCGATTACCAAACACTTCGAGCTGAGAACCATAAAAATAATACCTCCAAATTTCCAACACAATACGACCGCAACCAATTCCAAATCCAGAATAGTATAGATCCTTTTATAAATCCTCAATTGTCGTAAAGCATAAGCCACGACTTTACTCTCTTGCATTAACACAATGACTACCCTCTTCAGAGACACTTCACAATACCTCACAAACGGTTTATTAGGATCCCACAGAATCAAAACTGGAGCCGTAAACAACTTCTACTTCAGCTCACCAAAAACTTACTCACAACGAACATCCAAAACAAATGACTCACCCTTTGCAAGTCAACTGAGATAACAGAAGTACGAACTTAGCAAAGTCTTCCATAGCCTTCTGTAACAACCAACTGAGCCCAAAAGTTTCTACTTTCCTTAACCAACTTCGGAGCCTCTCATGAAGAACTACATCTACTTCCGATGGATCCGTAAAAATACCATCACCAGAAATAACATATCCAAGAAAACTAACCTTTTCAACCAAAATTCTCACTTGAATAACTTAGCATAAAACTTCGTCTCTTTCCAACACTTGTGATTCAAATCTCAAACACTCTACCGGTTCTTCTTCTGAGTTTATAACAGATTCGAATATCCTCAATCAAAACCACTACAACTTATCCAATTAAATATGGAAGATATGATTCATATACTCCACAGACATTACAGACGCATTACATCACCGAACAACATCACTGCACGTTGTAATGTCCAAACAAACCAAACCTCATCCAAACTTGTCCAGACTCACATACAAGCTTCACCGAGCAAATAACAACCTATTCTGATGATAACAACCATAACCAGTCACATTAAATCGATCAAGCCTCAACTCACACAATTCACTATCCTTATCAAACGGGCCAAACAATTGCAAGTTCACTCCAACTCAACCAAACCATTCCAATCATCTATTCCTGAAAGTGAACACTTATTCTCAATCGTTACCTTATTCAACTGTCCGTAATCCATACACAATTTCTCCTCTTAACAATCCAAATTCCATAAATCCCAACGTGTAGCAACAACCAATCCAAAAGAACTCTCAAATAGTACATCCACACTTAAGGTTTTCTCAAAATTTTCATTAATGCTTTAAAATTCCAAAAACTCCAAACCTCTCCGGAACTCGAAGTTTTGCTTTCCATAGTCTCAATTCCTTCATACACATCATGCTTGTTGTTCCATTCAATCATCAGTTCCTTGTATTACTATCAATATTGGGGCTCTCTAAGACAACACACTTGGTCTCACAAATCCCTTTTCCAGTAAATCTTCCAACCACTCTTTCCATCTGAGTTTCACTTCCTAAAAGTTCTTCTACTTACTTAGCAGAGCCAAACCTCAACTCATCACCTTCGTCCAATTTGAGTTCACACTCTTCTCTCTGAGAACCACCATTACCGATGCCCAATCATTCACTCTCAAAACTTCATACTGAACAAACATACCAAAGCCTCTAATCCGTCTCATCTTCCGATATTAGCCTCTTCATCGACTCATCAAAACAATCCGTAATCATTTTCTTAATTCCAAACAATTCATTGCACATACTATCAAAACCGAAAAGACCCGTATATTCCATCCAACATAATTCCCGTCTGCTATCAACAAGAGATTAAGGGTGATCAGTTCCTCAATTTGTCAATAGACAGCCGACAATCACGATGGGGCATAAACCGTCTTTACTAAACTTATAATAGCATTTCTTACATCCTGTACACAAAACTACCTAAGGCACAAATCCTTAGTTGACATAAACCTTACCTCCGCATTCCCTCCGGAATCGGAAACAACACTGTCCAAACAACACTTACACTCTTGCAATTCACAACACACTGAGCCAACGCTCCACTTGAAGCAACTTGGAGAAGTTCCAACTTCTCCCCCACTTATCTCATTCTAACTCCTGCAGACAACGGAATAGAAAACCAGAAAGTACTGACAGTGTTCCACACACCTATCACGTACTAAGGGATAAACAACAAAGACAGTATTCAACTGTCACACCAACTGACTCAACAACTTGGCCGGACGGACCGACCTGCTCTGATACCACTAATGTAACACCCCAAATCCCACCGCGAATACATAATACATAAATAAAATCAGAGTAACTAAAAATTTATCTTTCCGACAGGAAACAGGGATGTCACACTTAAATGAACAAAATACAATCTCTGCTCATAAATTTGATACATAGCATAAAATAGAGTACCCTCAAAGGGGAAACTTTTTCCACAATAAAGGAAATGTCAATTATGGAATAAAGCGGAAAGATCCATAACCGACTTGTTTTACAAATAAATGGTTTTAGAACATCAAAATATAAATACAAAATATATTCAACAATTATATACATATAACATAATCGTTCCCCAACTCTCGTGCTACGTATCAGAGCAGACACCACGACCGACAACGGAACGGAGGACTAATCTCCACAAAAGCCTCCAAGCCTCTAAAGCTGACAATCTGCACTATGCCATAAAAAGCATATTCCAGCAGAAGGGTGAGAAATAACAACTAAACCAAGATTGCATAATAATATGCAAAAACACATAAAACTCACATACACAGTTATTCTCACCACAAGCATCACATATCGATACATATAATACGCCACGTATACTTAACATATTTCTAACATTTCCAACAACATAGCATATATCAATTATTCCAACATAATCACATAATCAATCAAATCATGATTTTTCACACATAATGCATCCATTCACAATTCTCACACATAATCAATCAAATCGTGATTTTCCACACATAATGCATCCATGATTTATGCAAATGCACAGAGACCGACACAACGACTCTATGCAAATGCCATGCGGTACCGACTTCCAACATTTCTCAAAACCAGTTCACTCAGGAACTATTGGAACCATCGCTTGTTACTGAGAATCTCAAGTAACACCCCGTCGGGCCTACGATGTTCACCCGTCGCTTTAGGTCCTCAGGCAGCGCCTCATATTTTCGAGGCACACAACGTTAAGGATTGCTTTAAGTCTCCAAAGGAGCCCACAATCATCTATAACCACCGCTTTAAGTCCCCAGGCATCGCCTCATATTTTCGAGGCACACGATGTTATAACAGATTCCCTCGAGAATCAAACCGCCACTCAGGACGTTTCAACAATGCATATTATGATGTTTGGCATACAATGACTCATGACATTCACATTGCACCCACATACACATCCATAATCATGCATAAATCAACAATTACCACGTATCGCATTTTCTTGCCGTAAGGCCACAAATCATCATCACAACAATATCACGTGCATATTCATTTCACAACATGTCACCACATGCATTTTCATTACAAACCACAAACCACAACAATTATGCAATCACAATCACTTCCACAAGGAATTCACATATCAAATGCTACTCACAACACATCATTATCGCACATTGAAATCAAAACCCAAAACACACATTTATTCATCCATAACACCACAAACCATCATCACCAATACTTATCATATATATTCACATCAACACAATTATTGCCATAAAGCCACAAATCATCATCACAACATTTCATCAAAAACAACTATTCACGATTAATCGGTAAAGTCGGCTAAAAATAATATTTTTCCTCACCAAATCATAGAACATATTTTTATCTTCACATCCATATAAAGAACACTTAAATCGGATAAACAACGAAGAATATATGAATATTTCAAAATAACGCAAAAACATAAACCGGACGCCCGACACTACGAAACGGTTCGAAAAAACTATACCGATTGGACTAGGTTCAGACCTCAAAACTATTTTTCCTAGAAAGAACATCTCGTTAGCTTCCCAACGCTTCGAACGAGGATCAAAACCGACTTACGGTTCAAGAGATATGAATTTCCGAAGTTTTTCCAAAACAGAATTTTCCACCTACAGCACGCGTCCGTACGACTGCGCACAAAACCAAAAATTCTGCTACATTCTGGTACAGCTGCGTAATCGCCCGAAACCCGACCGATTCAATTACTTTCTTCCGAATAAATACATGGTAATATCACATAAATACATACCAACATATTAGGATCAAGAAAAATCCGATTCCACGACTTTTATTTTTCACCAAAATCTCACATTCTCAAAACCCAAAAATGTCAAAACTCACAATATCAACCGATTTCAACCAAACGAGTTTCTATAATCTCGGCCTAACCTCATACGACTAATCTATGCAATTTATTTCGAAATTCATCCGTGAAAACATCGATTTCTATCGATTTGATCCCAATTTATCAAAAGAGAAAACATTGTAAAACAACCAAAACATTCACAACAAACAACACATATACATACACAAGTAAGATATAATTGAAACTTCTCACCCTTACCCTATTATTCGCGCTCAAAACGGAGTTCCCGCGATTTTCCTCTTTTCTCTCTTCTCCCCACGTTTTCCTTCTCTTTCTGTTTTCTGTTTTTTCTTCTTTCTTTTCTAACTCTCTTTCTAACCAAATATATATATATAATACTTATTATATAATATAAATCCAATAGGGTTAAATATCTCCAATTGATATTTTGTCTTCTAATACCAATTGATCAATTATTAGAGTTACATTAAAATACTCTCTTTTCTCTCAAATCTCTATTTATAAAAATATCTAATTTTTCTAAAATATTTAATCCCTCAAAATGACCATTTTACCCCTCAGCTCAAATATCTCCCAAACGCTCTCAAAATGTGATAAAACATAAACATCGATGAAAAATACTATATTGCCAAATAAAAGTCAAGAATAAAATAATATAATAATAAAATAATCAAATAGACTCGATTAAATAAAACTGACCAAAACTGGGGCGTTACAACGAAAGCAGTAGTCTCAAAGATTTTGAGATCGTTGGCTCCTAAGTTCGACCACGTGGTAGTAGCCATAGAAGAGTCGAAAGACTTGTCAGTATTGACGAAGGAAGAGCTTTAAGGGACGCTTGAGTCTCATGAACAAAGGATGGCTGAGAGAGCTGCAGGAAAGTCAAAGAGTGATATGGCTTTGCAGGCGCAGTCAGAAAAGGAAAGGAAAGGCAAAGGAAACTTGAATGGCAACAAAGATAAAGGAGGCAGTAATTCGACTCAGAAGAAACCTTGGAACCAAGGCAACCAAAGAGGTGGTGCTGCAGGTAGAGAAAGAGGAGGTGGTCGAAAGCCAGACAAAAGTCACATTCAATGTTTCAATTGTCAGAAGTATGGCCATTATGTTAGTAACTGTCCAGAAAAGAAGAAAAATCAAGAAACTGATGCAAATCTGGTGAAGCATGAAGAAGAAGAGACGTTGCTGATGGTCACAACGAAAGATGAAGAGAGATTCCAAGATCAGTGGTACTTGGACTCAGGATGCTCATCACACATGACTGGAAGGAAAGATTGATTTGTCAATATGAAGCCCTCGTCGAAGAACACAGTGAAGTTTGCAAATGACAACACTCTAGCAGCTGAAGGTGTTGGTGATGTTCTGATTATGAGGAAAGATGGCAAAAGGACAACAATTTCCAATGTGTTGTACATACCAGGCATGAAGAGTAATTTGCTCAGTATAGGGCAGCTTGTCGAAAAGAACTACAAGGCAGTTGTCGAAGACAAGATGATGAGAGTTCTTGACGCAGGTGATAGGTTGATCTTGAAGGCACCAATGTCTCAGAATAGGACCTTCAAGATTGAACTAAATGTGATGGAGCACAAGTGTCTAGCAACAGCAGCCAGCAGAGATGAGTGGTTATGGCACTTTCGACTAGGTCATCTCAACTTCAATGACATCAGAGAGCTGAAGAGAAGAAATATGGTTTCAGGATTACCAGAAATCGACATTCCTAGTGAATTCTGTGAAGAGTGTGTTCAGTCGAAACAACACAAGAATAACTTCAGCAAGGATGCAGGAAGGAAGTCGAAGGCAATTCTTGAAGTCATATACTCTGATGTATGTGGTCCAATCCAGATGGATTCGATTGGTGGCAACAGATATTTTGTCACGTTTATAGATGACTTCAGTCGAAAGTTATGGACTTACCTCATCAAGAAGAAAAGTGATGTGTTTGAGGTGTTTGTCAGATTCAAATCCATGGTCGAAAGACAGAGTGGTCGAAGGTTGAAAACTCTGAGAACTGATGGTGGTGGAGAGTATGTGTCGAAAGAGTTCGATGCATTATGTGAAAAAGAAGGGATTGTGCATGAGGTGGTGCCACCCTATACACCACAGCAAAATGGAGTTGCAGAGCGAAAGAACAGAACCATCATGAATATGGTGAGAAGTATGTTGAATGGAAAGCATCTACCCAAAGAATTATGGGGAGAAGCAGTTTCGACAGCAACGTATATTTTGAACAGATGTCCGACGAAGAAGCATGAAGGAGTCACACCAGAAAAATGTTAGTCTGGTGTCAAGCCAAGCCTCCGTCACTTGAAAGTGTTTGGATCTATAGCACATAGACATGTGCCAGATCAGTTGAGAAGGAAGCTTGATGACAAGTCGAATCAGATGATCTTGATAAGATATCATTCGACTGGAGGTTACAAGTTGTTCGACCCAGTGAATAAACAAGTAGTGATCAACAGGGACGTGATCATAGATGAGCTTAAAGAATGGGATTGGAAAGAGAAAGCCAAGAAGGATTCAGTGAGAATCTCTTGTGAAGAACCAGCCACAGAAGTCGAAAGAGAAGTTCGACAGGAACCAGTCGCAGATGAAGCAGGTTCAAGCAGACCTCGGCGAACAAGACACATGCCTACAAGGTTGCAAGAATGTGTAATTACATCAGATGATGTGGTCGATGAAGAGGGTGAGCTGGTACATTATGCTTTTTACGCAGATGTCGAACCAGTCAATGCAGCTGAGGCATTGAAAGATTCGAAGTGGGTGAAAGAAATGAATGAAGAGTTAGAGTCCATCGAAGTCAACAACACATGGTCACTTGTCAAATTGCCTCAAGGCAAGAAGGCAATTGATGTGAAGTGGGTTTACAAGGTAAAGGTGAATCCTAGAGGAGAAGTAACTCGACACAAGGCGAGACTTATGGTGAAAAGATTTCTACAGAAGGAAGGAATCGACTTCGATGAAGTGTTCGCACCTGTTGCTAGAATCGAAACAATCAGGTTGGTTATTGGTCTAGCAAATATGAACAATTGGCACACATGTCAGATGGACGTGAAGTATACATTCCTTAATGGTCCCCTAGATGAAGAAGTTTATGTCGCACAACCAGCTGGGTATATGAAACGAGGCGAAGAAGGAAAGGTGTACAGGCTGCATAAAGCCCTGTATGGACTTAAGCAAGCTCCAAGAGCTTGGAATAAGAAAATCGACAGCTTCTTAAGGGAGAAGGAATTTGTGAAGTGTAAGACTGAGCATGGAGTATATGTAAGAAGAAGCAATGGCGAATTGCTTATACTATGCCTCTATGTAGATGATTTGTTGATAGCAGGTAGTTGCAAGAAGGAGATCGAAGATTACAAACATGACCTAAGTTAGGAGTTTGAAATGTCAGACTTGGGAAATCTTTCATATTTCCTTGGCATCGAATTCTACAAGACTAGTAGAGGTTTGATAATGCACCAAAGAAGATATGCAGGCGAAATACTCAAGAGATTTGAGATGCAAGATTGCAACCCAACTTCGACTCCAGCTGAGACCAGACTGCAACTGTCGAAGGGTTCAGATGAAGATGATGTCGACCCAACCCAATACAGAAGACTTATTGGGTCACTTAGATACCTTTGTCACACAAGGCCTGACTTAGCATACAGTGTGGGTATGGTAAGTAGATTCATGCAGAAGCCAAAGGTATCACACCTAACAGCGACGAAGAGGATACTGAGGTATCTGAAAGGGACTCTCGACTATGGCATTTTGTTTCCTGCAGCTGATGAAGGGAAAGAATGCAAGTTAGTGGGATACACCGACTCTAGTTGGTGTAGTGATGCTGAGGATAGAAAATCCACAGCTGGATATGTGTTTATGTTAGGTGGTGCACCAGTTGCTTGGAGTTCAAGAAAGGAGCCAGTAGTGGCATTGTCATCATGCGAAGCTGAATATATAGCTGCTTCTCTTTGTGCATGTCAAGCAACCTGGATGGTGAACTTGGTCGAAGAGATTACAGGAAAGAGTCATGGAGAAATTACCATGAAGATCGACAGCATGTCAGCTATCAACTTGGCAAAGAATCCAATAGCACACAGTCGAAGCAAGCACATCGAAATGAGTTTCCATTATCTTCGAGAGCAGGTAGCAGAAGGGAAAATGAATTTGGAACACTGCAGAACTGAGAATCAGATTGCAGATATCATGAAGAATGGAGCCATGATGAATGTAGATAGTTTAGACACAATGAATTAGGTGGTGTGTTAAATGTAATTCATAGTGTCGAAGTTGAAGCATTCATAGCTTAGTGTCGTGTCGAATTGTTTAGGTTGTTTCGACAGAATCGTGTTAGATTTAATTTGATTGGATTCAGATATGATTTAGATTAGATTTGATATTTTTTGGGCCTTTAGAGTTTTGGGCCTTGTAATCCTAAATCTATAAATACCTGTACTTTGTAGAATGTAAAACACAACAAGCAGTAAAGATTATCACAGTGCTAGTAATTGTAATCACAGTTGCAGTTCGCAAGTGATCAATATACTTTGAAATCCCACAGTTCGTGGGTAACCCATTCTCTTCTCCAAATATTTCTCTTCTCTCTCTTTTCTTTCTTGCTGTTAGTTTGTTCTTCTTCTTTCTTTGTTCTTCATCGTCATTACGTATTATTTGTGGGTTGGTGATCAATCTTGAGATCAAGATTGAAGCGAAATCATCATAGGGTGTGGTGAATTTCCAACAGTTGGTTGTTTGTGAATCGCGAGTCAGATTTGGAACAAGGTTATGAGTCATTTTGATAAAAAGGATTGGGATTTGAGATTTTAGAAAAGTGTTTTTTCGTGTTAAAATGAGTTCCATTAGATAACATAGCATTGGGGGGAAAATATGAGAATATGGTGGGTTAGGTTTTGTGTAAAAGCATGCTAAATGGAATTAAAACGTTGAATATATGATGAATTGATGATGTTCATGCTAATATATGTTTCTATGAGTGTTTGGATGTATTTTGGATGATTGGGTGTTAAGAAATGAGAGTTTTTGGCCCCAAATGACCTATATTAGCGCTGCTGGAAATTATGGATTCGCAGGGTTCGCCTAGCGAACCCAAGGAAAAGAGAAGGAGAAACACCTAGAGTTCGCATAACGAACTTTATGCCCTTTTTATTCTATTTCTGTTCGCCTAGAGTTCGCCTAGCGAACATGACAGATTTTTCCATTTTGTTTCCTTCATAACTTTTGATCCGTAACTCGGATTGAGGCACGGTCGGAAGCGTTGGAAAGCTACTTCAATGCTCTTTGTGATAGTGAAGTAGAAACATATGCCATGTATTTATAAGATAGATATGGAAATTAATGTGAATGGTATGGGTCCTTATTCCTACCATAGTTCATGAATCGGGTGTCCGTTTGACGCACCGTTTGAACCTGTGGAAAGCTAATACTGTTTACCTTCTTGTAAAAATAGTTTCAAGTTTTGGAATTAAAATTAACTAGTGTGTAATGAGGTTTTTTGGTGTCAGTGTATAATGTTAGTGTCGATGTTTGTTGAAAAACTTTAAAAATTCATAACTTTTAATTCGTATGTCCGTTTTAGTTGCCGTTCGAAACGTTGGAAAGCTGGTTTCATATAATTTTTGTTAAAATTAATTTCAATACCATAATTTCAACTATTTGACGCGTTAATTTGGTTTTCGTGTATGTTGTTATGTGTTGCACGTTGAAATGGTGAATTCGGTTGTGTGAATACGTGTTGTAGCTGTGGATTGCGATTGTTGCATGTTTTGGCAGGTGTATTATGTGTGTTGTATAGTTGTAGTATGATGTATTGGCTTATTGTTAGTCATATGCATTTTGTTGTCGTTGTATGCATGCCATGTTGCATAAGTTGTGTGATAAGACGTGTGCCCATGTGGGGTGTGAGCGTCTTATCCAGATTCTTTGAAATAGAATCGTGTTGTGGTTGTTGTTGTTGAGGTGATCGTGTGCCCATGTGGGGTGTGAGCGATCACGTATGTCGTGTGCCCATGTGGGGTGTGAGCGACTTATATGGAAATTCCGACGGGAATTATGATCATGAAAAAGGGATCGAATTGGTACCATATGCATTGAGTCAAGTTGCGAGTCTCATTGCATTGCATCGTAGTTGTGATTGTTGTTGTGTTTTGTTGATGGTAGTATTGATTATGTGGATATACGTTATTGAATGGGTGACTTATGCATGAAATGAACTGTGCTTACTAATTATCATGTTTTCCTTTATCTAGTTATGATATCTCACCCCTTCTGTTTGAATGTTGCCTCCATGCGGGTAACGTGCAGATAATCAAGGATAGTGCGGAGTTGTGGTTAGTGAAGACGAAGTCGTTCACTTTATGTTTTGAGTTAGCATCTGCTCTGATATGTAACATTGGGGATTATGGAATGCTTATGTTTTATTTCCGTTACAGTTATTATATTTGTTTCAATTGATGATGAATATGTGATTTAAACATATTATATTTTGGTTGTTGATTTGAAGGAGTTTTCCGCTGCATAATAGAATGGATTTTCAGTAATGATTTTGTTATTACCGTTAGTAATAATAAGTATGTGTTACATGTTGTTTGCATGAGCAGATGAGAGTTGGAAGTAACATCCTAAGTGCTGAATTTTTCGGTAAATTTTACTCTGATAATTGTATTATTTTATGCGGGGGTTTTAAGGTGTTACATAGTGGTATCAGAGTCTGGTTGGTCTGTTTGGCCAAGTTGTTGAGTCGGTATGGTGTGATAGTTGAATATTATCGATGTTATTTGTTCCTTAGTACGTGATATGTGTGTGAAACACTATCAGTGCTTTCTTGTTTTTCTAATCCTTTGTCTGCAGGATTGGGAATGAGATAAGTGGGGGAGAAGCTTGTGCTTTTCCAAGATGCTTCAGGTGTGGAGTGTTGGCTCAGTGTGTTATTGATTGCAAGAGTGCAAGTGTTGTTGGGACAATGTTGTTCCCGTTTCCAGAGGGGATGCGGAGATAAGGCTTATGTCAACTAAGGATTTGTGCCTTAGGTAGCTTTGTGCATAAGATGCAAGGAACATTATTATAGTTTGGTAAAGATGGTTTGTGCCCCATTATGATGGTTGGCTGTCTATGGACAAATTGAGGAACTGATCACCCTTAATCTCTTGTTGATAGTAGACGGGATCATGCGGGATAAAATAGACGTATCTTGCCAGCTTAGATAGTATGTTCAGTGAATTATTTGAAGTTAAACCAAGTGCTTACAGATTGTTTTGATGAGTCGGTGTAGATTCTTATATCTGAAGATGAGGCACATTCGAGGTTTTGTATGTCGGTCAAGTTGGGAAGTCTCTGAGGGAGAATGATCTGGTATTGTTGATGGTTCTTTCTCAGAGAGTAGAGAGTGAACTTAAATTTGAAGAAGGTGAAGAGTTAAGGTTTATATCTGCTAAGTAAGTAGAAGAACTCTTAGGAGATAAGGCTCAAATATTTGCCATGTTTGCGATGATGATGTTCTGGAAATTAGCAGTAAAGTCACAATGATGAACTACTTGTTGTGCGTGAGTTCTAGATGTGTTTTCGAATGACATGTCGGATGTGCCGCTAGAGAGAGAGAGAGGTGGAATTCTTTATTGATCTTGTCCCTGGTACCAGATGTTTCTATGGCACCATACATAATGTCGGCGTTAGAATTAATAGAACTGAAATAGCAGTTATAAGATTTACTAGAAAGGAGATTTATGAGACCAAGGGTGTCGCCTTGGAGAGCTTCAGTATTGTTAGTAAAGAAAAGGATGATAGCATGAGGTTGCGTGTTAATCGGTGAGTAGTATGGAAACTCACAGTTGTGTTCTAGATAGCTTGACTTTTAAATTGTGACGAATCGCGAATGATTTGAAGTTCCTTGATGGTATTACTTTGTTATGGGTTGAGATCTCGTGTCAACAGAAACCTTGAGTGAGTCGGAACCCCGTAAGAAGAACTGATATGGAATGTGGTAACCAGAACCAGAGGTTGTTAGGCTATTTTGGATAAATTGTTTCGAGCTCAGAATGAATTTTGAAGGTTGTATATGTCATGGTTGTAGTAGTATTACTCCTGCATCTCTATCGTTTGGAGAGTGTTAAACCTATACTAAACGGTTGTTTGTTGACAGGGAGGTTATTTTGCTGACGGACATAAGCGAGATTTTTGTACTGTTTGATTGGTATGCACTCCAGTGGATAAGTGTGTTTTTACGCAGATTGATAACTCTCAAAAGTGCTTAAGAATAAGTGTCCACTTTCAAGAATAGATGACTTGGAATGGTTTGGTTGGGATTATGTATAAAAAAAACAGAGTTTCCATTTTCTGCAGCAGTAGTAATCGATTAACCATATGGCGTTAACCGATTAGCCAGTGTAAATTTTGTGTAATTTTTTTTTAAATCTATATCTTTGGAACTCGGTTTGGGTATTACAATATATGATGATGTTGTTCGGTGTTTGTAATGCGCCTGGGGTGTGTGTGGGGAATATGAATCGTATCTTCCATACTTAATTGGATAAGTTCGAAGTGGTGTTCGTCTGGGATATTCTGACCTATTATAAAATCAGAAGAAGAGCGTGTAGAGTATTTGAGAATTGAGTTACAAGCATTGAAAGAGATGAAGTTTTATGCTAAGTTATTGAAGTGTGATTTTTGGTTGGTAAAGGTGATTTTTCTTGGTTATGTTATTTCAGATTAGGGTATTGTTGTGGATCCATCCAAAGTAGATGCAGTTCTACAATGAGAAAGCTTCGAAGTTGGTTAAGGAGACCAGAGGATTTTTGGACTCAGTTGGTTATTACCGCAGGTTATGGAAGACTTTTCCAAGTTACCACTTCTGTTATCTCAGTTGAATTGCGAAAGGGTAAGTCGTTTGTTTGGGTATGTTCGTTGTGAGGAAAGTTTTATAGAGCTGAAGTTGAAGTTGACTACGACCCCAATTTTGATTCTACCTGATCCTAATAAACTGTTTGTGGGGTATTGGGATGTGTTTATGATGAGTTTAGACAGTGTGTTAATGTAAGATGGTAAAGCCGTAGCTTATGCTTACGACAATTGAGGATTCATGAAAGGATATATCCTGTTCAAGATTTGGAATTGACTGCGGTTGTATTTGTGTTGAAAATCTGGAGGTATTATTTTTATGGATCTAGGTTCGAAGTGTTTAGTAATCAAAAGAGTGTAGAATACCTGTTTGGTCGGAAGGAATAGAGTATGAGACAACGAGGATGGTTGGAATTCCTGATGAGTCATGACCTTGGCTCGAATTATCCTATTGGTAAAGATAATGTCGTACCTGATGAGTTAAGTCAAAAGTCTTTTCATATGTTTTCTTTGATTGTTAGAGAATTAGAATTGAGTTAGCAGTTCAGAGACTTGTGTCTTGTGTGTGAGCTAACGCTGTAGAATGAGAGGTTGGGTATATTAAAAGTGAACAATGATTTTCTGGTGAATATTGCAGAGAGTCAGAAGTTGGATGTGAAATTGGTAGATTTGATAGTTGCGAGTGATCAGAGTACGCAACAGAAGAGTATTGTAGCACAATTCTTATATGCCTGTGTGACATGTAAGAGTTCAAAGATTGAACGTTAGAACCTGCAGGAATGATGCGACCATTGGACGTTTCAGAATGGAAGTGATATGATGAAAGGTTTAAATATTAATCATGTACTACTAGTTACATGTTCGATTGGTGAATCATAGAATTGTTATCTTGATGTTATGTGACAACGATGTTGGTATTCTGGTTATGTTGATGTGGTTAAGATGATGTTGTGTCGTGGAACTTTATGTTCTTATCTTTGTTGTTACCTCATTTCCTATGGTGATGGTTTGAGTGTGAGTAGCTAATTCCTGTGATGGGTGATTAAGGGAGTGTTACCTATGGTGATGGTAACGATCGTGTTGTATTCTGGTTCAAGAGTGAACCTGTGTGTTCGTAACTCGGTTATTCTTTACGTCTTGAGTTGGTCGTCGAGTGCATTGTGTGAGCATTGCATCTTGTTGTTGTTATTGATGAGGTGGTTTGTTGTTTTGTGTTATTCGTGGTGTTTCCTTTCATGACTTGGGAGTGAGAGAGCAGGATGAGTAAGGCGTATCCTGAGTTGCTCGTATCAGGTAAATTTTGAGGACGAAAATATTCTAAGTGTGGGAGAGTTGTAACGCCCCGTTTTATTTTAATTATTTTTTGTAATTAGAATTGGGTATTATGGTGTGTATGAATGTGATTGCGTGTAAATTGTTGTGGTTGGCGATACCCTTAGTATGTGGTAGTGACCTTAAGACTAGACCTTGAGGGAATAGTTGAGGGTGTATGACCAATTTCTTAGGGGTGGGTGATGTGGTTAGTAACTAATTAGTAATATTAGTTAGTAATTATTTATTTGAATAATAGTGGGTGGATATTATTTTGATTAAATAATTAGTATTATTAATATTATTTGTTATTATTTATTTGGAAGAGAATAATAATAATAATAATATAATAAGGGGAATTTGAGATGAGTGTTTTGTCAGTACGTGTTTTAGAGGAAAAGAGAAGGAGGAGAGCTAGGGCAAAGGGAAAGAGAAGAACCATTGTTGAGGTTGAAAATTTTTTCAAGAACTCTAAGGTAAGGGTGGGCTTCTAACTATCTAAGAGTTGCCATGATGATTGGTGGTAGGTTCTAACATGTAGGGTTTTTAGTTTCTTCTCTTTATTCATTATTCATGATTTTGATGAATTGATGTTGTGTGTTGGAATGGATTCTTTATGAATTGTATATGTTGTTGATGTTTTGATTGATGATGGAATGATGTATTGTGGTAAATTCCGTTGTTGGAATCATATATGTGATTGTTGTATATTATTGGTTTTGTTGGTTGTTTGTGAATCACCAGTCAGAGTCGGAACAAGGTTATGAGTCATTTTGATAAAAAAGATTGGGATTTGAGACTTTAGAAAAGTGATTTTTCGTGTTAAAATGAGTTCCATTAGATAACATAGCATTGAGGGGAAAATATGAGAATATGGTGGGTTAGGTTTTGTGTAAAAGCATGCTAAATGGAATTGAAACGTTGAATATATGATGAATTGATGATGTTCATGCTAGTATATGTTTCTATGAGTGTTTAGATGTATTTTGGATGATTGGGTGTTAAGAAATGAGAGTTTTTGGCCCCAAATGACCTATATTAGCGCTACTGGAAATTCTGGGTTCGCAGAGTTCGCCTAGCGAACCCAAGGCAAAGGGAAGGTGAAAGTTCGCCTAGCGAACTTTATGCCCTTTTTATTCTGTTTCTGTTCGCCTAGCGAACATGACAAAATTTTCCATTTTGTTTCCTTCATAACTTTTGATCCGTAACTCGAATTGAGGCACGGACGGAAGCGTTGGAAATCTACTTCAAGGCTATTTGTGATAGTGAAGTAGAAACATATGTTTATGCCATGGATTGATAAGATAGAGATGGAAATGTAATGAATGTGAATGGTATGGGTCCTTAGTCCTACCATAATTCATGAATCGGGTGTCCGTTTGACGCGCCGTTTGAACCTGTGGAAAGCTAATACAGTTTACCTTCTTGTAAAAATAGTTTCAAGTTCTGGAATTAAAATTAACTAATGTGTAATGAGGTTTTGTGGTGTCAGTGTCGGTGTTTGTTGAAAAACTTTAAAAATTCATAACTTTTAACCCGTATGTCCGTTTTAGTCGCCGTTCGAATCGTTGAAAAGCTGGTTTTATATAATTTTTGTTAAAATTAATTTCAATACCAGAATTCCAACTATTTGATGTGTTAATTGGGTTTTCGTGTATGTTGTTATGTGTTGCACGTTGAAATGATGAATTCGGTTGTGTGAATACCTGTTGTAGTTGTGGATTCCGATTATTGCATGTTTTGGCAGGTGTATGCTGCGTGTTGTATAATTGTGATGTGATCTATTGGCTTATTGTTAGTCATATGCATTTTGTTGTCGTTGTATGTTGTCGTTGTATGCATGTCAAGTTGCATAAGTTGTGTGATAAGGCGTGTGCCCATGTGGGGTGTGAGCGTCTTATCCGGTTTCTTTGAAATAAAATTGTGTTGTGGTTATTATTGTTGAGGTGATCGTGTGCCCATGTGGGGTGTGAGCGACTTATATGAAAATTCTGACGGGAATTATTATCATGAAAAAGGGATCGAATTGGTACCACATGCATTGAGTCAAGTTGTGAGTCTCATTGCATTGCATCTTAGTTGTGATTGTTGTTGTGTTTTGTTGATTGTGGTATTGACTATGTGGATATACGTTATTGAATGGGTGACTTATGCATGAAATGAATTGTGCTTACTAATTATCATGTTTTCCTTTATCTAGTTATGATATCTCACCCCTTCTGTTTGAAGGTTGCTTCCATGCGGGTAACGTGCACATAATCAAGGATAATGCGGAGTTGCGGTTAGTGAAGACGAAGTCCTTCACTTTATGTTTTGAGTTAGCGTCTGCTCTGATATGTAACACTGGGGATTATGGAACGCTTATGTTTTATTTCCGTTACAGTTATTATATTTATTTTAATTGATGTTGAATATGTGATTTAAACATATTATATTTTGGTTGTTGATTTGAAGAAGTTTTCCGCTGCATAATAGAATGGATTTTCAGTAATGATTTTGTTATTACCGTTAGTAATAATAAGTATGGGTTACATGTTATTTGCATGAGCAGATGAGAGTTGGAAGTAACATCCTAAGTGCTGAATTTTTATATAAATTTTACTCTGATAATTGTATTATTTTACACGGGGGTTTTAGATGTGTTAAATAGTGGTAGCAGAGCCTGATTGGTCTGTTTGGCCAAGTTGTTGAGTCGGTATGGTGTGACAGTTGAATACTGTCGATGTTGTTTGTTCCTTAGTACGTGATATGTGTGTGAAACACTATCAGTGCTTTCTTATTTTTCTAATCCTTTATCTGCAGGATTGAGAATGAGATAAGTGGGGGAGAAGCTTGTGCTTCTCCAAGATGCTTCAGGTGTGAAGTGTTGGCTCAGTGTGTGGTTGATTGCAAGAGTGTAAGTGTTGTTGGGACAGTGTTGTTCCCATTTTCGGAGGGGATGCAGAGATAAGGCTTATGTCAACTAAGGATTTGTGCCTTAGGTAGCTTTGTGCACAAGATTCAAGGAACGTATTATAATTTGGTAAAGATGGTTTATGCCCCATCAAGATGGTCGGCCGTCAGAGACTGGAAGATATTGGTACTGAAATAACTTGGGCTGTGTTCAAGCAAGAACTTTTAGAAAGTATTTTCCAGAGGATGTCCGCGGCAAGAAAGAAGTGAAATTCCTTGAATTCAAACAATGAAACATGATTGTGACTGAATGTGCTACAAAGTTTGAAGCGTTGGTGAAGTTCTGTCCTCACTACAACCGTGTTGATACTGAGTTGTTTAAATGTCTCAAGTTCGAGAATGGGCTGAGGCCAGAAATCAAGCAGGGTATTGGGTACCAACAAATTCACAGGTATGCTGAGCTGGTGGATAAGAGTAGGATCTACGATAAGGTTAGCCGAGCTCGATCTACTCACTAGAAGCATCTGAGTGAGAAGAAAGAGAAAGGACAGTTTAGAGGAAAACCTTAGGTGACTCCAGCTGACAAAGGGAAGCAGAAGGCTTCGGATGGGAAGAAGACAAGTGGGGGAGCAGCTCCCGCTTCAGTTAAGTGTTACAGGTGTGGCGAGCAAGGCCACCATGCTGAGGTTTGCACCAATAATGTGTTAAGGTGTTACAAATGTGGTAAGAAAGGCCATAGAGCTACCGATTGCAAAGATGAAGGTCCAACTTGTTTCCACTATGGTGAGAAAGGTCACATCAGTACCCAATGTCAGAAGCTGAAGATGACTGCTACCGCTACTCAGACCAATGACAGAGTGTTTGCTTTGAGTAGTTCAGAAGTCCCTAAGAATGATAACTTGATTCGAGGTACTTATTTTATTAATAATGTTGAGTTGGATGCTATTATTGATACTGGTGCTACTCATTCATTTATTTCGTTTGACTGTGCTACTAGAGTGGGTTTGAAATTATCTGATATGAATGGTAGTATGGTAATAGAGACTCCTGCTAACGGTTTTGTTACCACTACTTTTGTGTGTTCGAGAGTTCCTTTGACGATTTTTGGGAAGAGTTTTATGATGGATTTGGTGTGTTTACCCTTACACCAAATCGATGTAATTCTTTGAATGAACTGGTTGAAGTTCAACTATGTTCTTATCAATTGTTATAATAAGACCGTAGAGTTTCTTGAATTTGGTGATAATGGAGAGTTGATGTTCTTGTCTGCTAAGCAAGTAGACAAACTTCTAGAAGACGAAGTCGTGGTGTTTGCAATGTTTGCATCATTACAGGTTAATCGTGAAGCTGCGAGTGTCGAATTACCTATTGTCTGTGAATTTCCAGATGTGTTTCCAGATGACATAAGTGATTTGCCTCTAGAATGTGAAGTAGAGTTTGCAGTGGACTTAATACCAGGTACGAGTCCAGTGTCAATGGCTCCTTACCGGATGTCCGTTTCTGAGTTGAGTGAATTGAAGAAATAATTAGAAGAATTGCTCGAGAAGAAGTTTGTTCGACCGAGTGTTTCTCCGTGGGGTGCTCCTGTGCTGTTAGTGAAGAAGAATGATGGTAGTATGAGGCTGTGTGTTGATTATCGACAGTTGAATAAAGTGACTATCAAGAACAAATACCCACTTTCGAGAACCGACGATTTGATGGATCAGTTAGTAGGCGCTTGTGTGTTTAGTAAGATTGATTTGGGGTCAGTTTATCATCAGATTCATGTTAAGCCTGATGATATTCCGAAGGCAGCTTTCAAAACGAGGTATGGTCACTATGAATACATTGTGATGCCGTTTGGTGTATCCAATGCACCTAGTGTGTTCATGGAGTATATGAATCGGATTTTTCATGAGTATTTGGATAAGGTTGTTATGGTTTTCATTGATGACAATCTGATATACTCTAAGTTTGAAGAAGAGCATGCTGAACATTTGAGAACTGTGTTGCAAGTGTTAAAAGAGAAGAATTTGTATGCAAAACTGTCGAAGTGTGAGTTTTGGTTGAAGAAAGTGAGTTTTCTTGGCCATGTGATTTCAAGTAGTGGGATTGCTGTAGATCCTTATAAGATTGATGATGTGTTATAGTGGGAGACTCTGAAGTCTACTACTGAGATACGAAGTTTTCTTGGGTTGGCGGGTTATTACCGCAAGTTTATCAAAGGCTTTTCTAAATTGACATTACCTTTGACTCAGTTGACTCGAAAGGGTCAAGCTTATGTGTGGGATGTTTCATGTGAAGAGAGTTTTGTGGAATTGAAGAAGAGATTGACGACCGCTCCAGTGTTGGTTTTGCCTAATCCGAATGAATCTTTTGCGGTATATTGTGATGCTCGAAGACGGGTCTTGGTGGAGTATTGATGGAGAATGAACAAGTTGTTGCTTATGCTTCGAGGCAATTGAGGGTTCGTGAAACGAATTTTCCTACACATGACTTGGAGTTGGCAGCTGTAGTGTTTGTGTTAAAAATTTGGAGACAATATCTTTTTGGCTCTAAATTTGAAGTGTTCAGCGATCATAAAAGTTTGAAGTACTTATTTGATCAGAAATAGTTAAATATGAGGCAGAGAAGGTGGTTGGAATTGTTGAAGGATTATGACTTTGATTTGAATTACCATCCTGGTAAAGCAAATGTGCTGGCTGATGCATTGAGCAGGAAGTCATTGCACATGTCGATGCTTATGGTGAGAGAATTGGAATTAATCAAGCAGTTCTGAGATTTGAGTTTGGTATGTGAAGAGACTCCTAACGGTGTGGGGTTGGGAATGTTGAAACTGACTAGTGGTATATTGGAAGAAATCATAGTGGGTCAACAATCTGACTTGAAGTTGGTTGATCGGTCGACCTTGATTAACCAGGGTAACAGAGGTGAATTCCTGATTGATTAGAATGGTGTGATGAGGTTCAGAGATAGGGTGTGTGTCCTAGATGTTCCAGAAATTAAGAAGAGTATTCTTGATGAGGGGCATTAAAGTAGATTGAGTATCCATCCCGGTGCTACGAAGATGTATCAGGATTTACATAAATTGTTTTGGTGGCCAGGTATGAAGAAGGATATTGCAGAGTTTGTTTACGCGTGCTTGACTTGTCAGAAGTCAAATATTGAGCATTAGAAGCCTTTAGGTATGATGCAACCGTTGAATATTCCAGAATGGAAATGGGATAACATTTCCATGGATTTTGTGTCGGGGTTGCCAAAAACTGCAAAGGGAAATGATTCGATTTGGGTGATTGTGGATAGATTAACTAAATCGGCTCATTTCTTGCCAATGAAGATTAATCATTCTATGCAGAAGTTAGTTGAGATGTACATTGAAGAAATTGTGAAGTTGCATGGGATACCTTCGAGCATTGTGTCACATAGAGACCCGAGATTTACATCAAGGTTCTGGAAAAGTTTACAGGACGCTTTGGGTACTAAGTTAATTACGAGTTCTACATATCATCCAAAGACGGACGGTCAGACGGAGAGGACTATCCAATCCTTGGAGGATTTGTTGAGGGCTTGTGTGTTGGATCAAGGAGGATCTTGGGATAGCCATTTACCGTTGATTGAGTTCACGTACAACAATAGTTTTCATGCTAGTATTGGGATGGTGCCGTATAAAGCTTTGTATGGAAGAAGGTGTAGAACTCTATTGTGTTGGTATGAATCAGGCAAGAGTGCTGTACTTGGACCTGAGATTGTGCAGGAGACGACTGAGAAGATTAAGATGATCCAAGAAAGGATGAGAGCTTCACAGAGTCGTCAGAAGATTTATCACGATAAGAGAAGGAAGGCGCTTGAATTCCAAGAGGGAGATCATGTATTTTTGAGAGTTACGCCGGTGACTGGTGTGGGTCGAGCTTTGAAGTCTAGGAAGCTCACTCCATGTTTTGTTGGTTCGTATTAGATTTTGCAAAGGATAGGAGAAGTAGCTTATCGAGTTGTTTTACCGTCGTCGCTTACGAATTTACATGATGTGTTTCATGTGTCTCAATTGAGGAAATACATTCCAGATCCGTCGCATAAGATCTAGATGGATGATGTACAGGTGAGAGACAACCTGATTGTAGAAGCACTACCTGTGCGGATTGATGGTCGTGAAATTAAACAACTGCAGGGTAAGGATATAGCTTTGATGAAAGTGTTATGGGGTGGACCAGCTGGTGAAAGTTGGACTTGGGAACATGAAGATCAAATGAGGGAATCGTATCCAATTCTGTTTTCTTCAGGTAATTTTCGAGGGCGAAAATTCTTTAAGTGGGGGAGATTTGTAACACCCTAAAATAATTATAATATTTATTTAATTGATTTATTATGATTATTCGGTGTTTCGGTGAATTTTGATGAATATTGTGACGCATGGTGAATTTGTGTGGTGTTGTGGGGTAGTATTGAGTTAAGGGAATATTGAGGCACTTAGAATTAGTAATTTATTAGGATTATTTTGTTGGTAATAATAATAGAATAATTTTCATATTTAGATTATTATTATTATTATTATTTAAAATAATTAAGAGGGGGTAAGACAATATTATTGGGAAGATTATGTGAGGGTAAGATGGGGAAGTTCTAATTGGGGTCCAAGGGGTAAGTTTGACAAAAAGAAAAGTGGAAATTACGAACGTTATTTTGTACAATCGTAAAAGTGAAGAGAACGGAGAAAAAGAGGTCAGGGCACAGAGAACGAGGGAGAATCAACCGTAGAACCCCGAAGAAGAATCCTTTTGCTGAGAAATTCGAGGTATGGGCGTTAATCTGGGTTACTATATTGGATATGGGTTTAAGGTAGATGTAGGATCTGTGTGGTGTGTAAATTGATGAACATGTGATGAATTTTATGATGAATTTTCGTGAATCAGTATGTGTAATTGACGTCTGCTATGAAACTCGTGTGAATCCTGTCATTGATGTTTGAATTCATATGAGTCTCTGCTGTTGCTATGATGAACACAAATCAGATATGAGATTGAGAAAATTAGGATGAACGAAAACTAGATTCTGATGGTAGAAATTGATGAGAATAATGAAGTAGGATTAGAACTTGGATCTGTAATGAATCGAAAATAGTTTTGGGAGTTTGAAAGTGCTGTAATGGGGGAGATTTCACACTGATACGAAATATGGATTTTTGTAGGTGCATCTGGCCATACGCGTAAGGGAGAGAGCCTTGCGCGTATGAATAGGGACTTCCTAGGGTAGTACGCATATGGTACGCACCCGTCCCCAGAGCCAGCACGGCCCTCTGCTCATACACGTAGGATACACGTAGGGTGGGGTGACCATACGCGTATGATAGGGCCATTACGCATATGTGAAGCTTGGGGGAGGGGCATTACGCGTATGGGCTAGCCTTTACGCGTATTGGAAGTTTGAAGGGAATTGTGAGAGGAAAACCTCTCCAGTGATACGCGTAACACTCAAGTTGGTACGCGTAAGGGAGGCCTGGGTAGCTGACCATACCTGTAGGATACGCAGGCCAGGGGGCGAGGAAGAGGGCCATACGTGTATGGGGCATGGCCATACGCGTATGGGCAGAGCTGTTGCCATATTTGTCCGTTTTTGCGATTTCTGTCCCGATTTTGCTTGTAATGCAGTTTCCCTTGAAATGTAAGACTATGATGAGGTAATAAAACATGAGTAAACCAATGGTGATTGTAAATGACACAAAATCGGGAAATTTTGGCGTGACGATTATAATATGATGAATTGTGAGGTATAGTGACGAATCGTGACGAGTGCAAATTGATGTTGTATCATGATGTTTGATGATGTTTCATGAATGATTATGCAAGTTTGACGATTTTATGATGATGATTATTATGACGATTTGCATCATGCATTCATGGTATATTTGGGACTCTGGTCCAGTGGTGACTTTAATCCCATTGTGTGGATTAAAGTGTTTTGTGTCGTGCTCCGGTTCTTGTGTAGAATCGATCCTATTGGTGGGGATCTTTGGAGGGTGATGGCCCAGTGTCCATCAATTATGAAGAATTGGTACCACATGCATGAGTCTATGATGTTGCATCTTCATACTATGTGGCATTGCATTCTATCGATGTATTTGATGCGTTGATGATATTTGTGAATGAGTTAGTGATGCCATGTGTTGCTACTTTATCTTTTGCCTATATCTTATATATTGATTTGTGATTACTCACCCTGCCTGTTTGAATGTTTCCTCCACATGGGTAACATGCAGATGATCAGGATTAGCTCTATTGGTGCTCAGAGACTTAGTTCTTAAAGTATTTTGAGTTCCGTCGATTAGAGGGTCTTGCTCTGATATGTAACATCGAGTCGGGGCGTTTGAGTCAAACGATTATGTTCTTTACTTGTTGACATTTATGATGTTATGAGTTTTGCTTTAAGATGTTTTGGAATTATATTTGTATTGAGTTTTGATTTCCGCTGCACGTTATTAATTGAGTTTATGGATTATATAACCCGTGTCACGGAGCAGATTTTGTTATTTTAATGTTTTATGACGAAATGTGACACCCTTGTGGTGATGTAATCTGATATAATTATTGTCTTTATTTGCGAATGTTTGTCGGGTAGAAAAGGGTGTTACAATCACCGTCACCATAGGTAACGTTTTACCAGCTCTCACCTAGAACCGGCTACTCGCTTCTAATCCCTATCATAGGACCAGAGCACACCAAAGTTCGTTACCATCACCATAGGTAACGCTTCACTAATTCTTCATTAGAATTAGCCGAATTAGCCACTAACTCCTTATCCATACCACCAGACCATAACACACCGAAACTGGACCGAAGTTCGTATACCAGGATTGATGCCATCGGAACATAATTACGATCTTCCACTATTTTGATAAAATTGATTACATTATTTTGATTACAAAAAACTATCACACGAGAATTCCCTTTGTTGATGGAGACACTAAACTGCTAATAAAAACAAGATCCCTCAGTATCCTGATCCAATAACCTCGCTATCCACAATAACATGCTCCAAGTATTCATGTGTGGCAATCCCCATGATCCCCCTGATTTCTTGTTTGAGCAATTGCCATTAACTAAGCATTGCGAGCAATCTTTCTCCAACGCCACCAAAGAATGACAACTTCCAACTCCGCCTTACGGAATGTTGATACTTGATCTCGCCAAAGTCTTCCTTGGATTATATTGGAAACTCTCTTTTTGATAGATATTAAAAAAATAGCAAACTGCATTCAAGAAACGATACCTGTACCTATTGCACAAAAACTAACTTCACACAAAAACATTTGATACCCTAAAGTACCACTAGTCTCCCTTAACACTCAATCTTTAGAGGAAGGTCCACAATCAAAGGAAAAAGACTAAGGATGAAGATGGTGAACAATGTTTGATAATCTCAACCAACCACTTAAATTACAGGGTGTTAGTCAAGTAATTCAGTTTTGGTGAATGAATAACACACACACACACACACACACACACACACACACGCACACACACACACACACACACACACACACTCAAGGTTCAATTAAGTTTCTAGATGAATGGGTCTGGGTTCTTAATTTATATCAAGAGTTTGATCAATCACAACAATATTGATCAACTCACTTTCTAATTCACACAAAGATAACAACAAAATTGCACAAGAACAAGATGCAACAAAAAAAGATAATGAATTGACATGGATTCAATATCAAGAAATTGGTTTTGGAGAAGAAGAGAAAAACATGGTGTAAGGATGAACACGCTAAGAAGAGAAGACAAAATCACATTTTTGTCTCTATGGATTTCACCATAGGTTTCACACATTTGTTACTTTCACCAAAAGAAGCAACTTTTTAAACAAGAGATGGAAAATTAGATTTATAGATCTGTGCTTCAAATCAAGAAGGATTTATCATTCAAATCAATCTGGATAGGCCCAAAAGGGGCATTTTTCAAAGTTCATGATTTGAATCATGATAAGCACTTGATCCGAATCAAACGAGGTTATGATTTGAATCATGTTCAAATTGTGATCCGAATCACTTGGTCCAGAGGTGAATTCCAATTTTCAAAGGTCAGTGGTTCGAATAAGAGATAAGACATTATTCGAATCAAATACTAAAACATTCAAATTTAAATGTTCTAACTTGTGATTCAAGCTACACCTGTGGGAATGCCAAAAGAGAAATTTCATAGGCTAAAAAATGAAATGCTAACAAGGATCAAATGAATTCAATTCATGAAATATAGAGGGTTCTCAGCAGTAAAGATTAATAGTAGCCGAAGCGATTACAATCAAATTGGAATGATACAAGCGTACAAGCACACGAACGAAACAACATTCAAATTACAAATACACTATTCTACTTATATCAATCAATAATTGAATTGATAAAAATATCAAAGCGCGTAAATGATACTCAAAGCACATAAACAATACAAAATGATACTTTGTGCTTTCACGATGTAGCGAAAAATAAGAGTTAACATGCAAGGTTAACACTCAAATGCCCATGTTAGTATCTAAGTAAAATGAATGCGCGAAGTTTGAATTTGAATTGTGTACCTCGAGAATGTCACACTTTTATATATTAAGGCAGTTCTAACAATCTGCTATTCTTTAAGCGTAAGATGTAGGAAACCGTTGGATGTATCTTGGACCTAAATATCTTACACTCTTCCGCAAAATAACACTCATACCCTACAAACAAACTGACGAATTATTATCTCTTCTAAGTAATGAGCGTTGTCCCTTATGATCGCTCATAACTATTTTTAAATTAAATAAATAGTAATAGTCACGTAACTCTAAAAAAAAAAATTAAAATAAAATTACACACACCCCTTAAGCGTATTTTATTATCAAATTGCATTTTTTATGAAACCTATTTTTATATTTGTACCAAATAACAAGAGCAAAATGAGTATTAGAAAAAAAAAAAAAAATTGAGATTAAAGACATCGGGGATCCATGTCATCTTTCCTGAATGACAATATGACACGTTCCTTCGTTGATAGGAATCCATATTTGAAAACTAATACATCAACAGCAGCAACAACGTAAATGTCTGTTTTTTCTTTTTGGGTAATGCTAACTTGTGCCCTAGAGGCACAAGTTAAGAATTAAATAAAGAAAAATTATCTTGGAACTTGTGTATTGATTTTTATGTAAGTGAAAAATTAATTGTTTAATTGTTGTTTCCAATACAACATTACTATTCCGAAGGAGACACTGTCACTGTTAATGGAGATCCCAAAACCCCACTCCCAATCCGACGCATACGTCTATCTTCTCCAATCAGCTATCAAATCCCGAGACTCCTCCACCGGAAGATTCATTCACGCTCGAATCATCAAACACGGCCTTCACCTCAGCGCTTTCTTGATGAACAACCTCCTCAATTTCTATTCCAAAACCGCCTCTTTCACTGATGCACACCGTCTGTTCGCTGAAATGCCCCTTAGAACCACATTCTCTTGGAACACCCTTCTCGCTTCCTATGCCAAAGGGGGCAACATAGAAACTGCACGCCGTTTGTTTGATGAAATTCCTCAACCAGACTCCGTCTCATGGAATTCCATGATAGTGGGATATAACCAAACGGGTCTTTTTTATACCTCTATTTACACGTTTCTTAAAATGATTTCCTCTGGAGTTTCGCCGAACCAGTTCACTTTTACTAATGTTCTCGCCTCCTGTGTTGCCACTGGAACGTTGGATATTGGTAAGAAGGTTCATTCCTTCATTGTAAAACTCGGGTTAACTGGTGTGGTTCCTGTTGCAAATTCATTGCTTAACATGTATGCAAAGTCTGGTGATTCGTTAATGGCAAAGGTTGTTTTTGATCGTATGAGGCTAAGAGATAAATCAACTTGGAATATTATGATTTCAATGCATATGCAGTTTGGTCGACTTGACACTGCTCTTGCGCTCTTTGATCAAATGACTGATCGAGATATTGTCTCGTGGAATTCCATCATCGCAGGTTACTGTCATCAGGGATATGACAGCAAAGCTCTTGAAATATTTTCTGATATGTTTAACAGTTCATCTTTAAAGCCAGACAAGTTCACCTTGGGCAGTGTTCTGTCGGCCTGTGCTAATCTTGAAAGCTTGAAAGTTGGGAAACAAATCCATGCATTTATTGTAAGAGCCGATATTGATATCTCTGGGGCATTGGGGAATGCCCTTATCTCAATGTATGCAAAATCAGGTGCAGTTGAAATTGCTCGAACAATTGTAGAATTAAGAGGCACTTCAAGTCTTAATGTTATAGCATTCACATCACTTTTGAATGGTTATGTCAAAATTGGGGATGTGAATCCGGCAAGAGAGATATTTGATTCTTTGAAATGTCGCGATGTAATTGCATGGACTGCAATGATTGTAGGTTATGCACAGAATGGCTTGCTTAACGATGCTTTGGAGCTATTCAGATTAATGATTGCAGAAGGCACAAGGCCAAACAGTTATACCCTAGCAACTGTATTGAGTGTCTTTTCAAGCTTGGCTTCTTTGGATCATGGTAAGCAGCTTCACGCAACTGTAATAAGATTGGAAGAAGTGTCATCGGTTTCTGTGGGTAATGCTTTAATTACAATGTATTCAAGATCTGGATGTATCAAAGATGCAAGGAAAGTATTCAATCAAATATGCACTGAAAGGGATACATTGACTTGGACTTCCATGATTATAGCTCTAGCTCAACATGGTCTGGGAAACGAGGCCATAGAGCTGTTTGAAGAGATGCTGAAATCTAACTTAAAGCCTGATCATATTACTTATGTTGGTGTATTGTCTGCCTGTACGCATGTGGGATTGGTAGAGCAGGGTAAGCGTTACTTTAATTTGATGAAAAATGTTCATCACATTGAACCTACCCCTAGCCACTACGCATGCATGATTGACCTGTTTGGACGCGCTGGATTGATGGAAGAGGCATACAATTTTATAAAAAGTATGCCTATTGAACCAGATGTTATAGCGTGGGGTTCACTTTTGTCTTCTTGCAGGGTTCACAAAAACGTGGATTTGGCCAATGTGGCAGCTGAAAAATTGCTTCTTATTGATCCCAACAATAGCGGTGCTTACTCGGCACTTGCTAATACTCTTTCAGCTTGTGGTAAATGGGAGGATGCTGCTAAGATTAGGAAGTTAATGAAGGTCAGGGAAGTGAAGAAAGAACAAGGGTTCAGTTGGGTTCAGATCCAAAACAAAGTACATATTTTTGGGGTTGAAGACGCTCTTCATCCACAAAGAGATGCAATATACAGAATGATGTCAAAAATATGGAAAGAGATAAAGAAAATGGGTTTTACTCCTGATACTGATTCTGTACTACATGACCTAGAGCAAGAAGTGAAGGAACAGATCCTCAGACATCATAGTGAAAAACTGGCTATTGCATTTGCACTAATAAATAGTCCAGGGTATACTACACTGAGGATCATGAAGAACCTTAGAGTTTGTAATGACTGCCATTCTGCCATAAAATATATCTCTAGGCTAGTGGGAAGAGAAATTATAGTAAGAGATGTCACACGATTTCATCATTTCAAGGATGGTTCTTGTTCCTGTCAGGATTACTGGTAGAAGAAACAGTGAATTTCATTTAGAATCCAACCTCATATTGACAAGTAATTTATAAGCTTATTGACCTGACAATAACGCAAACGTGAACAGGAGCATTAATTGGTTTCAAGTGAATGAGTGCCAGAATGACTGAGTCAATAAATTGATTGTCTGTCCATGTTCATGCCCTTATGGTGTATCTTGCATATGAAATCTCTATAAGAAGCATTGGAGCATTTTGAGAAGCATAAATCACGTATTGGTGTCGGGTTGGTGGCTCTATTCAGGTGAAAGTTGCAAGAAAAATAAAGGTTCAGCTGCTGGTTTTACAAGCAGGAATTTACAAAACATTACTTGCAATATGAAAGGAGCATACAAGTGAATTATGTGCAACATAGCTAAGGCGCTTCCCCAATAAAGCTGGTGTAGAACGCTCCTGCCCCGAGTTCACTTTTTGTTTCTCTCGGGTGAATTATAACAGTTTGCTGTATATATCATGTTTTCATCACTCATTGAAACGGGTATAATTTAAAAAAAGAAAAAGAAATGGTAAATATGTGTCACCAATAACTTATTAAGTGTATTTTCGTTTAACAATCCTAAAGAGCTACACCATATGGTCTACCTGTGCCTGCTACTTTGCACATTGGATTCTACTTTCCACCAAAAATACCAGTTTTTGGCTACCTCCTTTCCAGAAAAAATGGTGCAAATTTTTTAGTTATCCCCAAAATACCAGTTTTTGGCTACCTTCTTTCCAGAAAAATAGTTCAGATTGGGGTTAAGGCCTAAAGTGATAGATGAGATTCGTAAGGTCTTAGTGCTATTCATGTGAAGCTAAGGCCTTAGGGTAGTCACTACATTTCCTTATGGGAAATACTTTTTCTCCCTTCCTCTACCCCCTTGAGAAGTCACAATTGTCAGTGGATTATGGAGATGCATTTTTGGATGCACTTTTTTCACATAATCCTTGGCACAAATTGGTGTACTATCCTTATTTTGTCAACATTTAATCCGGAGATGCATCTCCGTATCAACAATAGGATGAGTCTGAAACTGCATCTTCATAAAAGCCTTCAATTCAAAATTCAATGAGTTTTATACAGATACATTTCCAGACGTGTTTGTTTCATATAACCCTTCTTCATTCTTCCTTTCATTTTCTGCAAACACTGAAAAACCCTCGTTTGATTTCTTTTGCTGCAAAGTAATTTATAATCTCCATTTGAGTAAGTTTCTTCAAAATTCTTCAAGTTCCTGCATTCTACTTCATTTGTTGCAAAGTCACTCATTGCATTCAAGCTTCTCATCCATAACTCTCATTTAGTAAATTTCTTATTTCATTTTTTTTAAAGATTTGAATGATGTTTTAGGTAATATGGGTTGTTTAAGATGTATTAGATAATAGTACATTCCTCATGCTTCATGCATTTTTCCATCAGGAAAAAATTACCGGACCATAGAAGGCTCATTCGAGACGAAGCCAGCGAGATAATGATCATCCATTTGGGAGCTGACCCAACTGAGGACGCAAATGAGGTAGCTGGCGTCATAGGTGCTCATGCTAGATTTAAATTTTTGGAAGAACTTTATAAAGACCGGTTGAAGATGGTTGTGGATGCCAAAGGTGATGATATGCAGGTTAAGTACCACCGACTGTGTGTATTGAGGTGTTACCTCTTGTTTCTGGTTGACACGTCCATGTTTGTGGACAAAAGTGCAACCTACGTCGATGCGGTCTACCTTAAATATTTCATCGACTTGACGAAAATTCACGAGTATAATTGGGAGGCATCTTGTTTGGTCTACCTGTACTCGAAGTTGGGCGAGGGTTCTCTTTGGTCTAGTTGTTACTAATATTTTATCCGCATCATTTTTAGGAATGGATCATCTCTCACTTTCCTCGCATTTATGGGTGGAAACTTTTGCTTGGCTACACTGAGGATTGATCAAGTGCTTGCGCCTTTGCCCACTAAGAGGGAATCAGGCGATCAAGTCATTCCAGATGTATCTTGACTGTCATATAGTAGTTGACATTGCCTTATGCCCATATGGCAGTCACCGCAAGACGGTCAGATGGACGTCATTTCGTTATACTCCAGATGGTTGGCTTGTGGGCCAGCTCTGATGTATGCATATTTTCCCGAGCGAATGATGCACCAATTTGGGTATTTACAGGTTATTCCTAGACACCCCTCCGAGTCTGCACCTCCCACCATCTGCCGCAAAGATCTTGATGCCATACATGAAGATTTCGAGTCATTTGGTACTAGAGGGCTATCGCAGGGTGCAAGCACCTATACATTTGTCTTATGCAGACGGCTACATAACATGGTTTTATAAGGTGTCACATCCTATCATGGCACCAGACACTCCTGAAAGACCAACCAAGCCATCTAATAAGGAGGTACTGGAGGCTAGGGAAGACCATACTCAGGACGTAAGTAACGTCTATCAGTGTATTGTGGATATGACGAGATCATGCATAGAGGCGGGACTTTTTTAGGAAGGAAATCTCCAGTTGGCCTTCGTAGAAGACATTATTGTCGAGGCACAAAATGTCTTATAGTAAAGGCGAAGAAGGCAAGGGGTTAGCCATACTTTGTAGTTTATGTTTGGTTTTATTATTATTTTTTGCATTTTCAGACAAATGTTATGCATGGTCAAAGAAGCCTGTGAGATCCAATTTCTCAGTGTATTTGGGCCAGATTATTCATCTTCTTGTCATCCTTGTTTCGTCTCTTCAAGATTTTGTTGAGGAGAGCTTCAGATGGAGTATATTATGAATTTTCATAATCAAATTATTCCATCATAGATGCCTCTCATTGTTGAGGTAGAGATGGTCCACCGTAAGAGCTTCCTTTTATTTGATGAGTCTGTAGGCTAGTAACACTCTATCATGGAGGTTTATTCTGATTTGGTTTAGCGTGCCATTTCCTATCCTAAGATACTCCTGGTTTGGTTCCTCATCATCAAGGTTTAATTTGACATGTTCCAATTTTGTTTACCAACCCACTATAGGGCAACCACATATCCTTCCCATTGTTGTTAATCATGTCAGGGATTGTAGAAATTTCCCAATTTGTTTCTACTTTGTTGGCAATTTTCAAAACCATAATAACTTTGGTTATGGATAGTTGGCCAGAGTTATTTTTCTATGTAGAAAAAAATATGGGAGACCACATAATAGGCAAGGAAAATATTAGGGAACACTTACCTCACCTTTAAAGGGGTAAGGATGTCAAAACTAGAACCAAGCAGAAAGGAAATAGTTATAGGCAAGCAATCAAATTTGATACCTTCAGCTTTAAGTTTTGTGCATGGGAGATTGCGGATCTCAACAAATTCTTGAAGGGACAAGTTGATTTTATTCTGCTACACTTCACTGGTGATGATCCCTTCAACATATTTGAGGTTGGAGTAAAACATCCTTACCAAAGATGGAAACATATCATGAGGAACATCACAAATGAAATTTTTTAGAGATGCTTCTTCCAACCACGTCAAAAATTTACAATTTTTGAAGACTTTCTCTTCCTAATGGTAAGATTTGAGAATTCATATTTTGGAAAAATCTCAGTTGAAAATGTCCTCTTGCTTTTATGACAAATATAAATCTAATGAGTAACTAGCATTTTAGAAGCTTTTAGAGGTACACATTCTCTTGGGAGCCATTGATCATGATGGCACACATGCATGCACACACGCACGCATACACACACACAAAGAGAGAGAGAGAGAGAGAGAGAGAGAGAGAGGGAGAATACAAAAAGAAAGAAAGAAGAAGAAGACGAATGCAATAGAAGGATGAGAATAAGAGGAAGATGCGTAACTAAACCACTTGTTAGATAATTTCCTCGAAGTTTTCTAATTTAACTGTCTACCAAGCGCTGTACCTTAAAATCACAAGAAGCCTTCTGATAGCTCCCAATCAAGTAGAAATGGAGAACAATTATAAAAAAATTCGTCAACGAATCGCTTGATACGAGAGCTAGCTTAAAATCATACTGAGTGATAAGATCACTGAAATTTTGTTCCTGAGAGGAAAGATGTTGGATACGATGCTGGGACAACTGGCCCAACTTCTTAAACCAGAATGACAACAATAAAAACAGTATGCTGAAACCACACCTACATCCGAGGACCAAGAAAGGAAATTATCTACTTCGAATTACAACAGTTAGTTTTATAAGAACCCCAAACCCTATGAAATTAATGCCTCTCCCTAATCCAAGCGACTTTCTACTTAGGTCTCCCCCTAAATATGAGAACACACTCACTTTCTTCAACCACTAATCCCTAGTGATCAACCTCAATAACAAGTCTATTGATTGTTGAACTTACAACTAAACTAAGGTAAACCAACAACTATGCAAAGTTACTAAAACATAGAGTGTTGTACAATAGTAGATTCAAAACTAATCTTTATGAGGGCATTAATGTGGAATGCAAGAAAGAAAAGGCTTACATGAGAATTGAGTATACTTAAATAAAAATGTCTCATGGGCTTTTTCTCTTTGGCTAAAGATCTGATTTCGTCCAGAACTAGTGAAGATATTGTTGAGATTTGTTGTTCCAAATCAGTTACACAAAATAAGATTTGATTTGATTTAAATTTAAATTTAAAACTCCTTGATTTAAATTTTAAATAATTGAATAATCAAATAAATCTAATTTCTAAAAAATAACAACAATATTTGTTGCACACATTATCATTTCTAGAAAATAACAAAAATATTTATTGCACACATTATCAAAAACGCATTCCATGTAACTGAAAAATGCACACACATAACACCATCCTTGTTCTGCGGACAAGGGACAAATGCTGCACACATGTTGCTCCAAAACAACTTGAAACCTCCATTGTTGTTTTGCATAATGCAGCAATCCAAATCACTAATGATCCTCATACTTTAAAATAAAATAAAAAAATAATCATGACTATTGAGCACCACCATTAATGCCAACGAATAACTAGGTTTAAAACATTTGTTAAGCACAAGAGAATGGAAAGTAAAGAGTTAAAGGAAAAGAGAAAGGCACCAGAGATTTATAGAGGTTAGGACTAATGAAGTGGCATACTCCTCCCAAGAATTTCTTCTTGAGTTTCCACTATGATGAAAGCTTTTGACAGGCTTTGCCCCTGAACCTCCTTATACAAAGATCAGATTTTTACAATGGCTAACTTCCAAACAAATAATAAAGTTTTAACTATAGAGTCCTCTACAACCAACTGCGAGCATTTACCAGCATGCTAAGCTTTTGAAACGACT